>JAPZEB010000001.1:3944188-3955860 GCA_029783705.1 Chaetodon striatus
GAGATGAACGTGTTCTAACGCATTTGTAGTCAATGAAATGTTAACACAACCGTACATATTTGACCATTCAATTTTTGGCATTTTAGGGGAAGATGAGCTTCCCTTGCAGTCTTAGAGAAATCGCCACTGGAAGAGACGTCTGTGGATAATTAAGCTTCTGGTGAAAAACCTCCTGAACATTTGAATCTAATGTTATCAGGGAAAAAGGCTGACCACACCTTAGCATGTGTTAGACTCGCCACCCACAGTGACATGCCAAAGTGTGTCTGACATACATGGATTTCACGTGAAACTGCTTCATTTGGTGTTTTTACCAGTTTAAACCACTAGGTCTGTTTTGGAGAGGAACAAACCTGGATATTCCTGCTCATGGTAAAACTTCCTGAATGTCTGGATCAGAAAAAGGTGAGCACACAATAACTTATGAGAGAAAAGGTGTGAGCACACAATACCAAGTTCTGGGCGAGCCACCTGTCTCCATGGTGCCAAACAGCATGAGAGATACATGTAGATAATCCGGCTCCCGGTAAAAAAAAACAAAAAAACCTGATCATTTAAACTGAAGGAATTCTAGTCAGGCAATGTTTTAGCTAGTTGCAATCTACAGTTCACCGCTAAACGCTACCATATCCCCCTAAATCTTACACACTTCACCTTTAATTAGTTTTTCAATCATTTACAGAATGTAAACATGTTACTTTCATAACTTATTGATATTTTTTCTTTTAAAACATATATTGTGTTTATATACCTTTTGTACTGTGCTACACAGGCTGTAACTGTGTGTGTGTAACAAATACAGCAATAACTACAGAGTAGTAAACTGAGTTCAGCTGGGTTTTAGCCCCCACTAGACACATGCTTTTATGGTCATTTGCAGGAGAAGGTTGGGAATGTGAGTAAAGGAAGGTGATGCAGCAGAGCTGTAGCGCGCGATAGGCTGATACTTACCCTGGATCTCTATTACAGGGGGACAAATACCAGAGGGAGGGAGAGACAGAGAGACGGTAGCAGTGAGAAGGGGAGACCGCAAAAATGAAGCAAAATAAGAAAAGAGAAAGGGAGGGACAGAGAGAAAGAGAAAGGGGAGAGAGAGAGCAGAAATAGCAGAACTCATTGTTAAGGTTAGTACAAGGAAGCCATCACAAGACAGCCACAGTGCCACACGTTAGAGCAAAATAACACTGCTGCAGCAACCAAAAACTAAATCCAGAAATAATAATACCACCAAGCACCAGCACTAACAGGGCTGTAAGACACTCCCAAACATAAAAGCAAGGGACACAGCACTATCTCTCTGTCAGTTTTAACAAATGTTCTACTATTTCATGTTTTATTCAAATTATTTATGTGTTATTATTTATGTATTTATCATTTTTCATGTATTACTAATGTTTTACATAAACAATAACAATTTCAAGTACATAACACAAATGATTGTTTTCTTTAACAAAAGAATATCAATAAAAAAGGATGTTATTTTGTCATTTATTTTACACACATTGTGTATTTATGTATTCATCTGCCTGGCAACTGAATGGAAGCTGCTCCAGAAAGAAAGCACTAATTATTGGCTGCTGCATCACTGAGTGAAGTGTTTCAGGACAAATGAGAAAAGACCTGCAATATCACTGAGCACCACTAGATGACAGTATAAACCTACAATTCGTTTGACCTAGACTGTGTAAAGTCTGTGGTTCCTGACCTCAGTGAATGACTCAATTTTCTGTATGTGTGTGTTGGTATTAAAGGCAGTCGCTGTATTTTGAGTCTGTATTGTATTGCTTTTGTATTGCTTTTATCACGCATCCAAATCAGATACAAGCCCTGAAACAACATCCAGTTTTGGTCCAGGGAATATTGTTGCTGGTGATGATTTACTATACACTAGCACTACTAGCAACAGTGAGAAGGCCAAAATGATCTGAATGTCCAAATATCCACAGCTACAGCGCTGGAGCTAAACAGAAATATGAGTAATGCTTGTAGAATTGATCTTGTCTTTGTGACCTTGCAAAACACTATTGACCTCTACAATGTGACTTTCTGACTGTTCTGTCTTATTTGAGAGGAGCCTGAGCTCAACAGCTGACTTACCTTTACGAGCCTTCTTCTGTAGTTTCATGGTGTCAGATGACTTCTTCTTGATCTCGTGGCGTGACCTCTTGTACTCTTGAAACAAGATGAACAGAGATGCTTTAGTATGAGGAATGTAAAGCCCTCTGTGTGAACTCATATTATGTTGGATTTACAATATTAACTTAAATAGAAAGACTTCCAGAAGCTATGAAATCAGCTCACTGATAAACACTTGACATTTGACTGGAGGAAAACACTTAACATAGTGATAACAGTCAGCATTGAACAACATCTTTGATTTATATCAGTCTGTCCAGGCTATCAGTGTAGCAGATCTGAAACCAGTAAGATTCATACAAAAGCATGACAAACTGTAATAAACGAGATAAATTAATTTTCTATGCAAGTTGTAAGCAATGCATATATTTATGATCTTATCAGCTAGTAGCCGTAGTAATTAATATGTATGCGTCAGCATGTGACAGAGGGGATTTTTTCCCTGACCAAGCATGTATTATAGTAGTTACTAAGGAAACAATGAGAGAAATGTACCCTGACATAATATTATGGCCCAAGATGCCACATTGTTGCCCTGATTCTATCTATTTATAGCTTTTTTGAAATATGAGGTGCAGTTACAACCTGGATAATCTCTAATAACAGATGCCTACATATGTACTGTATACAGGACCTGTAGGCAACAGGACAAGATTTTGGTATTGGAAGCAATTGGTTTCTGTTTGTTGTCCTAGTATCAAGCAATCATGTTTGTATGGGAGGTAAACAGTCCGTGTTAAGAGGTGGTCTCAAGCATTCTCAGAACCCATTGCTACTGTCTGATAAGATAGCTTTATATTATCTCTTTTTAAAATTTATTTGCATTCATATTCAGGTTACTCTTTATAGAGATTAGCCAAAATGACCAGCGCACAGGGGGAGAAGCATTTGCCTGAATATCCACTGGCTACACCAGACAAAATATCGGTCATTGATCCCAGAGGCTTTCTTGTTATTAATCTGATAGTCGACCAGTCAGAGATTGCGACCTGGTCTAATAACTTTCATGATCAGTTTTTTTTTTTGTTTTTTTTTAGCCTTTTGCAACACAGAATGTAGAGAAACACAATAGTATCAGTAAAGTGCAGCATGACTTGCAGTCAGTCAGTGGAATTTCATCTCCCCATGATGGATGGCGCAGGATGGAAGTCCCAAAACTGTCTGATTAATGAGCTACCTTTCAGTTGATATGACTTCATGCTTACAGCTCTTGGTTTGTTTGTTATAAGTTAGTAAGAACATGATATGGACTAAAACAAACAGTTTTTAACTTGGTCTGTGCCAACTACAGGTGTGACAGCACCCTCAGGCCATGATCAGACTGATAATAGCACTGCCTTAAAAACACACCTTTTTAATAATTTGAACCACTAGGCTGACATATCAAAGGACCTGACACAGGGGACTCCACCCTAAAACAGGTAATAAAAAATGACCTGGTTGAGCATTGCAAAATCACCTGGAAATGTCCTACAAAGGTAGATCAAAAAGTTTCAAGTTTACCATCCTGGTAGATTACATTGAAATGTGAATGATAACTGATAAATGTGGATAACTGACAATTAAAAGATCTACTGTCTGATTATACTTTTCTTTTATCCAACTTTCACAGTGGTCAGTAAGCCACAGAGGAGCACATCGCATAGTGGTAAGTACTTTTTGTAAATCTACTTCAGCAGGGAGGATGTGGGGCTGAAACTCTGTAATTTAGTGGTTTCATGAATTAGCATCACAACATGCTGTGTGTGTTCACCTTTGGCGTGATCCTTATCCAGCTGGTTGGCTGTCTTCTTCCAGTCCTCAATCTTGTCCTGGAGAGGAGTGATCAGACTCTCCATCAAAGCACTGTGGGAGAGATTTAAGAAGAAGGTACATAACATAAGAGACTGCTTAGACACTATGCCAAAACCTACTGCTTTGTTTCATTCAAAATGAATCCTCTGACAAACATTTTCATTGTGTGGTGTCTTGTAAAGAGACCGACTTAGTGTAAACAGTAGCGACCCCCATATTCCCGACCACGAATCCCCACTGAAATTGAGAAGTTTCTGGAATGAGATCCTTACACATATTTCCCTCCACGAGTCATTCCACTTTGCAATTTTAGTATCTGGAACATTGCCCCCCCCCCCCTAGTCACACATGCATACATGTGACACAAGTGCATAAACTTACAGTAAAATGGAACATATGCACATATACACTGACACACAATAGCTTTTAGATTGACTCTGTTTTCAAAGGGACCCCTGTCATTACCACGGTCATAGATTATTATCATCATCATTATCATCTCCATCACTGTAATAGCTTGTGCCGTGGAAAAGTCATTAGAGACTACGGAGAATGAGGTAAAGGCAAACAATGGTTGAAAACAGACTCTTGGTGAGGTTTCCTGAGTGGTCTGAGTTGTGTGCCAATGGTTGTATTCATTTACAGTCATTTCAATATGTACAGGCAGAGCAATGTTCCTAATGATATCCATACAGCTGACAAGAAAACCTCAATAAGTATTTTCCCAGGCTACAGGGTAAGGGCCCTGACACACCAGGCCACTGGTCGGCTATTGGTCAATGTCAGGCCATCGGTGAGCATCTGTCGCCCTAGTTTTTGCACTGTGTCCCCCACTGTTGGCACTAGTTTGCCCTTGATGGCTTTTTGTTTGTCCAATTCAGCATGTGGAATCAGGATGGGAAGAAGTGGAACCTGTCAGTAAATTAAATCACTCGGATTGGCAGTCCAGCTCAGTGCACAAGAAGAGAAAAAAAAGTGAGGAAAGCAAACAAATGTCTAAAGTCAAGGGGGCGTGAGATCAAAACAAACTTGTGTTACATAAGGTAAGATTATGTTTCTAGCCATTTGCTTGGTCTTTCAACTTTGGGTTGTGCTATTTATGTGCTAACTGGCTAACTAGTGTCTTGAATCCGCCTTGTCAGTCTTCCGTTTTCCCCTTTTTTTTATGCCAAATACAGACTGCCACCTTATGCTGGTAAGAAGGGTTATTTCCTCTCAGGCACGTGCAGAATATATGAGCTAGTTGGCCACTGAATGTAGTCTTTGCTGTGTCCAACTTTTTGGCTAAGACACAGGCAACATGAAGTGATGCAACAATCAGCCTTCGTTGCCACTAGTTCTTTGATGTCAGCATGGTGTTTCTGGGCCTTAGAGTCAACAAAGGAAGGAAAGGAAGCAAAGGAATGAGGTCAAGGAGGACAGAAACAGTGAAATGGGAAGGAAGGAAAGAAACAGATCTTACTTAGTGAACTGGCGAAGTTTGGCCTCGATGCTGCGATGCCTCATGCACATCCTGGTCAGAGCTGAACCGATATCCCTGGTTGCTCCTGGAAACACAAAATAGCCATGTTCATATGATGGAACACACACACAGACATGCATATACACACAGATGCTACCAAAGCTTGTCATTACACATTTACCACCAAAGGCCCTTTTTTGTTGCACAGAAACAACACAAAGCTGTGATCAATATTTACATTACAGCTATTAGTGTGCTGTGTAAAGTAAATTCTGGTGGAAGCATTGTATTATTCAAACAAATGAACAACTACCAAGCTTTTGTATCCTTTTACATTCAGCCAGTATTTACACAAGACCCCGATCTGCCTCTCGTAGATACTACACACACTCCCTGCTTCGTCCAAATAAAGTAGTGTCTCGTGAGTGTGTGTTTGTGTGAGAGCCAGCAGCTCAGGGACCCAGATTCGTGAGCAGCTAACCTGCAACTGTAAACACCAGTCTATTTTAAGGCAGAGTAGACCCATGTGGAAAAAGCTGACCTCAGAGTTTAAGTCAGTTTAACTGATGGCAGACACTGTTAACTTCCAAACAAGGTGCTCAGAGCTGCTGCCTCAACTGTGCAGGTGGAGAGCCAACAAGAAAAACGTTATTATAGCGTCAGACTCTTGCTAAGACTCGAACAGAGGTATGGCTTATATAGTATACAGTGTCTCGAGAATATCATAATCACTGCTGCCACTGTAATGTACACACTGGAAAATTCAGATTAAACAGCAGCCAAATGGGATTTCCTCAAGAGACACTGTTTATCACGAGGGCTTAGACAGGCTTACACAGTAAAATGCAGGGAGTGCAGGGGGAGGAACGTTGTTATTCTAAAATGTTACACACCAGATTAATATTTTCATCCAAAACTGAAAATTCAGAGTTTGGAAAAAAGGGGGGGATGGTAACTTCTCTAAAATAATTCAGTCAGCGATTTCATAATGAATAATGTAACCTTCTAGGAACACCTTACATGTACTGTGACGACATATTTAGGAGAGAATTAAGCAACTGTGTTCTTTAACTAAATATAATCAAATTTTTATCAGTACTCTAACTTCATCAAATAAAAGACACAAACTGAAGATATGTAGCCATGTGACATTGGGGGTGCTGCCATTGTTCCGATGGCTCATTATGACAAAACCCCAACAGTCTGAAAAATGTTCCATTTGTCCAACAGCCCAGTACCCCGAAAACAAAGGTGCATTGCTCCAGTGGTCCATTTGTCAAAAAATCGCTCCATAATCTCCCAAACAGAAGTGCAAGGCTAATTATGATACATAATGATGTCAAAGGACTTTTCTTCTATGTCATGACCTGTTCTAATTTGCCTCTGATTAGTTTACCCTGATATTATTATCATTAACCCAATATCACTTCTCATTCCTAAACCTAACCAACCCAACCAACCAAGGCAATCAGTATTGGTAAACAGTAAGGAGAGTAGGGCTGGCTGGCCTGATGATGTCATTCTTTTTTAAAGATATTTTTTTTAGGATTTTTGCCTTTAATCAATAGGAGTGTTAGTGCGAAAGGGGATGACATGCAGCAAAGGGCCTTGGGTCAGAGTCAAACCCCTAACTGCTGCGGAAAAAGCCTCTGTACATGGGGCACCTGCTCTACCAGGTGAGCTACTGGGCACCCTATGATGATGTCATTCTGCACAAAAATTGGCTATTTGCTTCTGTTTGGGAGAGTGTGTGGCATATTTTCATTGAACTAGCCCTTCAGAGCAGTATGCATTTGCAGTCTTTAGGTTCAATGGGACATTTTTTTGGACTACAGGGGCTTTGGATTATGAGCCCTCTGAACAATGAGCATCCCCTGTAACATGCTAGCATTCAGCAATGTGGGATGGTCAGTTGGTCCACCACTTTGGAACAGACTGAAACTGACTATTTGATGGAAAGACTCAATTTTGCATAGACGTCCACTGTCACCAGAGGCGTCACCACGTGGGAAACATCTCTGTTTAGGAGTAATTTATACTGTACAACTTTTAGATGGATTGTCATGAAGTCTGGTACAGATACTTATGATCGCAACAGGATTAGTTATAAATACTTTGGTGACTTCATGTCAGGCCATAAGCAGATCAGCTGTTGTTTATGAGCAAATACTTACTGAATACTAAAAATAATGGCATTACCATTACCCTCAGCTTAACTATTTTGTTTAGTACTTATTAGCAAATCCTAACCTCCTAACATGCGAAGCTAAGATGGGGAACATAGTGAAAGTCACCTGCTTAACATAGCATGCTAGGACTCACATGTTAGCATTTAGCTCAAAGCACTGCTGTGAAGCACAGTCTGTGTTACGTGTTTTCGCATACAAGGAATTTGCTTTGGTGTATTGGTGCATATCAATAAAGATACTACAAAAAACAAGAAACATAAATGTAGAATTGAAAAAGATGATGAAAAGTACTATAAAAATATGTAATGTGTTTTTAGCATTTTTTAATGTAAAATTTATGTTTATGTTTCTTATGTTTATGATAGGACCAAACCAGCTTTCTATTTCACACTACATCATGTTGGACAAAATTGCATTATCTCCTACATTAGATTTTGTAAACCTCCTCTTTATCATAGGATTTCTTCTGTTCCTAATTAAAAAATGAATGACCCCATGCTGCCCTGGTCTGATCAACCTGCCTTCCTCATTAGCACCTTAATGGTAATTAATGTTACTCATTTAATTTCCTCACCAGCCAGTCTGTAGATTCAAACCAGCAACCCATCAAAACAATCATAAGGCACATAGCCATATCTGTTACCACATACCCATACACTCACAAATGCCACACCACACACATAAACACACTTACACTGTGTGTTGTTCACATCCAGAGAGAAGTGCTCCATTCATAATTAACAAATTCCTCCCTCACGCCTCCTGTTCTACCCGGCAACCATTCATTAAAGCAGAGCCACCCTCCCCCAAACACACACATTCATACACACACACATACACACACATGCTTGGTTTACACCATGCATGCCGATCAGTTGTACAACTGCAGCAGTATTTTGAACTGTGTGTTGACAGTGTGATCTAATCCCAAATCAATGAGAGGATCATGAAACTGATGTGGGAAGAGAGCAAAGCAAAGTGACATAACTGATGAAGAGAGTGTGTGTGATAGTCTGTATGGAAGGAAAAGGAGAATTGGGGAAGAAATGAGAGAGGAAGAGATGGAGGAGAGATGAGAGAGCATGAATACGAGAGGGGTCGCCTTGCTCATTTTAATGAGCTCACTGCTGGCGAGAGAAACATGGGACTGGAGTTACAGCCAAGTGTGTGTGTGTGTGTGTGTGTGTTTGATCTCTACGTTTATGATGGTCCTCTTCCTGTTTGTTTGTTATTACCATGCCTCTCAGACTCCATAGGAGATCAACAACTAGATGAGGGGCCTTGCAGAACACACTCACATCTGGAATACAGCTACTGTATGTGTATGGATGTGTGAGTCAGTGTTAATTTGCTTCCAACACAAATCAACATGTTTCAGCACTTTATTTAAACGAAAAAAGGTTCAGCAATGGCTCTAAACATGCTTGTCTGGGTTGTTTCTTGCAAATTAACCAAAACAAGTAGACCTGGATTTAATTCAGTACTGTTTTACTGTATGTTGATGAGGATTGATTAGAAAGTCTTTATTGTCCCAGAGGGTAATTTGGTTTGCAGCAGTAGTCAACACAACCAAAATCATACAACGCCAACATCATAAAATAATACAATAAACAGACATAAGTGCATATAACATACAACAGATGTCACCACAATATGAATTGCAACAAGACACAGTGTTCAGAGTCCAATACAACTCAATCAAAAAGGTGACCTGTTTGAAAACCCAACTGCTGATGGCACAGAAGACCTCAGATTTGTCCCTCCAAGGAAATGAAAACCTCCTGTTTGATGGCAGGAGCCGGAACTCTACATAAAGAGGGTGATAAGGGTCTGCCAGGATGACCTTTGCCCTCTGGGTAGCTGGGTTAATTGTTCATATAGGTCATTAATGTCATAATAATGGTTTGGAAAGAAAAAAAGGGAGAAAAAAAGTGGAAAAAAAGAACAAAGAGGCTGACAAAACAAATAATATGAACTTTCAATACACTAAAAATGTAACACTATGGCTGTGTTCTCAGTATGAAAATTAGTTGTATTGTGCAGTGTAGTGCAGTCTCAAAGAAAAAAAAACATTCTTCCTTCATCTGCCCATTAACTAATCATCACAGCTGCTTTTATGAAGTATAAAAAGTTATAGTCATGCAAGTCTGTTGAAATGGTAGCTCAGTTTTAAGGGATGCTTTTTTGCAGATAGAAACATAACACAAATTTGTAAGGCTGTGTGTAATGTCAGCTGCACTGATCTTTTTTTTTTCTAGTCACTGGGTACAATGACTCTACAATGCAACAGTGGTTACACCTACAGATGACACCCAAGGAGAACTATCATCAACTCACCAACCAATTTTGCATCTTGTCACTTGTAGTCAGTTAACTATTTTTTATTTTTAATTCACTATCATGGTTCTCAAAAGTGTGGTTTCCAGAGGCAGGAGACAGCTGCTTCCAATAAAAAGGTGCGGATAAAAGCCTGTACTCTTGTGCACAGTAACAACAGCAGATATGGACAAAGTGAGCAACTTGTTGGTGAGCACTTGGAACATTTAGCTGCTAAGGAGCCAGATATTACACATAGTAGTGGACTGACGGCCTAAAGGTACAAAAGTAAATGCATTTACTCAAAAAAGAAAAAAAAGTGTTTGTATGTGGGTGGTGGGGGTGGGGTTCTGTATTAATGAGAATTCTGAGAAAGTAAAAAAAAAATGTTTTACTCTCATTTAATGAGATAATATTATACTATTAAATAACATTAACAAGATGATAATTTTGTAAATTAACCTTCTCTGGTTAATTCAGAAAAATGAGCCTTTTTTTCAAGAAAACTCTACTCATAATTCTGAGAAAATAACCTTGTTAATTAGGAAAGACAGGGGAAGTTTTTTCCAGTGAAAACTTTTTCTCAGAATTTCTCAGAAAACTGAGTCAAGTGACTGCATTATGCTTCCGTATAAAGGACAGTGATCATTAGACATACATTTTTGAAGTGGCCTCACGACGAATGCTAGTGTTGCTGTGTGTCCATTGGATGTGTAATTAAGCCACTGTTGCTAATAAATTCACAATATCAGCTTAAAAGGTAATAATATGTCAGTGTTTTTTTCCACTAACCTCGAGTTTATGCAGGTTTTCCCAAAATAATATGCAGCATACTATTTAAAAAAAGGCAATATTCTACACTGAATACCAAGATGACTGTTGTGTACACTTATATGTAAACTGATTTGCTGTTCAGCAAACATTATCTTGTTCTCTGTATCTCAAGAAAACAAAACTTATCATCGACAGAATATCTGTCTTTATTAAGTTTCCCACATAAGGCAAAGGCATTGCAAAATGTACAGCCAAAGAGAGTCGTACAACCTTACATGTAAAGCAGCTTCCCTATGCGTATTCCAGTGGGAAATGGATGTGAAACTCAAGTTCAAGGAACAGGGGCAGAGCCTATGAGACTTTATGTATCCCAAGAGCTCAAGAATATATACATTTTTGTTTATTACATTTTTTTCACTCAAGAAAGTGTAGTACTATTCTGAGATCAATCCTCTACCCCCCAGCCCCTTTCTGTCTGTCTGTCTGTATGTCCTGCAGAAAGAAGGAGGGACTCCCTCCTGGGATATATGACTTTACTCTTTTTCCTTCCTCTCCCCCTCATTTGTTCTCCCCTTCCTGCTTTTGATCTGCTTCCTGGCTGCAAAAAGCTCCCTGTGAAAATACATGTGTGTCTATGTGTGTGTGAGGGGGACGCACCCAGATAAGGTACTGAGTACTAGCCTTGTACTGTAGCTCCAGAAATGTATTATGATTTATGATTTGGATCATTTCTGAGTTTAATGTCAACTTTGGACAAAAACAAAGGAGTGCCATAACGTTAGTATTTTTATATGCACTTGTGGTTGTTATTTTCATGGCACTATCTGCTTTATATATGAATGCTATCTGTCTTATGAGATTATCTTTTATATTAGCATGTTATTTGTTTGTATATGTAGTTATTTCCTTTACATAAATCCCACAGGCTTATTTATCCTATCCACATTTTACTAATTTACATGTAAACTAATGTATTTTACTTATTTTCATTCTGTGAATCT
>JAPZEB010000001.1:4016937-4030831 GCA_029783705.1 Chaetodon striatus
TTTCCAGCCTACACAGCATTGCCTTTGCCCCAGCGGTGTGTGTGTGTGTGTGTGTGTGTGTGTGTGTGTGTGTGTGTGTGTGTGTGTTTATTTAAGTGTATTAAATATGATGGTATCAGTGTATCTGTTGCCTGCTATATATGCTTGTTTTATCAAGCTGACCTCCACTCAAGGCCCAGTTTGTTATGTCGCGTCTCTATGGGAAACATGAACTAAAATGTCCCTCTTATCGCATTATCTGTTTATAAATGCTTGGTTTGCAAAGCTTAACTACAGCGTAGCACATGTCATAACACGTTCACTTGGGAACATTTGTCAAAAGAGCACACTCAAAAATATCCGAACATGTGAAAAGAAAAGGTAACATCCTTTTTTTCCTTTTCTTGGTTGCCATTAACAATTAATTGTACCCTATATTTGGTGGGTGCCACTGCCTGTTGCATGACATTAAAGTTCCTGTAGTAATGTACAAAGTACAGCATACTGCCGATTAGCTGATCTCAATAACTTGACGACCTGAACCTTCACCAGAAATGAATGGTGCAGCAGCCATGGAGGGCACCAGGAGACGAGCCCAGCACAGTGCCAATGGAAAAACATCTGAACAGCAGGAAGAGCCAGCACAGTGGGGGAGAGCATGGTGAGTTGATGTTATGTCACAGGTTGCCAATGGTCATTTTGTCAACAACTGGGATTGAGGATGAGCATTAAAACCAAACTAAACAGAAACCAAAACTTCTTTTTTTCCTATGCCTCCAGGCTGGCAGCAGCCATGGCTGGACATGTTATAGTTTCAGGTTGTCTGTCTGTACATCCCCTACTTGTGAACAAAATCTGAATAGCGCTTTGAGGGAGTTTCTTTATATTTGGCACAAAGGCCACTTAGATGATAAATGATTAGATTTTGCTGGTCAAAGGTCAAGGTCACTGTGAACTTACAAAACGTGGTTTTGGCCATAACCCAAGAATTCATATGCTAATGACATAATTTCACAAAAATGTCTAATAGGATAGTATGTTGAAGTGATGACATTTTATATCCAAAAGGTCAAAGGTCAACTTCACTGTGACATAATAATGTTCTGCAAAAACACTTTTGTGGCCCTTATACAACACCATAACTCTTTCAGTTTGGTCTGTATTTCATTGTGGTTACTTAATAATTTCTTTAAAAAACAGATAGACCTCTCTGTGACACTTAGGCACTGCTGAATGGTGGTGATGATGACGGACTGGTAACCTCATGTCCCTATGACCTACTACAGTAAAGAAAACAGTTTTTTGTTTCTAGGTGCACAACAGACAGACTGGATCAAGTTTGACATAATTCCTTCAAAAATAGTAGGCTATAGCTAATAAAGATATAAAATTAATTTAGCCTTTTTTTTTTGCCAAATAAGATTGTTTCCCCTCAGCCTGGGAGCAAAACTTTCTGCCCTTGGGTTGGGTACCAGACAGATACGTCAGCACAGGGACTCGGAGTTTAATGCATAGTTTCCTTGGAGCGAGCCAGTGTTTTAATTAAAGGCTCTTAACAGGAATGGCAGATTTTACCACACTATCATTAAATTTCATTAATTATTTCTTACTAGTTGCTTGTGCATAAAAGCATCCTTTACTTGAAATGTTAACTTGACAAATAGGTGCAACTCATAACCCAAAGGGCTTTGGTATTCAGCATGCTGCCTCACTGGGACAGCATTAGTGTTAGTCACTCCTGTGTATTTCCTGGCAGTTGAGCTGAGATGTTCACTGTAACTGTGGAGGTGTGTCATGAGCACATTAAAAGAGAAGCAGCATCAGCAGCAGCTTCAGTGCTCCATTTGTGTCTAGACAGGATGCATTAAGACACAGTATTAAGTGTAGGTCACTCATGTTTTGGCAGCGCTCACAGTTACTGTAGTTATGCGTGTGAAACAGATGAAAGATATCATAAAAATACATTTTGGGTCATGTTTTCTTTTTGTCAGTGTTATGTAAATGGTTAGTATTATAATACAATCATTCACAAGTTCATTGTCCCACATTGTTTAGGATGAGAAATTCATCTCAATATCAATCATTTCTTATTTGCAAAATAGCATTGCAGAACCTAAATTTTAGTGTTTTATATTTGAGATAGTAAAAAAGAAAATCAGCTATCAAGATGTATGCAAGATTGTCCCTTTTTTGTGTTAAAGTCATACATGGAAATTAACTAAGTTTGTCATTCCTAAAGAGAAATGAATTGGCAACAACACCAAACCATTTTTTTTGTTTGTTTGTTTTTTTTAATCTTATCTTCCAGCACTTAATCGGACTTTCTATTTGATACATTAGGACCTCACACAGTATAAATGTAGAGAAATTTATATCTGTGGGAATAATTCATTCTCAATGTTTGTTGGTAAAATACACAAAGTCCTCAATCTCAGCTTGAATCTGCTTTAATACTCAAGTGCCCTCATACTGTATGTTTATCTGATTCATTCTCAGGGAGGTGGACTGGTTTTCCCTGATCAGCGTGATTGGCCTCCTTTGCTTTGCTCCTTTCATTGTCTTCTACTTTGTGATGGCCTGTGATCAGTACCAGTGCTCCATCACCCAGCCTCTGTTTGAGCTGTACCAAGGAGAGACCACGCTGCTCTCCATCTGGGCTCGGGCTCCCTCCTTCACCTGGTCAGCTGCCAAGATATATGCCATCTGGGTGGCCTTCCAGGTAAGGAAAAGAAAAATAACGCAGTAGAATTTAGGGTGGGTGCATTTTACAGAAACTGTCCATTGTCTTCAGCTTTTTCCAAATATTAAAACAGGCTGCATTGTCCTCTAGGTGTTCCTGTATATGTGTGTTCCGGATGTCACTCATAAGTTTATTCCTGGCTTTGTTGGTGGAGTGCAGGATGGAGCACGAACTCCTGCTGGTAATTAACACACGTACCCACACTCATCAGTCCATAACATTTTTTCACCTAAGAGGTCCAGTTTTACACCGATCTGACTAGGGGTGGGAATCATCAGAGGATTCATGATATTATCACAATACTGAGGTCACGATTCGATATTATTGCGATATGTTGAGTATTGTGATACAATACATTGTGATATATTGTGATTTATTACCATTTTTCCCAACTGAAAATTTGAAAAAATTTGTTAACATCGATTTTACCTTATAAAGTCAGTCAGCCCTGTGAGAGTCTGGCAACCTTTCCAGGGTGTGCCATGCCTCTCGCCCAATGTCAGCCCTCCTGCGACCCTCAAGAGGATAAGCGGTTACAGAAAATGAATGAAGATTTCAGTCTATTCATCTGACTTAAATCATTTTTATTGCAGCAAAATGCGATGCAAAGCAGACAGAGTGACCAACACTGTCACAAAACCTGTCAGAAATACTGCATGCACCTGACGACCTTTTTCAACACCCTCTGCAAGGCCAGATTAAGTGTGTGAGCCATTAACTGGCAACGCCCATGTTAGAGGCGTTGTCTGTTACATTCTCGTGCTGCATTTTGCAGGAGGTCTGCAATGTTTGCTGTGGTGTGATTTTCGTGTACTGCTCCAGTTTGGAGAACGTGAGACAGCAGTCACCAGCCCCCTGTGAGAAATGATGCTGTTATTGTCACATATAAATCCACATACCTTAAAGTCCAGGTGTCACAAATTCAAGCCACCCTTACTGTACTCAAAGATTCCTCAACTTTATGCTTCACTTCTCTGTGGAGCTTGGGTACGGCTGTGTTGGTGAACAAATGTAGGGACGGACTCACATACCTGGGCTCTAGTGTTTGTAGCATGTAACAAAAACCCTCGTTTTCAACAACGCTGTATGGACGCAGATCTTTGCACATTAAGTAGGTGATGGAGGTGAAGTAGGCATGTTTATTTCTTAGCTCTCTCAGAGTTGGATGGTAATTCTGTCAAGCTAAGTGTGTTGGTTGATTTTTCAGCAGAGTGGGTTTAGCGTTAGCTTGGTCGTCAGTTTGGCATGTGAGGTGAGCCCTCATGCTTGTAGTAATCCCAGAGTATTTTATTCTCATATGACACTGCTTGCAAATCACATTGTCATATCCAAGTCATCCTTACCTCCGGTGTTAAAAAAGATCCAAACTGACACGTTTGATTTTAATGCTGACAGCGCATTTCAGATTTTTTTTTTCCAATGCCTCCATCTTTGTTTTGATGAACTTCCTGCGAAATGCTGCTGACTGAGACCTCTGTTGACCTCATCAAGACAAAAAAAAACCATCAGCACCATCTGGTGGACTGAAAAAGCAATTGATTTTATTAATCTAGTACCAAAAGTTGTGTTAAGAAGTATGTTTGCAAAAATTAAAAATGTATATAATAAGAGATTGATAGTTGGTGTCCATATATCGATAATCACCTTGCAAAATACCACAATACTTTGCTGTATCGATTTTTTTCCCCTCCAACACCTAGATCTGACTCAGTGCTTTGGAGTAGTGACAGAAACACTTTAATTGTCAAACCAGATGGTATATATTAAAGTCCAACCCCCTGTGTTGTCTCTTTGTTCAGGCCTGATAAACAAGTATGAGATCAATGGGCTGCAGTGCTGGCTGATCACTCATGCTCTGTGGTTTGCCAATGCCCACTATTTCCACTGGTTTTCTCCCACCATCATCTTCGACAACTGGATCCCCCTGATGTGGTGTTGTAACATACTGGGCTATGCTGTGTCCTCCTTTGCTTTCATAAAGGCCTACTTGTTCCCCACAAATGCTGAAGACTGGTGAGTTCCGATACATGTTACACAATAACAAGTTGCTGGAGCACATTTCTATAGCAAACATGTCTGTCTCAAAAGTAAACTAGTTATGTCAAAGGTCTATGGTATTTCTATCTTTTTTTCTTGTGATTCTACAGCAAGTTTACAGGGAACGTCTTCTACAACTACATGATGGGCATCGAGTTCAACCCACGTATTGGCAAGTGGTTTGACTTCAAGCTTTTCTTCAATGGCCGGCCCGGCATCGTAGCCTGGACTCTTATCAATCTGTCGTACATGGCCAAGCAGCAAGAACTATACGGCCATGTCACCAACTCCATGATCCTGGTCAATGTACTGCAGGTAAGGTAGAATAAGGATGTATCTTAAAACAATATCTGAGAAGATCTGTGTACTGACCCTGCAGATGCAAACGTGCTGCAAAATGAAAAACTCCACTCATTGAGTCGTAATAATGAAGGAAAATTGGGTCTTTCGTGCTTTCCTGTAGGCCATTTATGTGTTGGATTTCTTCTGGAATGAGGCGTGGTACCTGAAGACCATTGATATTTGCCATGACCACTTTGGATGGTATCTGGGCTGGGGAGACTGTGTCTGGCTGCCATATCTCTACACACTGCAGGTAGCAAACACATGCACACGTTTATACACACACTGGAATAACTATGTTTTGAATGTGAAATCTTCAATGGTCCATAGTGGCATCATGTGTAAATACCTTTTCTTAAAGCTGTGTGGCTTTTTCAAACAAAACTTTGATGCTAATTTCTATTGAGTTTAAATCCTATGTGTCTACAAGCCACTCTCTAACAAATGCTTGTCATCCACATAATCACTATTGTTACTTCTGCTATCCAATTCAGCTTTAATACTGAAGTATCAATATCAAACTGAAATTTAAAAAAGGAAGAGAAAATGTGAGTGTCTCTGCACCCTCTAGCATGGACATTCAAATAGTACATTATTTTAAGGAAGTGTACATTTTTGGTTCTGCAGGGTCTGTACCTTGTGTACCACCCCGTCCAGCTCTCCAACACCCACGCCCTGGCTGTCCTGCTACTTGGCCTGGTTGGGTATTACGTTTTCCGCTCCACCAACCACCAGAAGGACCTGTTCCGGCGCACCGAGGGCTCCTGCTCTATCTGGAGCCGGAAGCCAACATACATCGAGTGCTCGTACCGCTCTGGTGATGGTGGCATCCACCACAGCAAGCTCCTGACTTCAGGTTTCTGGGGAGTGGCCCGGCACTTCAACTACACCGGTGACCTGATGGGTTCACTGGCTTACTGCGCCGCCTGTGGCTTCGGTCACATACTCCCATACTTCTACATTGTGTACATGACCATCCTGCTGGTCCACCGCTGTGTGCGTGATGAGCACCGCTGCAGCAGCAAATATGGCAAGGACTGGAAACGCTACACCGATGCTGTGCCTTACCGACTCGTTCCTGGGGTGTTTTAAAAAAAGGAATGAGAGAAAAAGGAGTCGGGGGAGGGGGAAAGAAAGGTAGGGTGGGGCTAAGATTAAGATTAATGGGGTAGCAGGATAAACATGAAGGGTGTGTGTTTTATACGGCCAAGGACACACTACACTGAACATTTTAACAAGATACATTCTGAAGAATTTGTATGTATTTCTAACACACGTGTACATGTGTACATGCAGGTACAGACACTTTATGGCTATATATCTCTGCCTCAGCAAAGGCAGTTTGATACACCACTCTGCTGCTTTCATTATGCTGTGACCAACAACACATTTTAATAACAGTACAATATATCTTTGAGGTTAGTAAGCTCAAGCACAACTTAAACCAGCCAAAACCAAAATCAGGAACAGAAACAGTTCTGTGACGGACTGATGTCTGCAACTGTTCTACTCAATGCTGTGACATTCCTGTAATGCAATTTGTCGATTTGATAGTAGTTTATCAAAACAAAACATGACTGCCTCCAGTTTCTCAAATATGAGAATTTGATATTTTATGTTGTTATAAATGTAACACCTGTTGTTTTCTGTCCGTTGCTTTGATGAATTTGATGATGTCACTTAGCACTCAGGTAGCCTATGATGTAGGCTTTTCATTATTCTCTGTAGTTTTAGACTAATTGAGTAATTAAGCCTTGTTATAAACAGGTTCAAATATTCAGACTATAAGAACCACTTAAACTAAACCTTAACAGCAACAAACAGCACTTCCTGTTCTCTCTGACGTTCTTTAAAGCTGTAAGGACTTCTGAAACTTACAAGTTAGATCATTGTATATACTTTGAGTTAAACCAATGTGCTTAGTTGATCAAAGTCTTGTCATGTTTCAGCTGTATGCTGAGAGAAATGTGTTAATATGTCCAACCATCATGTTTGTTTTTATTTCCAGAACTGCCTTTCTTATGGTAATAAAGTAACAAAACAAACTTATTTTTTTTGTGCTGACTATTCTATTTACCCACAATGTGTCTTTTCATTTCAACATTTTCAGTCATTCATTCTTGCATTTTCTGTTGTAGTGATATTCTTCACTTTGTCAGTGGTCAGAAGGTCGAATGAAGGAGTGTGTTATGTATCAGTGAACATCATGAATGAATCCTACATTTAAAAAAAACCCTACATGAAAAAATTTAGATCTATTTTGAATGTGAGGTCAAATAGCTTAAAGAACATTATCAATAGTATACAATACAGTGGTACTGAACAGTAACGCCACCTGAGCTGATGTCATTTTTGTATATACCACTGGGGGGCAGCAGATAACAGCTGACAAATACAAAGAAAGGGTTTGATGGGAACACATATCTTTACAGTTGGAGTGTGTTTACCTGAAAGCATAAATTACACATAAGCACTCAAGTAAGATCGCAAACGCAGTTATGTATCCTTAACCCTCTAACATACATACCATGATAAATAAACAGCTCAAAATCCCAAACTTGTAGCTTCCCTCACTCTCCATTCAGAGCTTTTTCCAAAAAGGTTTTTGTCATTAACCCAAATCACCACATTGTTCTCTTAATGCACTCACTCTTTTTATGCAGAAACACTAACTGTGCTATCACCATTACTTAGGTGGAGTAGTTGTGCACTTATCCACAAAATCGCCTCTGTAAATACACACACACACACACACACACACACACACACACACACAAATGCAATACAATCACAGCTCCCCTTTTATCAATTTGCAAAAAAAAAAAAATGAATGAAAGTCTGTACACCAACAAATGAAAGGGACCCCTTGAACTACTTTATAAACTAAAAATATTAATTTCTGCCTCTGAAGGTCATGTGGTGAAAAGCTTCAGAACAGCTTTTGAATTGGCTGTGTGTTTGACTGTTTTCTTAACTTTCCAATGTCAGGAATGAACTTCGGAAGATTTTTTAGATTTAGTGGCATCTAGCGGCTAGGACTGCAGTTTTCAATCAGTTGAAACTTCTCCTGGTTAGACTAACTTCAGTGGTCATTGTTGGTGAGGTTTTTTACTCCTCTGCCCCAAAACAAATGGACCGGGGGATTAAAAATGGGTCAAAAGGCTGCATAAAGCAGTTTCACACAGATGGGCTGGTTGCCCAGCACCAGCTAATGTGTGCTCACCCATTTCTTTTTTAACTCTGATAACAAACAGACCAGGTGATTTAAACTGGTAAAAACACTGACTAAGGCAATTTCACATAAAAAGAACTGTGTTTTTCCAGCGCTCTCATCACTGAGAGGCTGCTAACTACAATGTAGAAACATGGCAGTGCACCATGGCAATCTCCACAGACAAGAAACTGCTCCCTATGTAAATATGAATGGCTCATTCTACATTAACGAAAACACAGTGGTTCTTAATTTTAGGTGATTACACACTAAAGAAAACATAGTATTACTGTATATTATATTCCGTTTCTGTCAATATATCCCCCTAAATACTATAGACTGAGCCTTTTCTGAAACTCTACAAGCAACCTTGATATCACATCCAAGACTCATTTTCATGGTGGATCATAGCAGGTGAAAATGATGCTGTTCATGATTTGACAGCTTGTTCTCAAATGTTTCAGTAATCCATCGCACCTGACAGCCTATTATGCCACGTAAGCACCATCCTGCTCCCTGAACCTCACCATGAGTAGCTCTCCTATCACTGTAATGATACAAGTTATGGATGTAAATCAGTTATGATAATGGAAGACCCATTGATCCCTCTTGCCTTTGTTCAAAGCTAATGCAATATACACCAGATTCATTGCATTGTATTACATGGAACCAAATTACTGATCATCCTTTTTTCAGGTTAATTGATTCTCAAATTATCCCTGAGGGCGAGGAAGTGTTGTGTGAGATTGAAGAGGCTCTGCTGTGTGATGGTCCGGTTCACTCATAACCGAGTTGACAAATAGCTCTCTGTGAAAGCGGTGGAAATCTGAAGAAAGGGATGATCTTTTTGTAACGACACTAAAAGCTAGACTATTGAATTTGCAAGTGGGGATCATGCACCCATCCATATAAATGTCTAGTGTACACAATAACCATATTGTGGAAGGCTCTTTTTGCAGCTGCGCATTCATCTGCAATGAGGGGGCAGGTGGGGGTCAGGGAGAAAGAAATAGACGCAACAAAGTGGGGAGCTTGAGTGAATGGCAGAGAGAATGAGGCAAAGAGACTGAAAGACATGGGAAGTAGTGGAATGCGATATACAGAAAGCACAATGGGATACTTGGAGTTGGTGCCACTCAGCCAAAGTTGGCTTGATTTCCCAAGAGGCCAAATTAGTTTTTATTGGAAGTTTGGGGGGTAAGAGACTTGTGGGTGAGAGTTGTAAACCGGGAGGAAAGGGGTACCTCGGAGGGAGGCAAGTACGTGATTTGTCAGCAAATTGCGGGCACTGACAATACACATGTACCATAAAGTACAGCAGACCTCTAAAGAACATTCCAGAGCTTTAGAGTTAGGCCTGATAATCACCTCACAGAGGGTGAGGTTAGATAGACTGGCTGCTTGTGGTTGGTGGCAAAGGAGCAATTCTAGTCGTCATAATGTTGATCTCTTGTGCTTGGGTTTGATGGTTACATTTATTGCAAGTGTCTTTATTTTATATCTTATACTTCAGCAGCCTGGCAACTGAGGCAGCAACTAAAGCTTTTGTTTTAGCCGTGTTAGCGGCATGGCCCTAGAGATGGGGATGTTTGAAGGTCAGTTTGTCCACAACTTGGGTCGAGACTGACATATTTCAATAACTTTTTTTATGTATTGCAATGAATATGTATATATTTGACGTATATTTAGGACTTGTAAATATTATTTAATTTAATTTTGATTTTTGTTTTTAGTTTAGTTCCACTTTCTTTGTCTAATTTTGAGTACTTCATGTCAATACTGGTACATTAAGAGCAAAGTTCACCAAAGTCAAGTTCCTTGTATGTGCACATGTACTTGACCATAAAGCTGATTCTGATTCTGAAATGTTGTACAAACATTCATGCTTCCCAGACAAAATATCCTATTGACACTGGTGATTCGCTGATTTTTCCTCAAGGTCCACAATGAGATTGACAATGTGGTTTACAGTGAGATGTTTGCACATGGATTTATTGGACTGCCAAATCTGATACAAGCCTTTTCGTACCCCTCAGAACACTGGTGGCATCTTAACTTCTCGCTTAAGTTCTTGAAAACTGCAAAAATAATGACATTACTGTCAGCTTCAGCTCTACTTTTTCCCCACAATATTTTGTAGGGCTTTTCACTGTCATTATGACAAAGCAGTTGGACAGAAAGAAAAAGGGGGGAGAGGGAGAGAGTATGACGCACAGCAAAGGGCCAAGGGTCAGCTTCAAACCTGGGCTGCCGCCAAGGACTCCACTTTAATAGGGCAAATGCTCTACCGGGTGAGCTAGAGGTCACTCCAAGGTCTACTTTGTGCTCAGTGCTAATTAGGAAATGTTAGCATGCTAACACGCCTATTAAGATGGTGGACATGGTAAACATTATGCCTACTAAACATCAGTATGTTAGCATTGTTAGCAAGTTAGCTTTCTGATTAGCATCCAGCTAAAAGCATTGCTGTGTCAAAGTCAACCTCACAGCTGCCGCTAGCTGTGGCTGTAGGTACGGTCCTGTTTCTTGTACTTTTTACTTTAACAGCCTGGCATCTCTGTTTTTCCCCTCTGTACATTCATCTGACAACCAAAATGAGAGTCAGGTCTCCCATTACTCTTCCACTGATCTTTCTTCCTTCTATTTTTCTCCCCTGACCTCAAGCCTGGTCTGTCCTGTTAGCTAATGGACTGATGAGATGTCCAGAATGACCATCAGACTCAAAAAAAGAGCCACACTGATTTGATGCTAAAGGTCAGGGTGTGTGGATAACACTGGATTTAGGGCTGCACGATAATGGCCAGATTACAATACAGTGGTCACGGTGCGGTGATGTGCTGCTCAACATTGCTGACTGAGTTGATGCAAGACAAGGACGAAGAATTAGTCAGGTAAGTTAGAAACATTATTTTTCTTGGCCTCCATGCATTCTTCATTCTGCAAATTGACTGTGGTGTTTTTTTCAAGTGGTTTAACAAGTTAGTTGTGTTGCTTTGTAGTGCAGACACAAGCGTCATACAGTCTTTGCATATGATTTGTTGTCTCCTAACTCTAACTCCAAAATACTTCCAAACTGTGGCTTATGATGGTGATGAAGATTTCTTAGGCTGCTGCTGCAGGATGTGCACGTAGTGGCATGACAGCTCTTCAAAAGTGAAGGCTGGGTGTTAGCTTAGGAAGCACTTCATTTGATATGCGGCTGAGTTTTCTTTGAGTGGAGCATGCATTTTAAACATCAGTATCGCAGTTGATCATGTTCATTTAATTATGGGAATCAAGAATCGTGATCATGATTAATATTTTATTAATTGTGCAGCACTAACTGGAATAGCCCAAAGACAACCCCAAAGATGTTGAGACATCGAGGCTTTGAAAGTACGAGCTACATACGAGTCAGATACATCTGTATCTGTCCCCCCTCAACTTAGCAACAACTTGAACTTTATGGCTCCAGACCACAAGTATCTGTCTTTACCCTGAAGCCAGACAACACGTCCCACCTAAACTAAAACCTTCCTCTATTGTGCTCTTCCAGACATATTGAAACAGCTCTTAAATTGAGAAAAGGGGTCCGCCAAAATAAGCTGACAGAATCCTACACCTACATTTTAGGCTTGACTCCTTGTAAATCACACAGAGAGTTGAATTAAAAAAGGATTAGGAGCAGAGAAAGAATTAGAGGGATTAAAAAGGATTCCCAGGCCGCACCACAAATCCATAGCTGATGTGGTAAAAATGATTGGTTGTAGATGCTACATCTCATATTAACAAGGCTTGTGAGGCGTGGAGGCACTCTCTTCACACATCAGCGGCCACACCAGCAGGAGCTCAGGCACCAAATTGCTCATATTTTACATGTTTGGAGTGTGGAAGTCAAGGGCCTGACTTCCTGCTACATCTCTTGTGTTGATAGTCAGACTTCACTTGAGAACAGCTTGAATCCTGCATTGCGAACGTTGAGCCAAATTGAGCTTGACAGAGCTGCAGGGGAGCTGCTGAGGCTGTAGTTACACTTATACTGTTTACCGGATTATAAATGATGCTGAGAGATCAGCAACATTGAAGTTTACTCCTGAAAACACAACCGGAGGACAGAATGAGTTATTTACTTTCATTGAATTCACAGATACACAGACATGAATTGTACAAGGGATTTGTTGAACATGTTTTGTTGCTTTGGGAACAGCCAGACATGTGGACAGTGGGTGTCAGGGTGTGTGCAAGGTGACAGCCAGTTGTCCAGTGGGTAGGGAGTAGGGTAAGGGATATTAGCTGGCATTGAACTCCAGAAATGAAGTTGCCAAATTTGGCTGAGCCCCAATACCAAGGACCCCTCTGAGCAGATTTCCCCTGCCTCACCAAGCCTCGCCCTACTCCAGAATTTGGGATATCAGCTGGCATGGCATTCAGTAACAATGACAGCCACTGACAGTAATTTGGTATTCAGACTGATGCAGGGCCCAATTTTTCATGACACTAAAGTCTACTTGTTATTTTAAGCAGAATTGGAAAGATGTCTTTTTCCACAGCCAATTGCCAAAGTATAAAACTTAATACGTGAGCTTTGCTTTCCATTCTCGCACAGTACATTTGCAGTTTTAAAATGATAATGTTAGCAATTTACAACTTGAAAATCATTATTTTTGAAACACTGGGCCTTTTACCTCATACAGAGCTAGACAACTGCAGCTTCTCATTTATAATTAATGGTTATAGCTATAGCTAAATAAGCTAACATGAGATGGTTGAACACTATGCACTTGGTGGCTATAGTCAGGATATTGTGCTGAAATACTAAAGCTACATGTCCCAGGCAAAAACTCATCCTCACCAGCTGATGATTCATACTGTAGAGAAAGCATAGAAAGAAAGAACAGCATTGTTCTTTTATAGCAGTGTAGAGCTTGTTAGTTTTAAGGCATTTGCATACCAAGTCTGCATTATTTTGTATGCATTTTTTTGATCTGCCATCCAAAAAGAACAAAACAAAACAACAACAAAAAAGTTATGCACACTAAGTTTGATGAGTTTTATTTTTCTATATGTTACCAAAATTTGCAATACAAGACAAAAATGGAAAGATACAATTATTCCCTTGCTTCTCTTCACTGAGGGTGCAGAGAAGTAAAACTGTAGTCACACTCTGCTCAAGTCTGGAATTTGGCACTGCTGTTACCTGAAGGGGCGTAGCTGTCCTCCCTCGTTGTCTCCACACTCTGTTGCCCCCTCTCATTCCTCATCCTCTGTGCCATCATCATCATCCACCTTAATATTACTATCTGACCTGTTGAAGTGCTATCTGACTTATGAAATGACACTGTGTGCCCTGTTCCTCTCTCTTGATGTGGATGTATGGTTACACCACATTTTCTTGCTTCTTGGTCAAAAAACTCTCTAAAGACTTTTGACGGATGGAAAAAACCTGTTCCGAAAACTTCAATGACAGACAATAGTTTTTGAGACAGCGTGTAAACGCACCCCTCATCTGAGGCCTGTACTATGAAACCAGTTCAACCTCCCCAGGATTTTTTTTTTTCATGTTTTATTCCAGTTCTCAACACTTAGGTGTCTCATGTTATTTTGAG
>JAPZEB010000001.1:4035379-4054741 GCA_029783705.1 Chaetodon striatus
ATGACCATCTCACTCTGTGACTACTGTTACGATCGACGTCTACTGACCAATCAATAGAAATGTATCATGGAATGCTAAACCCAAGCAAAAAGACAGCAGCTCACAGTGGAGGCTAAACATGCTAAAATAAATGTGCTGGATTCCAGCAAAGAAGAAAACCTTGTGGAGTTGTGGCTTCAGAAGCCTTGGCTGGATGACGTGTCCAAAAAAATGCAGAGAGAGATAGCGGCAGAGTTGCAGCTGCAAAGTGGGCAACCTAGCAGTTAGCAAACACACACAAACAGACATACTGCAGTATAACTTTAGTTTATTTCATAGTGTGACCCTCTTGTGCTTCACAGTTGGAGAGGTGATAACCTGTGCAGCATCCTTGCTCACTCAGTATGCGAGGCTATCGTATATCGGCGCCAGCTATTCAGCAGGCGCTGTCATCGTACAGCCTGCATACATCAAACTTGATGTTGTACCCATGTTTATTAGATCGATTTCGCACAGTGTAGCTGCACTAAACTGAAAAGATTGCTAAAATCTCACAGTCTGAGAGGCTTTAGAGCTGGCCCTGCTTCAGTACATAATCCTGAGGCCCTATTTTGATCCCTGTGTCAATACCAAGTTACTCACTTGCAGCACTTTAGTTTTGTGCAGATATGCTGCCTCATCTGAGTCAAAGTCGTTTTAAAGCACAGAAAAATGGTACACAATGCACAGTGAGCAGAAGATACAAAGGGTTAACGGTGACCCAGCAGCTTTATTCTGCCCCATAGACACAGTATATGGTTATTCCAACCATGATGGGAAACACTACTCGTGTTGTTTTAGTTCTGTATCTTGCATCTAACATTTTGGTATCTCTTTATCACGAGTGTCTTTTGGTGGTGCTTGGTGTTAAGTCTTGGTGTGAGGACGCATAGGGGTCCATGCAGACCCTCGTCCATGGGTGGATGACAACATTTATGTCATATGGACCAAAGCGGACCGTTGCGGACATGCAGATTGCAGAAGCTATGAATTTGCCCTTAGGTTAGGGACTATAATCATGACCATGAGACATGGAATTGTATTGGCACAGGTCTCAGTCTAGAAAAGTTACCCTTGGTTTATGGAGAAATAACTCCTGAACATATTTCAGCCCTAAATAAAGTCATAGGAAGTAGTCAAGTAATTAATTAACTAAGGGTTAGGGTTAGGTTATGATTAGGAAGAGGTCAAGGGTCAGGTTAAAGTCAGAGACCTTCCTCAAAGAACACTTGCCATCTCCAAAGGTTTGGGTCAATATGGATATTTCTGTAATATTTAGACTTGAAAAAAACAAAAAAACAAAGATAATTTGACCCAACACAAAGGGAGGGTTTAAATAATTTTACAGAATATATGCTCCCCTACTTTACTTAGTTGCTAAAACATTTTAACATCATAATCAGAAAGAAGAAGCATCATTTCAGCTCGTATTCCTCGATTGAAACGAAGAGCTGCTTTTCTAGTTTGTGTCAGCGGAACTATAAAACTGCACAAAAAGCACGACTCTCGATAATCACGTCAGGAAACGGGACTTCAGCAGCTCTGCAGTGATGCAACTGATGAGAAAATCCATTTCACGATCGGTGTAATGGAGGAAAAAAAAAAAAAAAAGACTTCATCACTGAAAATGGCTGGAGGTTGTTTCAAGTTGTTCGACACAAACCAGACTGTTTAGGCTGACAGGTGAAATTAAGGATTTGATACATTGTAGTATTAATCTAATAAATTTGAGTCCAGAGTATTTTCAAAGGGCGCTCTAGATCCAATTTGTATTACACGTGAGCAGCATATTCATTCATCTTTTAATTACATATCATTACTAAGTCATTCTGATACCAATGGATTACCCACTGCAGAGTGTAACTAATTGCTAGACACACTTGGTACAAGTTAATCAAGAGTTTCCCTCTAAGGAATCCCTGTACTGTAATCTAATATACAGGAATGTTCTATTCTGGAGTTGGCTACTTCCTCCTCCACATGTAATATTCATGACAGCGAGTTCTTCCCTAAAAACCCCTCTCCTCTCCTCACCAGGTGGGGAAGCAGGCATGCGTCTCCCGACAAAACCCCAGCCACTCTGTGCTTTTTATAGACTCTCCCTCTCAGTCTCTCTGAACGGTTAAGCTGTCCCTGGGTTCCTCTTAGCTATTGTAATCCATACACAATACCCACACATTTAATGGGAGAGACGCCTGCAATAAAGCAGAGGGTGCATTTCGCAGGGAGCAATTTAGCCTTCAAACAATATGCCAAGGTTTGCTTCCTTGGGACAATACGGCTGTTGGGTTTTTTCCTCGTCACAATGCAGAATACGGGATATAGTCATTACAGTTTGGACTTGATGACGGCGAAATGAAAAGAGTGGCGGGCTCTTCATGAAACTTTCTTTGTGAATGTAAGCATATGTGCCTTTAGCAGGAGGGAATGTTCTGGATTGCGGGGCGGCGACGACCCAGCAGGGCGTCCGTTTAGTGAGCACAGTGTCCGGCCGCTATCTCTCATCTCAGCCGGCTTTCAGGCTAAATGCGAAACCCACCTGGGCTAAAGGAGAGGCCCTCGCCACCGCGTGCTCTCCCCGCCCCCCTCTTCCTCTCCACCATGAGGATACACAATACCTTCCTCGCACTAACCTGTGGGGACAATGGACAATAAAAAGCAATCATTCTCACTTCTCCAGCACAATTACTGTACAACTTAGCACCCCTGCCTTCCCCCACTCCCGGCAGAAAGTGAGACTAGAAGAGCGATAAAGGAAAAGAAGACTTCTTTTGATGCGAACATGGCTTCAACTTCTCTGCTGCTTGCTCCTCTTCCCTCCATTTCCCTTGGTGATAAGATACACAAGACTGAGCGCACTGGCACAGTGCATGCTGGGATAATGTGGCAGCGTGCTGCTAAGCACTTCCTGTCCACGGCAAGTGCAGGGGTTGGAGTTGCAGGGTTTTTCCTACAACTGGGATGGTTTCACTCCTCTCAGATAAACTTAGAGTGCAAGAGAATAAAAACTAGTTTCAATTCCATAGATCAAGATGCAACTTTCTCTCAAGTCTTTGAAGGTATATTGTGCAGGAAACGCTTTGTAAACACAACATGCAAACTTGCCACCTCCCTTCTTCACTGTAAACCACTCTACTACTGTAGGAACATTACATCTGTTGTAATGTAAAAGCCTATATTTAGGCAAGTGAAAGCGAATACCAACCCTAGATTCACAGAGACTGCGCTATAAGGTGGCTGCAAAGTCCCTTCTTTAAGCTGACTTTGTATTTTTGCACAGAATCAAACAACGGCAGCACCAGTCTGCCCCAGTGTGTGATTTCAGACAGCACGCCGGCATTCTGGAAGCAAATGGCATGTCACCGGCGTGACGTGGATCACAAAATGTCAGCCTCTAGTGTGACATTTAAGCATTGGGCAGCACTCATTTTCAGTCATTGTTCTTCTTCTTTGACGGGTTTAGCTGCTAACTGCTATGAGCTTTTTAAATCTCCAACTGGGAGGTTGCACACATAACACAATGGCAAACCTATCCCATCCACTGGTGTAGTGGTAGATGATGAGGTGGGTGTTCTGCAAGGTAGATGGGTGTGTTACAGAGGGGGAAGTGGGTACACTATACTTTCCAATATATTCCAATGGCTTTTTGGCTGATAGGTGGGTATACCTGCATATGCCCTCCACTACTGGTACCATTCATAGTCCCCCCCTGTTGGTTGTCTCTTTTACCCATATGTTGATTCAGCGCTGTTATGACCTCCACTGTCAGCTTAAAGGCGAGACAACTCTGACGCCCGATTTGCACCTTCCTAAAGACATTCATGTTCAGGCAGTTGTGTTTCTTTCCATAGACTGTATAAAATAATGGACATACTGTGACATTAAACACTGGTTTGTGAACTCTCGATTCTGGCATTTTGGAGACAGAAGTGACCATATTTGGATGGAAGGGTGGAGCTATGGAGACGCAAGGGGTGAATCTGACTAACTGACTGTGGAGGCATCTTGCAGACAGCCTGTCCCTCAAAAGAGCCCGCCACTAATTATGTGTAATTTCCAAGCCTTAAAAAAACAGGCCGAGTGATATAAAACAGGTGAGTTACATAAAAATTACATAAAAATTTACCCCCCATACAGTTGCCATGAGTGTTGAAATTAGCTATGGTGACTAAAACCATGGGTGGGTTTTCTCTGGGTACTCCGGCTTCCCCCCACAGTCCAAAAACATGCAGGTTAATTGTGAATGTGAGTGTGAATGGTTGTCTGTCTCTATGTGTCAGCCCTGTGATAATCTGGTGGCCTGTCCAGGGTGTACCCTGCCTCTCGCCCAATGTCAGCTGGGATAGGCTCCAGCCCCCCCACAACCCTCAAGAGGATGAGCAGTTAGAAAATGGATGGATGGATGTTTAATAAACTTACTAGGAAAACGCTAGAGTAGTTCTTATGCTGCAAACCAGAGGTGAGGGACTTGAGTCACGTGACTTGACTCGAGTCCGACTCAAGTGGCAAAGTTGAGGACTTGAGACTAACTTGCAGCAAGCTAGCTATGACCTGGAGAAAAAACATTAGTTGAACCAAGGATTTGATTGGTCAAACATATTTTCCTGTGGGTGAAAATCAGCTGAGATAAAGGTCCATCCAAATATTTTTGTCCCCTGGCACTAATGTTCCACAGTGGTGTGTCAGCATTCATAAAAACTTTAACAAAATAAATGTTTAAAATGTATTTTTTATAAATTTGTTTGCAAATTTTTTGAACGAAAATCTTGTTGTGAAACAGCTTTTCCTCTGTGTATAATATCAAACAGTATGAGACAATCATATCAGAATAAAGTAGAACATTGGCAATTTTCAACTCCTACAAAGGAACGTGTCTAAAATCCTTAGCTTATGACTATATCCACACTTATGTTTGTTTGTTTATTCTACAATGAGACATTTTTTTTAACCTTTCGAACTTGTTCAGAACCTAATGTTTCATACCGCTATATCAGTCCAAGAGCCCGCGCTGCATGTTTACATTTGGGGTCCTATTTAAGCTCATAGCCACTCGATTGGTTGGTGTTTTCAATGACAGTAAAAACAAAATTTGATTGGTTTATTTACCACAGCTGCCTGAGCAGACAGAAAATTTAAATATATGATCAACTTTATATAATCATTTAACATTATCCATAAAAAATGGTTCACTGGATCAATGGCGATCGATCAACAACACGAAAAACTCATTCTGCCCACCGTCTAACAGACCTACAGAGACTTGAGGAGAAAAAGACACAATTAAGTTAATGAGTAAAAAGGTGGACTCACCAACATAAGATTTATTTTTTTTTTGCAGCTCTATTAATTTTGGTATTGCTTTCTGAAGGTTAAAGCATCACAAGCTAGAGAAGGTGGTAAACATGAGCAAGCTGGGATGACAAAAAAACATGAGGCTTCATGCTGAGGAGACTCTAAATATGAACTATTACTTTAATGGAAATCTTGCCATCAGTTTTTGAGCTACCTTGACCATAGACCAAAGTGCTGGTCAGGGGTGTGGTTTAGCCTTGAGGTGGGCACTCACTGAGTACCTGGAATACCTAACACAGGAAGGGTTCATTGTGTGGTGAACATGAACATGCAGTAAATTTCATGGTAAGTGTCCCACTAGATCTTGAATTTGTTGTGGTCATGAAATATATTTGGTTTGAAGAGCATGTGAATGAAAGCAATGTGTAAGTGCACATTCCCGGTAGAATACTTTGCAAGGTGAATGCTGTATTTCTATCATTAACCTCATTATTGGCAAACTGAAGGACATGAAGATCCTTCATTATAAAATCCAGTCTCATCATATAACCTCTCTGCAGTGTTTTGGCCGTGGGTAATAGTCGAGCCTCTTGCCAAAAAAAAAAAGTAAGAAATGATCCTGCTGCAGTTGACCAGATACTGTATCTTGCTTTGAACCAGCAGAGTCCCCATCTATAATAATCCTTTTGACATTGATCACTGTCTAAGCTGTCTGATACCTGACCATTTCCATTTCTGCAGTTAAATGGTTTACAGACTCTTTGTCTTTAATGTGGCCAAATTCATCACTGACAACTTCCTGAGGCTGTGTAGGTGATCAAATATTCAAGTCATCTTGGGTGAATTTAATATATTTTTTAACCTCTGTCTAATTACAGTGTGAAGCTGCTGTCTGCATGTTAATACGTGACGGAAAGAGACACGCTGTGTGTATAAATCATTTCCTCAGACTGGACTTGAATTGGTTGAGTAAAGGTTATTTTTGCACTACATTTATAATCTGCCTAGTTTATTCCTCTGAACAGTATCAGTGGTCTTTACATGTTATAACATTAGACCATAAATCTGTCACACCAGCAGTGGCTGAAGATGAATGGATTTCCACCAGAGTCTGACCTAGCTGTCCTGTGCAGAGCAGTAGGATGTGGAAGGTATTGTCATCAGCCACTCCATGCTTCCTTTCTCCACTTCCTACTTCCCGTCTGGCCAGTGGCAGTGCAAAGCTACAGTATTCCTCTGTCAAATGCTGAGAATAAAAGCTGTGTGTGTGTATTTAGTTTTGATGTCCACAAAAAGTCCCCACTTCTTTTGTGGTCCAAGAAATGTAGTCTGACCCACTTTGTGTACAGCTGCAAGCATGTGTGTACAGGATGTGCAGGGTGTGTTTTTGATGTGTGTGTGTGTGTGTGTGTGTGTGTGTGTGTGTTAATGAGATAATATTATACCTGTATGTTTGCACAGGTAGAGGATGATAACAGATGGAAATGAAGCCATATTTACATTTATATGAACTGCTGCTTAGCAAGCTGTTTTTGCAATAATAACCATGTGCTTTTCTGTAGTTTTATTACAGCGCCTAAAAAAAGTATTCATGCCCCTAGGTAGTTTTCATGTTTGATTGTCATACAACACTGAATTAAAGAAGATTTAAGACTATTAAGCTGTTTAAAAACTGATCAACAGAAAAATCAAAGTCAGTATTTAGTGTGGTTAGTAGTGTGTTAGTATTTTAGCACTCCTGGTTCCCTTGTCTTGAGGTACTTTTTAATGGGTTTTTGTCAAGATGCCTAAAATAAGGTCTGTGGTTAACATGAGCTTCGGAGACTTAAGTGTTTTGTTCTAAGAACTGAAATACATCCATAAAAGCCCCACTTGTAAATTATGATGCTTTTACATCTCTTAAAAAAGTCAGTCCCTAACAGGTGGCTAAATGACAGCATCATCACACCAAACACGGCTTTACAGCCTTGATGTAACCGAGGTATATTTAATTTATAATGCTTTTTACTGCTGGCAATTGCCTTTTGGCTTCAAAAATAAAAAAAAAAGTTGTGTTAATTTGTGAAGATTATCTGCTGATGAAAATGTTGGAATGTCACAGACATTTGCTTGCCAGACATGTGTTTATTTTCACAAAAATCCCACTGGCTTTTTGTCCAGGGAACCAGAGTGACGCTATCTTCCATGTTGGCCTACAAATAAACATCATCCCCGCAGAACTGTATAGTCACCCCAGCACGTTAACATGTTGTTTTAAAGCCGTTCCTGTGTAGCTTTGGCTTCATCCCCAGAGCTTCTGCCAAACTATAGCTGAGATATTGTGACTTTTTATGAGAGTGGTTTTCTCTTTGCTGCTCTCTCATAAAGCTGCGACAGGTGAAGCACTCACCCAACTGCTGCACAGTCTGTTGCACTGTATGCACAGTCTCTCCAATCTTTCTTCCTTTAGAGTTGTCGTAAGTCTCTTGGTGGCCTCGCTCACTGGTGTCCTTCCTGCACCATCACTGTTTTGTCAGATCTACAGCTGTCACATTCTTTCCATTTCTTAATGATTGATTTAACTGGACTCCGAGAGATGTTCATTGACTTAGAAATGTTCTTGTATCCATCCTCTTTTGCTTTTCAATCCATCATACGCAGAGTTATTTGGAGTGTTCTTTTGTCTTCATAGTTGAGATTTTGCCACAATACTAACACACCAAAAGTTGTATCTGTTAGATACAGGTGTATTTAGGCTGCAATAAATGAAAAACCCCATGAAAACACATACATTTACGTCACTTTGTAGAGATTTCTTTTCACTATAGGATATTTTTCTGTTGATCAGCATCAAAAAAGCCACATTTAACTTACTTTGATTCAGTGTTGTAAAATAAAACATGAGAGCTTCCTAGGGGGGGTGTTATATGCATGTAGGTTTATGCATGAACACACTTCTATCTTCTCTGTCGTCTTGCCAGGCTAACCGGGCCTCTCTGCTGATTCCCATCAGCGGCTGCCACAGTGATCTAGTGGCTGGGCTTTGTGGGCGAGCTGTTTTTAGACAGAGACAATGTCACTGAATTTATGTGGCTAATGCCAAAACAGCTGCTGCCATGAATAGCTGAATGAGGGCTCATAGTCGAAATAGTCCAAATCCAGACATTGCCATTCAGGAAATGCTACAAGTGACAAAAGAAAGTGAACACATATACTGTAACAGTACGGACAGTGTGCTGTGATTATCTCTCTCAGTCTTTATGTCCCACTCACACACACACACACTAAAATACACACACCAGAGGTGGGGGGCCTGAGTGACACAAGTCAAATTTGAGGACTTGAGACTTGCTCGACTAAAATAGATGGAAGACACGACATTGACTTGGTATTCATGACTTGAGACATGACTGAGACTTGAGAGAGGACTTGAAAACTTTATTAAATATTAGTATTTTTCTCAAAATTAATAAGTTATGTTTTGCTTTTACAATATCATTATGCATATGTCACAACGGCAGAGGACCCGCTGCTGGTATTCATGCCCACTCTAGAGATCTCTGTCCTCCTCCACACAGCTCTCCTCAGCGGGATGGCAGTATGTACAGCATCACTGGCTTCACCATGTGTCATTTTATTCAGTTTTATCTGCATGGTACATGTGGTTAAGTTTTCTCTAACTTATTTAGTTTTGGGTGGCAACACAATTACCCAGAGCCCAAAGACACACCTTAATTATGTTTCTTTTATCCAACCACTAGTCCAGATAATAATAATAATGCATGATGCACGATATTGGACTTTTTGTTGATATCGGATATGCCAATATGTAACAACTCATTTCACTGATAACCATTACCGATATTGATATATCCACTCTTTTTCCTACCTTATTTTTGCGCTCGTCAGGTCTCTCTTGTTGTAGAATAACATCATGCATGCATACTCTTATCATAATGGCCCATCAGCAGATAGAGACATGAAATACAATACTTTTCAATGTATGTAAAAAAAGCATGTTGGTCGGCTCTGTTCATTTTAAAGCCAATATCGTCCCATACCGATGACGTGCCCATATTGTTAGCATCCCTAATAACAACAGTAATAACAACAACAACAACAACAACAATAATAATAATAATAATAATGATGCTAATAATTTAAAGGAAAAGCAGCAAATCCACGCATTTCAGCAGCTGAAACTATGAAATATTTGGCATCTTTTAAATACCTTTTACATGTTTTTTATCCAAAAGAATCAGAATAAGATTTATTACCAAGTTCATCAAAAAGGAATTTGCTTTGGTGTTGTTAGGTCTGGTGCATACATTAAACATACAATCAACATATGAGAAATAAAATTGAAGGCAAAGTACTGCAACAGTAAAGAACATAAATATAGAATATAATCATTATACACAGAAAGTGTAGCTATTCTCTGTAGCAGTTATTACCCGGTTGCAATAATGGTACCGTGACATCGAGATACAGAAGTCGCTGACCAATCAGAGCAGATTGGCTGTTTGGGAAGGGAGCTTAAAGAGACAGGTGCTAAACAAAGCCATCTCAGACTAAGGGAGATTAGGTGTTCCAGCACAGACAGTATGAGGAAAATTGTGTTTTTTGACCATCAAAGCATGTAACCCTTCAAGTAGAGACCTCAAATACAAATATAAACCTGAAAATGAGCATAATAGGTCCCCTTTAGAATGACCACATGCTGACTGTTCTCTCTGTTGTTCTTTTCATAGCTAGTGGCTTACATTGTTATATGTCCCATCAAGAGCGCTGGTTATCCGTAGGTATCTGAAAAGTTTGTATCTGGATCAGTGTGATCAGGTCCATTGTTGCTGTGGAAAAACTAGCAAAAAAAGTAAAATGGATTAGCTCAGCTTGGATAGCAAAACATGGGATTTCCAGTTCGATTTTCAACTTTTTTTTTTTTTTTTTTTTAATTTTTGAAACAGCAGACGATATACAGGTTTAATTTAGCCCAGCTTCCCCGCTAATATGGAACAGTTGGCAATCCTAGCTGTTTCCCATGTTTATTCATGAGTTTAAAAGGTTAGGAACTTGTGTTTCATGCTAGAATTACAATTATTTTTCTGCACCAGTTTCCTAATCTAATCCTCTGGATTTTTGAGTCCTGCATCAGAAGTAATATAAAATAAAGATGACAAGTATTTGGTTGTTTAAACTGTCAGTCTGTCTGAGATATTTGGCTGGTTTCCGTCTGTATAAACTTTGTGTGGAAGGCCTGTCAAACTTTGATCATTTGTCTCATCAGGGTCACAAACTTGAGGAAATGTGATGACATCCCATTTGTCAGCAGAGGCACAGAAGCATGTGGAGAGCAAAATATAGCTGTATTTTCAGAAATGAGGAAGTCAGACAAGAAGAGTGATTCTGACTGGCGGTGAGAGTGAAGTGCCGCGACCAAAAGGAAGTAGAAAAAGCACAGAGAGAGAACAAGAGAAAAAAAGGGAAGAGCAAGAACCGTGCGGCTCAAGTACATGTCCTCTTTGTACTTTTTGTCACTTGTCCAAATTTCCGCACTTGAGATTCTAAGTGGAAATAAATCAGATGACAAGCCCGTATGTGAATGAGAATCAGTAGTGTTTGTGTGTATGATATAGCTGAAAAAGAAGTACACACTCATTTATTTCCGTTGTGCCAGACAGATTGTAAGTGAAAAACCATCCGTCATCTTGGCCCCCCCAACCTGACTCCACCCCCTTGGTCGCCATTCACGTTGTCCCGGCCTCAACAAGCACCATAAACCTGCACAGCCATAATTGGTGAACTGTCTGCACCGGGTGACCGTCACATCAGTCGTCTGTCCGCCTCGCTTTGTGCTTTGTTCCCTCTAATTTGGGGGCCTTTTTGTTTTTCTTTGAACATCCATCTTAAAGTATCATTTCATTTTTTTCCTCCCCGCCAGTCCATCTATCACACTCATTGGTTTATCCTCCTCTTTCAACCTCCCATGTCCTCTCTTTCTGCGTATTCATTTAACTCTGTGGCCCAGGGTATTGTGGTGAATGCTAATAGGTTCCCACGCTCACAAGGTACAATATAGTGAAGAGTAAATGACTGTATGTGTGTGTGTGTAGGAGGCTGGGCAGTCGGTCCACAGTTCCATTAGCCTGATGGAGTTTCTATTAAATTAGAAACTCTCTCTCTCCATCTCTCTCTCTCTCACACACACTCTCTCTCTCTCTCTCTCTCCCTCAATCACATTAGTGCTCTTATCTCATTTGTGGAAGCTCTGCAGGCAGCGAGGGGTGGGGGTGAGTGGAGGGGTGGAGTTATGATCTGGAAGCGGACAGGAAAAAGGACAAGCCCTCGTAAATAGAGAGAAGCAGGGCGGGTGATTGATGTGTATCTACAGTATGTACGTGTGTGTGTGCGCGCGTGCATACATGGGATGACATTGTGCGTGCGTGTGTACATGTTTGGTATGTATGGAATCATGTGTGTGATGAGTGTAATTTTTCACTTGTCAGGCATGTTTAAAATGAAACTGGTCCATCAACAGCTCCAACAGACATGGTTGCCTTTAATACCGACTGATGACCAAATGCAGCACAGAGGGGGTGAGGCCTGTGTGTTTGTGTGACTGTAATTCTGAAGAGCAGACATTCATAAAGCAAGCAATGTGGACAGTATGTTGGTTGGGCTACTCTAGGATTTGAGCTTGGAATTGAGATTAGAATTTGATTAGATTTAAAGTAAAGGTAAAATGAATAATAAAATATTGTGGGAGATATTTGTTTTCTTACTAGGAGTTCGATGTGAGAATTAGTACCACTCTCATGCCTGCTCAGTAATTATTAAGTTAGAGTCAGGAGGCGGTTATCTCAGCTTGGCATAAAGACTGAAACACAGAGCACAAGCATTTTATTTGTTTAATCTGTATACAGAAATGTAAAAACAACTAATTGTGGTTTTAGAGGGAGTTCCATGCCGTAAATATGTCAGCTTATCTGTTTGCACAGCCCCTCTGTGAGGTGTCTGCTGGTAGCCTGGCAACATCAGGGTGATGACAAGATCCAGGGAGGTCACTGTGCGCTAGCTGTTGTTTCAGCATGGAACTCCCTCTAAAGCCATAAACTGTTTGAAATTGTGTATAAATCAAAGAAATATGATGTGACATTAGTGTTTACTAGTTAGCTTTGGAGGTGCTGGTAGCTGAAAATGTTGTTATCATTGATACTAAAGACACGAGAGTGATATCAGTCTCATCTCATTCTCTGTCACAGATGGTGTTTAGACCAGTACACAGGAAGCCAGAAGCAGTTTGTAAAGATGTTTAATGTCGCTACTCAGCAGGTACAGGGCAGAGCAAGTAAACAGCACACAATGCAGTTAGACACACCAGCTAAGTCTCCACAAATTCTCTGATAGCCCGGCTGGTTTGGCAGGCCAAACGAACACTAACACAGTTCAGTTCAATAACAGGCAACAGTACTGTGAAGGAGTAGGCAGGAGATGCAGTCATGGAGGCAGAAGATCTGGAACCAGGTAGGTGCACAGTCCAAGCCCAAGAACCAGTAGGGGACAAGCAGGGGGTAGGTCAAGGGCAGGCGGCAGATCGTGAAGCCAGCAGGTAAGTACTTACAGGACACACACACAATAGCCAGTGTGGCAACACAGTTACAGTCTCTGGACTGCAGGAAACCACAGGTATGCAGATAGGAACACTTGCACTGTACCGTTGTTGGACTGTAAAAGCAATCAGGCAAACGGGAACCAAGGACGGAGAAACAGGTCTCAAGGTCGGGGAAAGAAGTCTGGGGTGATTACCAGGAATCAGAGGAGGCAGTTAAATTTTAGGATTTGGGAAGTAGTTGTTCATATTTACTAATATCTTGGGCTGTCTTAGACCATAGGAATAACATGGATGAATTTTGAAAATGGGTGAAGGTCTCCTTTGATATTTGTAACTCATTGTATGGCAAAATTTATGCATTGGATTATATGGTGTCAAATGGCAAAATCAAAGGATAATTTCAGTCACTACTCAGCCCATTTCTTTTTTCCAGTAGTCATCTAAATTTGCCTGTTATTACTGTTTGTGCAGTACATCACAATAGCAGCGCTCAGTTAGTGGGATTATTTGAGGCCACCATGTAGAGTTGAAAAAAATGATCACTGACATTTGGACAACACAGAAAAAGGGCAAACACACTCTGTAGTTACCTTTATACAGAATAGTTTGTTTGCTTAAAGGGACAGTTCACCCCAAAATCAAAACTACATATAGAATGTTTTGGTTGGGGTTGCCAAGATATCGTTTGAGACGTCTGCCTCCTCTCTGGTATAATGGAACTAGATGGCACTCAGCTTGTGGTGCTCAATGTGCCAAAAAAATACATCTAAAAAACATTCAACAGCAATGTCTCTTTCCACAAATCAAGACTCAGTATTTCAAGAAAATCCACAAACCCTGTTGTGATCAGTTTCATGTTGGAACTATTTTCTTTCCGCTGAACTTAACCCACCAACCATATCACTGCATGGAAGGAAGCGTGCATCTACTCATGGACAAGATGTAAACATAAATGGCTTCCTCCTTAGCTGAGCTGCAATTTTAGCTAGCTCAGTGGAACTAAGTGAGCTAGTAGTAGAGGCTCGCTTCCTTCTTCGCGGATTTATCACAAAATATCACAATGAACATTAAAATAATCTCCATTAAGCATGGTTCATTCTGTCAGTCGCACAAAGGTCAATGTAAGGACAACCACGAGACACCACAAGTAAAGACTCTGTGACATGCAATGAGATGAGAGATCAGAGATGGACGCAAAGAGACAGGCTGGCATGGAGACCCGACATACTGAGACAATGTGTCCCTGGAATGTATAATTATCAGTGCGTGAGTGTGTGTGTATGTGGGTGTGTGCAGGCGACAGTGAGCCATTAGCCAGGTTTAAATGAAGGTCTGCATCAACAGCAACTATTCTAATAATGACCACCTTGGTCACAGACAAACTAATGTACTGGTGGCGTCTGCTGTGTCCTATTGTGTTAATGTGTGTGTGTATGTGTGTGTGCATATGGCTGAGTAAGGAAACATACCTCTTAAATTGTCCAAGGTGACACTTGGTCTCTACGTGCAGACATCCCTTATAATGCAATTCTGGCAGCGATAGGGTTTCTCTGTTCTGCTGAGCACTGTAACACACACACACACATCTAAGCCAGACAGCACTAGTCACAACTTATTTGACTTAATACATGTTCATCTAAAAGCTTCTCCAGTGTGATTTTGTTGTGTGTAATTACATGACTGTTAGACTTTCAAAGAAGAATTTTTATATTTCTGATATATAGTTCCTTGTTAAAGTAGTGCCTCCTTACAAACATGTGACCTCATATATAAGCATGCAGGCACACTTGCTGGCAATTGTGTGCACACACACACATGCCCAGGGTTTCAGAGAAACACCTCACCTCTAAATCACTTGACCGTAGAGATTGAATCAAAAGCTGAGTGGTTACTTTACCGCTTACCTTGTTTGTTAAACCTCTGGGATTGGTTAATGGTTAATGTGTGGCAGTCTGTGTCATCTGTCTTAATAATTAACCTGCACTCTTTGTTCTCTCGTTTCCTACAGTCCTGTCTTTGTTGTTTAAAACCCTTCATCTTTTCAAACTTTCTTTTCTTTTCTTCTTTCTTTTTGTCAGCTGTTTTTGATTGTTTTCCCTGTTGTTATATTGAAAATGCCTTTCCTTGCCCAGCAGATAATTTGTCAAACCCTGACCCTACAGGGGCTTCAGCAGGATAATATACCTCAGGAGGCCATTTAATTCAACATGCCACATAGTAGTGGTAGTTTAAGCTTTAAGGCCCTGCAACACCGGAATTTAAAACGGTGAAATACCACTGCACAATTAAATTCTTTCTAATGGAATTGCCGCAATCAATGGATTCACTCGGGGGAACAATAAATCAGCATTAAATTTACACATTGAGTTCAATGTGATCAATAGGCCGTCTTGACAGTGCTGATGGTAACAGAGAGTTCAAATAGAAAAAGTTGTTGTAGCTTGCCACAACATTTTTTTTTTTTTTTTACCTCCAGCTCCTCAGAGGATGAACAGCTCCACAAAAGAGGAAATTGAGAGCCAGGGGTCCATGGTACAAACACAGTATGTCCTCTGAATGAACTGTGAATGTGATTTTTGTTGGCAATCCAAGGTAACTGAGTGCAGAGAAAACTGAGAGAAGCTTGGTGAGCTATTAGTGCTAGCATGTTTCTGACTTACTAGTGTGCTAACTCATCAGCTACTGCAGTTCATCAACTACTGGATGGGCCACAAAACACAGGACTTTCCCCCTGGGATTTCCTCAGGAGACCAATGTTCTTTGAGTTCACCTTGTTTCTTTTCCTAAACCTAACTTTTGTAACTTTAGGTTAAACGTGGAACTTTACATTAAGGATCTAATATCATACGAAACATTGTATGAGGATGTATTATCCATCAGTCACTGACTGTGTCCGATATTCCTTGCTCCTTAATAGGCTAAAACAGTACGTGAAAATTTTTTGTATGTCCGAAACCTTAGTATGAATCCAACGGTATCTGAGGTGCGTGCTATTTCCAATGAAATATTACAATATGCAAAGACAGGACACTACGCTTAATACTTACACATAATGTTTCCGTTTAAGTGGAAGTATGTAAGATGTGTAAAGGCCATGACACACCAGCTGATGGTTGGCTGTTGGTCAATGTTGGGCCGTCTGTGAGCGTCTATGGCCCTTGTCACTGCATTTTTCCTGCACTGTTGCCCCTCATCGGTGCCGATCTGATTTTTTCCCTACCAATTCAGCATGTTGAATTGGTGCAGGCACCTGCGGAGCCCTTTCAATAAAAATCAATCTGATGGGCAGTTTGGCTCAGTGCATAAGAAAAGAAACGGAAGTGAGGAAAGTAAACAAAGACTTAAAGTCAAGAGGAAGACCAAACAAACTTGTTACATGAGGTAAGATTATTCTTTCTTTAGCCATTGAGCTCTTCAGCAGAGACATTATTTGTGTTGGTTGATGGTGGTTTGTGTTATTATTCACTGGCGTATGGTAAATATGCTTTGTTCTGTCAACAATGGATTGTGTTATTGATGAGCTAACTGGCTAGCTAGCATCAAAACACTTTTCCAGTTTCCCATTTTGTATGATAATTACAACTTGCCATCTGTTGGTGTGGAGAGTTATTTCCTATCATGCAAGTGCAGAACGTACGCACTGTCTTTGTGATGTGTTCATGTGCAACTTTTTGGCTGAGACACCAGTGTCATGAGGCGACACAACTAGTGCTCTGAAGTTTGTTTGGTGGGTCTGGGCCTTAAGATTTTACTTCGGTAGGCCTCAAGTTTTATATCTATTTTTAAATCATTAGAGCTGAGGTTGGCATGGGTTACTGTGATTACTTGTTTCCATCTGGCAAGGACACTCTCAGGACGTGATGTGGTAATGACAGCTCAGTGCATCTAAAAAGATACATACTACTGTTGATGTGCACAAAAGTATGTTGACCTATTGTACATGTATTCATTATGCAGTAAATAGCATGCAATTAAGTACACAATGTCAGTCTTTTTTACATCTCTGTTCAATAATAATATAACTTAATGAGATTTTTTTAGATATAGCAGTTGTAACATGCTGAATATTATCCACAAGTAAAGCAAGAGGCAACACTTGTGCAGCAATATTTTTATTCTGCCTGTGTATTTCTTTTTTATCTTTAATTCCTGCTGAATATCCTGTCATGTTTCTGCTGCACTGATCTCACTTTCAGAGGATTATTAATGACTAATCTGATCTAACCCGCAATGCTTGCTACAAGATATATTTCTTTTTTTCTCCCAGTAGTTTGTGAAATGGATGCTGAGGAGAAACACAGTATCAATGCAGGAGTTGTCAGCTTTAGAAATGTCTGATTAACATGCAGTAACAGAATAAGAGTCTTGATTACAGTAAGATAAAACACTATTTATCTGTCACAAGATCCTAACACTCTGTTTTCATTTGCACAGAGACATGCTTTAATCAGATTTTAAAACCGAAACTGACTCACAGATTTGTTTTTAATAAAGATACTGGCTTTAAAATATGTTTTTCTTCCATTATGTTGATGGCCAGAGGGGGAACAAGCTGTTCTAAAATGTTACAAAATAATACATTGTACCGTTCCAGGGAAAAGACTTTATTATCATTACAACTCTACTGATCGATTGGCCTTCTCTGTCCTGGCCTCCAGTCATCCATCCATCCAGGCTGTGGTGTGTGTGTGTGTGTGTGTGTGTGTGTGTGTTGTTTCTCCCAGGATCTCCTGTCTCTAGGTCCTGGGAATCAAATACAGTAGCAGACAGTAAACACAGCTGAGGTCATGTGGGAGGAGGGACATATAGGTTTAATGTGGTCATGGTCAGTTCAGCAGGGAGTGACTTCACAGTAGGATCATGACAGAAAGAAATGCATGGAGTGTCATGGAGTGTATCACTCAAACAGAGGATCGATGGGGACAGGTTTAAGGATGACTCTTTCTTGCTTGCAAGAGGCAAACACAGTAACAGTAGAAAATTTAAGTCACCAATCAAAATGTTGGTGATTACAAAGGGGTTACATCCAAGTATCATTAAATGGTAAAAATTAAGGCTGTACCTGACACAGAATTCTGTCAGTCAAATCATCTTTGGTTATTCAATACGAATATTTAACTATTCGTTCGTTCCATTTTTTCATATAGAGTTTTTGAACAGACACTGCTCTTGCTCAGCCTCACAATTTATTGGTAACACTGACATTTCTGTCCCACTGGACCTTCGTCAAGAGTGTTCAACACCACTGAGCTTAAATAAAAACTGCTCTACCCATTTCATATGCAAAGGTGTGGGGAAATTAATCAGCTGTGGGTGTGTCTCTCAGTAATTGAAAATACCATATGTCACATATTCACAAACAAAAGAAAACAAGGGAACAAGAAAAACATAGGAAAAACCTAGAAACTGCAGGCTTCTCACACAATAGAGCCTATTTACAGGATTATTTACAAAAATGCTGATCTTATGAATGAACACAATGGCCTTGCAGCTTTCAAAAATCATTCAACATTTTTAAATGTGCATACTCTTATGCTGTGCTTGTATTTAGAGTGTATTATACATTTGTCTTTGAGATCTCAAAATCCATTATAGCATGACATGCCATGGTATTTCATCATTTAATCTTTTGGTAGATAGGGTTTGTAGATTAAGTATCCAGTTTACTTCTCCTCTGCTAAGTGCTTCTTCAATGTTACCACTTCTCTCTGGCAGAGTAACTTTTTCAATGACTCAGGTGATATTTTCCGATGCACCTGTGTCTGAGACAGTTGGCTGTGCAAATATCTCTTTTCAAACTCATTTAATATAGTTTGAAAGTTTGAGCAGGGTCCAGAGGGACGTTTAGGGTTACAGTGATGTACATGTATTATAGGAAAAACAGCCAAGTTAGCCCTCTGAGCTAATGCGTGCTAACTACACTAACACTGGATAAAAAAAAGTGCAGTAACATTTTTTTGCCGACACTAGATTTGAAATAAAAGACACTATATTATATGAAGTTGTTGTGAGCTGTAAATTAACCACCTAGGCCCACCATAAGGCAGACGATAACTGGGCAATCCAGGCAGCTGCCTGTACTAAAGAGAACAGTTTGAGAACAAGAAGCACTCACTCTGCAGTTACATTTGTAATGTCCCTAAAGGTACACTGTGCTCTGTCTAACAACAACTACAACAAAACAAACGACAGTTCAACATAAAGAACCTCAGTTGACTAAGGGGTCTTTGACTAATGAATGGAATCTTTGACTTTTCGGGGGGCAGCCCTATAAAAAGCTAATGGAGTGGAGTATAACAATCATTCTGTTGCTTTGTGTCTCTCGTCATATAGGAATGCCTTCTCTTGGTATGTTTCTGGAAATACAAGGCAGGTTGTAGCTCATCTCGGTAGTAAAGCATGAGACCCGAGCTCGTTTAAAAACAGGGTTTATTCACAATCTCCGTCCGACCCAACCCGTG
>JAPZEB010000001.1:4075280-4091056 GCA_029783705.1 Chaetodon striatus
CGGCAGGTCACAGGGGCAGCAGACTGAGCAAGGTACTCCAGACATCTCTCTCCACAGCAACACTTTCCAACTCCTCCTGGGGATCTCGTGGCATTCCCAGGCCAGATGAGATATATAATTCCTCCACCATGTTCTGGGTCTACCCTGGGACCTCCTACCAGTTAGACATGCCTGGAAAACTTCTAGCTGGAGGTGCCCAGGAGACATCAAGATCAGATCCCCGAACCACCCCTACTGGCCCCTTTTGATGCAAAGGAGCCGTGGCTCTACTCAAAGCTCCCTCTTGATGTGCTCCTCACTATATCTATGAGGCTTAACCCAGCCACCCAACAGAGGAAACACATTTTGGCCACCTGTATCCATGATGTCATTCTTTTGGTCACTACCCAAAGCTCATAACCATAGGTAACGGGTGGGATGTAGATGGAAAAGTAAATCAAAAGTTTTGCCTTCCGGCTCAGCTCCCTCTTTACCATGACCGTACGGCGCAGGGCCTGCATCACTGCTGATACCCTGGCAAACTGCCTATCCATCTCCATTTTACCCTCACTCATAAACAAGACCCCAAGATACCTGAACTCCTTAACTTGGGTACCTCACTCCCAACCCAGAGGGAGCAATCCATGGTCCTGCAGAGAACCATGGCATCAGACGTGGAGGTACTAACTCTCTACACGACCACTTCACATTTGGCTGCAAACTAGCCCAGTGCATGATGGAGGTCATGGTGTGATGATGCCATCAGAATCACATCATCTGCAAAGAGCAGAGACACAATTCTGAGGTCCCTAAACCAGACACTGTCCTCCCAATGGCTGTGCCTTGAAATTGTGTCCATGAATGTCACCTGTGACAAGAGGCCAACAACGGCTGAAATTCTGTTTGACTTTATGCAACATATGCAGACACAGTTCTCACTTTGGTTATACTAGTACCCGTCTTAATTACTTGTGTGTGAAATTTTGTGCCAAAACTAGAGATACTAGTAGTAGAGTTTGGTGTTGCTACAGTTAGCTATCAAGTTACAGAAGGGTGACATTTTCAACTTTTGCTATGAAACTCTGCCTTCAGTCTTTGTGCTAGACTAAGCTAGTACACAAACCTTAGGGTTTTTTTTTTGTTTGTTTTTTTTTTTAATCTGTTACCTAGCAGCAGGTTACAGCTTCAAATACTTGGACTCTCACATGTGTCTACTTTCAGCCTGAAATTATAATAAGTCTGCTCGGGGTGAAACCAAAGTTTAAAGGAATATGTATGCAACATTCAGAGCAGTAACATAGCAGCACCGTTAGCGGCTAGCTGCTGGCTCAGCCGCCTCCATGTTCAGAACTATATGCAGGCAGCCTGAGTCAGACACTGAATCATAGATATATCTTATACAGCTCATTAAAATCCACAGATTGCACCTCTCCTTTGCTGGAATGTAGTGCTGTAATCCCAAATGGGCATGCAGTGGCTATTTGCCTGCTGGATCTCACTCTATATGTAGCTTACTGACTTGTGGAATCAAGCAAGAGATAAGAAAGAGGTCAAGACTATTCCCCGAAATGTTGCCTTAATTAGTAAAGGAGTCAAGGTCAATAGGTACAGCTACTTTAGTTTATGCCCATATACCAACATAGAAAACATAACAAAGTCTGGATTGAGTCCACAATCGGTGTAAAGTTCTATTCTATTCTATTCTATTCTATTCTATTCTATTCTATTCTTTTCTAAGGGACCTATAAATGTTAAAATTCCATATTTGAGTGTTTTGAACACACAACTACATTCTTTTTCAAAGCTGAACTTTATGTCTCATTTCCCTGTGTTTCATAGATTTTCATCAGACTTTTTAGTGTTGATGTTTCAGCTGGACTGCCTCAGGCATTGAATGTACATATCTTATGGATAGTATTCCCTTATAGTTGTCCTCCAGCTCTGTTGGCAACATGGCTTGTCGATCTCAAAGATGTGATTCGGATAGGTCACAGTTTGAGGACAATGCTGCCATTCAACCACTCAGCAGCCAGCCAGCAGACAGACATCCAGCAGGTCAAACAGCCAGTCAGCCAAAATGTCTGCAAGGGCCTGATTTAGAGTGTACAACATATTTTTGCCGTCTGTGGATCGACATGTGCAAATTTGAGATATTTAAAGAGAGGACATTTGATGATGCTCTTTCTTGTGCATGAATTGATTTAGCTATTGCAATCCAGCCTCCACTATTTCCCAACTGTAAGAAAACCCAAGATATTGCCATCTCTGGTTGTGACGCAAAATGTAATGCACATGTTGGTGATGTTTTTTGTTTTGTTTTGTTTTTTGTCTTTTTGGATTTTTTTCCCCAAACAAAGTTGTAACATGAGATGCATCACTTCCTGTACATGAGACCTAGCGCTTCACACAAAATCTATTTTAAGTATCTAACATTAAAGCCGGGATAGGAAGTTTAAATTTGCATCAATGTGCAAAAATCCCATAAATAACGTTTTTGAGAGAATACCAGACTTGTGCACTTATCTGCTCTGTTTTCAGGATTTACAAAATCTTGACTTGGCCAATAACAGGCAGTTTCAGAGAGGGGAAGTTCCTGTTGGCTCTTCTAATAATGCAGATGCATGTGCACATCTCTCATCTATCAAACAGAGAGTCTAAAAGAGAGTCTGACAATTACTAAATTAAACGTGTCAATATCAGCAAAGGGTTTCAGAGATGGAGAGAAAATGTGCTGCTCTCCAGAGCCAAAGGCTCATGTCTGTGGCTTATTCAAGTTTACATTGATGCAGCTAACGTTAGCTAATGTTAGAGCCTCAAATCACAGTGTATCCTCCACCTCACTCCTGCTAGACTACCTCAACAGGAAGGAGATCAGGCAGTAGCCCCGAGACAGACCACAAGCCAGCAAGTGGAAGTCAGGCGGCACTGTGGGACCAGACTGCCCCAATTTCCGACTCAGTTGCTACAGCTCCAAAGGTTAGACCCAGCACTGCCGCTGGCCACCAGCTTGCTCTCGCAGAATCCAAGATGCCACAGCTCCTGACCAAAGGTCTGTTCCTTGGGCCACTACCTATGAAATAAGATTGAATAAATCGGTGTAAGGGAAACACTGGATTACAGTATGGAGCATGTGCATGTGCTCGTCTGGTGGGAGGGGCTTAGGACAGAGAGAGGAGAGGGGAGGCCTGCAGGATATTTTCAAAGCCACTATTTTTTTCCTCTTTCCAAAAAACTGCATACCTCAGCTTTTAAGTCAAGGCTAAAAACGTTCCTTTTTTACACTGCCTACTCCACCCTGTAATGACTGCAAACTTATTTTTAATCTTGATTTTAAATCATTTCAAATAATCTTTTTGTCTTTGCACCTCTGTCTGCACTTTTGTCATTTTTAATGGTGATTTTCCTTATAAATTGTAAGTCATTTAATATTTAATTTTAGCTTATATATCTCTTTACATTTCCATTGTAAATGTCTATCCTTTATTTTATTTTGTGTTTCATTGCTCTCTAAAGCACTTTGAATTGCCCAGGTGTATAAAATGTGCTATACAAATAAAGCTGCCTTACCTTGAAAGGTAGTTTTGTTTTACTCTCAAAAAGTATTAAAACCATAGAGACTTCTCAAACTGCTCCTGCAGCATAATCTTCACTCTCTATTTGAATGAATGAATGAATAAATAAATAAATACATGCGTCAACACACTTTCAGAAGCAAGAAGGACATTTGTTTTTGTGAGAATCTCAATATGATGACAGAAACCACCGCAGGTCTTGGTTATTTCTAACTATTTCTCACTTAAGACCGAACTCTGGGTTGGACTGTAAAAAAACTCACTGGCTGTTTAAAATTGAAATGGGGCTAGTGTCAAACTCTCGGCAAGCAAAAACCTCAACTCCAAATAACACCCACACTTAGCCGGTTATCAACCCCGTCAGCCTGTTAGAAAGTCACACAGGCAGACTGCAGATAGACAAGCAGCCACCTACTCAGCCCACTCAGCCAGTCAAGAGTGCATCAAGACTGAAGCCATTGCCCTGGGCTGAGATGAGACGGAGGCTGGAATGCATGTAGAGGCAAGAGTTGGGCCAGACTGTGCTCGCTCTGCACAAGAATCCTTTATTCTGAGACAGACATGAGAGAAAGGCACAGTCGCTGTTAGACCAATGGAGGGAGGGGGTGACGAGAGCCTGATAACCAACTGGCTTGAGAAAATGAGTTGCAGACATCAAAAACAGCGAGGGGCATCTCCATCTCGGAAGCAGGGTTTGGCTCAATATGTTTTTTGCTCAATTAAGAGTCAGCAAATGGAAATTGAAAAATGAGAATACATTGACTTTCATTTCCAGTCTCTAAAACATTACTAAAAGAACACTTTTCCATTATGTTGTAATTTGCACTTCTTAAATTTAACAATTTAAATCAAGCAAATTGAAACTGAACTGCCAACAGGGACCTTAATACTCAGAGTCTCTCACAGTCAGACTCTCTTTCGCTGACTTACAGCCCCTCCTTTTCTCTCTTTCATGTGTGTCAGTGTGCAGGCATATCTTCACTTTGAGGATGCTATCACAGGAATCCTTCTGGCCCCAGGCGGGATCTGACGGAAAACGAAACGAAGACAGAACAGACTCGCCTCGACAGCGCGATGAATGAGCAGGAGTGATAGAGGGAGATGAAGCGAGCCGAGAAGTGTTTCTGCCATAAAAAAAGATGAAAATGGGGGAGAATGAGAGCTGAGATGTAGAGGCCCGAGCTGAAAAGAGTTCTTATCACTGTCAGCATGACAGTGAGAGCCGTCCGACAATTGCATGTAGAGAATGAAGAAGTGATTCTTGTACAAAGAGGCGAATGGGAAAGCAGCATTATAATTAGCTACCTGTAGCATTAAAAATTCCAACTTTAATCAGCATTAACAAATGAGACTGTGGTCCGAATAATTACTGTCATGGCAGGCAGTGTTGTTCATGCTAATGTCTCTTAAAATAGAACCATATTCTCTGAAACCCACTGCTTCTTATAAACAGGATGTTGGTGCTTGGATCTATTTATGCTGAAAGTGCAGTACATCCTCCTGTTTTGTGCCTTCAAGCACTCCTGCTTTGTGCCATGCAGCAGTAGATATAATCCTCGATGTAAAATGACTCGAATGGCATTATATGACACTCCTTAATGGTCTCTTTTGTGTTAGGTGTGTCCATGATCCTCTCTGGATTAATGGTGCACTGATGCCAAATATCTAAGGAGACGTTAAGTTGTTTGGTAGTTAACACATTTTTATTGCACAACCAGTAACTAGGAGGTTTTTAGAGATACACTTATTGGCTTTCGTGCCGAGAGTTTGATGAAAAGCTTGGTATCTGTTTCGTGTTTGGGCTCTGAGAACAGAGCTGAAGGCGACTCCAGTCACATGACTTGTCTTGAGTCAGACTGAGGTCGTAAATTTGAAGACTTGAAACTAGTTTGACAAACACTGATAAAGGTGGGACACAGCCATTGTTTTGCAAATAACAGGTAAGTCTCAAGTCCTAAGTCAAGTCCCTAGTCAAGACAGGCAAGTCCCGAGTTAGGACCCAAGTTAAGACTGACAAGTCCCAAGTCAAGTCTCAGGTCCTAAAATTTGAGTTTGGAGTGTTATGTGATAATGTGCCCTTCAAAAAGTGTAATGCTTTTTTAACAACAGAGTAATATTATACAAAATTTACAAAAAATCATGAATTTGCATTTATTTTAAGTTAAGTTAAAATACTTAGCTGTTAAGCTAATGTAAGCTAAACATGAGCTCGCTAACTAAGTTCATCTCAGCCTTGACTTACTGTTCTTTGCGCAACTTCAAAAGCTAAACAAAGTTGATAGCTTTTTGTCTTCATAATTTTCCATCTGCATGTTTTGCATATTGCAGTTCAGTTTTTGTTGACCACCCTATCGTTTTTGTGTGTGAACAAAATTATCTGTGGTATAATTTTTTTTCAACTGGCGCTCAGTAACACCGTGGTTCCCTCCTGCAACTTGATTGGATGCTGTCAAATTGGTTCAAACAAAGTGTATCATCTGGGGAATTAAGCGTTGATTTACTGGGAATAATGTTAATGGTAACTGATTCGGGAAATGAAGGTAAATTAGTTGATTTAATTTGTATTTGTCATACTTGGGGTGGGGGTGGGGGGATATCAAGCATTTTGAAGTGAAGAGGCAAAAATTCAAGTAAAGTCACAAGTCACTGGCGTTAAAGTCCAAGTTGATTTGCCAGTCTTTTCTGATTTTGTCAAGTCATGCCTAAATTAATCCAACTTGACTTGAGTCCAGGTCACGTGACTTGAGTCCACACCTGGGCTGATAAAAGCACCCACAACTTTGAGTTTGACTTGGTATTCATGACTTGACAAGTCCTTTTCAGACAGGTGACTGAAAAGGACTTGAATTTTTTTCTATTACATGTTTATATTTTTCCAGACATTTATAAATTATGTCTTGTTTTTAAAACATTTTGGGTGATTTCTATTGCAATGCCTGGAAAAATCTCAAAATCAAATTATTAGGAGGCAGCAACAGAACAGCAGAGATCAGCATGAGGCAGCTATCATTGGGGCTAATCCAAACTATGTTAGACTTGGCTCCAAATAGATCATAAAATATATTTTTTATAATTGAAAGACCAATCAATGTTGAAAATATGAGTCAACTTTTCATGACCACTGTCTTTGTCCTCCACTCACACCTCCATATCATGCATTATTACATCAGGAATAGGAAAATCAATGAGAGTAGCTACCACCCACGGGCTAATGTTCCATGGTGGTTAGCTCATTGGTTTTTACATATTTCTGACATGTAATAAGAGAAAGGTAAACAATTAACACAGTGAAACATCATTAGAATCTGGAAAATGTTTTATTTAATTTCCTGTGTCTTTAACACAGAGTAATATACTTTACATATTGTGTGTCAACCAACACCCAAGCCCAACCTTTTACAAAATGTTTTTACATTCCTGTTTGTGTACAGATTAAATAAATGAGATAAATAGTGTAATAAGTGAGTTTTACAGGCGCTGGGAGGTGCATTTTGCTTTTTAACTCCCTACTGGCTCGATACTTATGCCCTCTGGTATCTTCTTATCTAATTCTTGATAAGCATGTGTATTTCCCCAAACACTAAAGTGTTCCATTAAATTAAAATGAATTATCCCTTTTTTATGTATACAAGGAGCTGTAGTGCTAAGGGAACTTGTCTCAGGTCCAGAAGTGTTTCTTCTAAACCAGCTGCAATTATTTATCCAGCTAAAGTGTCCTTCATTAAGAGTCCTTGTCCTGAATGTCATCATAGATCATTGCTGTTTGTGTTGACTCTAAATATAAATTATTTATATGCATAATTGGCAAATATCCAGTATGAATACCATATTTCCTCCTAAAGCAGAATTAGGGTAATGAGATCTGGGTACCCACCTGGTGTGTAAAAGTTTCTCATTTCCTCACAAACAGACACACACATGCACTTGTGCGTCTTTCATTCCATTCTCCATTTGGCATCTGCTCGTTTTCTGCTAGTTAGTAGCCCGCCTCACCATTCCTGCCCCAGCTGCCTGGAAAACATGACGGCATCTCCAGAGCCTCTCCAGGACCAGAGGCTTCACTCCTGCTGTGTGGCCCACTAACGTTGCCTCTCGTTGGACGCTCCAGATGTCCCTGCCCTGATGGAGGCAGAGTTTCTCCAGATGAAGGTATTGTGTGTTTTTGTAAGTGTGTGTGTGTGTATTTGTTTGTTTGTGTGTGTGACCATAACAGCTGTTAGACGGCCAGTAATCATGGGTGGAGAATGTTTGACTAATCTTGTATCCAGATGCTTAGTGTATCTGTGTTTGTGTTTGTGTGTATGTGTGTGTGTGTTTTCTGTAATATCAGCTAAATAACCTGCCATAAACACACTTACCACAAAACACACCCTCACAACAAACAGATGTACGTACTTCTGTAACTAAGCCTGTTTTAAGTAACTCAAATTAAAGTAATTACAAAATAACAAAGACAAACAACAAAAGAGGTTGAAGAGGTCAAAAGTAAACAGATTATAATTATTCATGTATTACAAGTTGCTGTTTATATTCACTGCGTATCAAATCTCATGCACATACACACTGTACAAATAGCCTTTTCAATCTCACTGACATTGCTCAAGTGAATTGGAAAGTGTTATTAGTAGCTCACTCCTTATTAGTATAACCAATGACCCAGCCCCACCACCCCAGGCACCCCAAGGGCCTCAAAAGTTGCAAGATCACGTCATAGTTTATCTAATCATGTGGTTATGTTTGATACATGGGCCCTGTGACAAATTTTGCTGTTAAGACCTTTATCATTTGTTCATATTGAGCTCATGTGGTTTGTACTTCTACATAGAAGGTTGAATTAAAATACCACAAACTAATTGGCACAACCTGAGGCCAGGTAGTCTGCTGTGCACTGTGATTAACGGGAACTGAAGGCAGCAGAGTGCATACGCTGATGGCAGTCGGTGTGGCAGAGTTGGGTGTTGATGAAGGCCAAAACTGTGTTTTTGTTCAGGAAATCTTAGCAGGGTGATCTCTCCTTGTATCCCTGTGACCACAAAACAAACCCTCCCAAACTAAGAAGACACATCAAGGAAGACAACTTTTAAACATACTCCTCTTCTTGCAGAGGCTATTTGCCTGCAACCCTGCAAGCCACAAGCTAACACACTGACAAAAGTGTGTTAAAGTGGCATCTAAGAGTGAGGATAGCAGATTGCAACCAGCTGAAACTTCCCTGGGTTAGAATTCCCTCAGTGTTCATTGCTTGGGAGGTTTTTACGGGGACCAGAATTATTCGCAGATTTGTATTCCTCTCTGATTTGAACTGGTAAAACCACTAAATGAAGCAGTATTATGTGACAAATCAGTGTTTTTCCGACACTGCCACATAGTCTGCCAACTACGGCTGGTTGCGGAAATATGAAAACGGAAATGGCTTTATCAATAGCTAAAAGCAAATATGAAACAGATCAAAAAACAGATATCTAAAGTAAAAACAGGACGCAGGAGAGAAACTGAACTCCAAACCACAGAAATTTAGTCAGAAGCTACAAAAGTACTGAGCACTGAACACACAGAGACTTTTTTAAAATGCCTTACTCTCTGGTTTCAGGCAGACAGGTGAGCAAAGTCTTACAACACACAGGCTTGTTTCAGCGGGAGCAGCAGGGTGGTCGAGAGTTGGCTGTTGTTGGTTACATGTCACTGCTAACCACTTGACGGTGCTTTTGGACCTACTATGTTGAAAGTCCATCTCTGGTGGAGCTCGCCGTGGCACGGCGTGTCTAAACTGACAACAGATATGCAAATCGGCACAGCGTGGCTTGACTCAGCGCAGACAAAAGTTGCAGTGGGAAAGGCCCACTAGAGCCAATGTTTGGTTTGTCCATTGTGGGCTACTGTAGAAACATAGTGGTGCGATCTCTGTTGCCAATGTACTGTAGATATAAATGGCTCATTCTAAGGAACGAAAACACTACTGATTCTGATTGTAGGTGATTATACACTATAGAAAACATACTTATTACATTATATTCCATTTCTACCCAAATAACCCCCTAAATCCTACAGAGTGATCACTCGACTGTGATCCCAACAAAATGTCATCAGTTTTATGCCAGCATACACTTTGTCCTTTGTCATGTTGGCCTTTTTTCTAATGAAGACCCACCAGGGTTGAAACTTTGCCTTTTTCACTCCAATAAAGTTTTGGGAGCTTTAATTGAGTGTGCAGATAGCATTATTGGGATAGATAACTCTAATATAATTACTCAATTAAAAATTGTAATCATTATAGTATTTGTTACATGGAAAAGTAACCACACTGCTGTAAAGAGGCACACAATAATGTGTCACTTCCCAACACTGCACACCAGTACTCCTCTGTGGTCTCTGACACAAACAGAGTACATCTTCTTTGCTTTCTCTCACTGCAGTCACACACACACACAGCTGCAGATACACACACCATGTGTCCCTTGTGATGTTTTGCTCATTAACTTTATTACATCCCATAATTTTATGAGCTTTCCTGCCGGTTGTTATGATAATAGGTTTAACATCGGTGTGAAAGCAGACTCTGTGCAGGCTGTGTCTACATACACATCCTGATGCTTGCACATAAGAGTGTAACCACATACTCACACATATATACAGGGTTTATTGTACAGATGGGGGAAACTACATATCATAATAAAATACACGGACACAGCAGGTTTGCATTAAATCTCAACACCTCATCTGGGTTCTCTTTGTAGTCTCAGCTTTGTAGTGCACATCAATGCACCACGCTACACTTCATCCGCTGCAAAGAGTTGATGTAGGATGTGATAAAAGTTTAGAGACAGTAATATAAAGTCAGGAGAACATGATGACCAGGTAAGTCTGCCTGTGACTGTTGTGCGATTTCCCTGTGGATTTTGATGTGTGAGCTGAATGTAGAGAGTTTGATAGCACATCTTTTTAGGCTGCAAATGTTCCCCGCAGGCTGTAGGAAGCTCTGAATATTTTGGTTCACCTAGGAGACAGTGATGTAAGGGTGTAATGACTGAAAAGACCTGTGGGAAAGAAAATACATTTTCCCCTCGCAGTGTCATGACAACAAAACTTATCTGTTTATTCATACAACTGTGTAATTATTGAGATGAGTCATTTTTAAAAAAAACCTGTTACCAAACTGTAAAATTGGCAATATTTCTTACTTTTTGTAGAATGAACACAGTGGCTGAACAGATATGAGAGAGGATTCATCTTGAGAATACGTCTCCTGCTATTATGTCTCATCTCTCATGGGTTTGTGGAGGCCAAAGGTTCATAAAACAAGGGATTGTGGGAAGTGAGGAGTCTGCTTGTCTTTAAGATTCAGCTGCTGTGGAGACAAGGTCAGAACTTTCTCTTAGGAAAAAGAGATGGACTGACTGTGGAAGTTTTGCGAAGACATTTCTGGAGCAGCTGGACCAATCAGCCACATAAATATACATAAACACGTACACATACAGTATCTGCAATGCTCGTTGTTTTGTTTTCTTTTGTCAGAGTTTTACCGATCTTTCAAGTAAGATGACCACACAGTGAAGCATTTGTTTGTTGCAAATATTATTTAATTGATTTAATTTAAGTTGTAGTTTTAGTTTTTTAATAATTAAACATATAAGAGCCATAAGACTCATTTAACACATGATGGGCTTCACTGACTCCCAGCTGTGTGTGTGTATTTCTAAGGTACCCATGCACCTGCATCTGTACATGTTAATTCATGAATTCTTTACATGTTTGTGAGTCCAGATGGAATTTGTGGGCACATCCAGGTGTTGTTTGTGGTTCCACGCTGGAGGCCAGCTGGGCTTGTTTAGCAGCTGAGCGGGCTCGACATCTCTGCGCAGGGTCAAGCCCACTATAATGTTACACAGGTACATGCTGCGGTTAAAATTTGGGTTTAAAAGTTACCTAAATCGCAAAATTTCAGTAACTACATAAAACAATGGCAATTAGCTCATCTGAGGAATGACACAGAAATGTCCTGTAACTAGTAGGTATAATGATTGCCCTAACACAGAAGTGATCCAGCTTATATCCAGTTAGATTTTTATCTTTTGACAGTGTTGGGTGTGAAGCTGTAGAAGGGACTTCTGACCTCTAGGGGGCTCTCTATTTTTGAATAAAAAAAAATCTGATTTTTATGCAGCTTTTTCATGCCAGACATGTTCACTACAATCTGAAGATGATCTTATGTTTTTGAGTTTAGAGGTAAACTCTGGCTTGCCATACTGAGCTTCGATTTCTAGCAAATGAAACCTTTTCTTGCTCAATTATATTAAAGCGGAAAACAGGTCTGCAAGGTAGATAAGAAAGGTTTATGTGTGGGTTTTATGGGGTGGTGGAGGAGACAGAAAACTGCACTGGGACCCTTGACAGATTAATTAAGCCAGTGCACTTGGTATCTTTGCCAGAAACAAGGAGAAGGACTGGGAGCACTGATAGCTGAACAAAGAAAAGAGCAATGAAACCAAAAATACAAACATAAACCCACTTTTCCATAGCAGTATGTGACGGTCCTGAGCAGCAGGAGTGGGCAGATCAGTCCTAAAATATCAATACTGTCAATACTATGTTTTTATTTTGAAGATCAATCCTGGCTACCGTAGAAAACATGTGTTTCTCTCTTCTACATTGTAGGCATTTGAATTACAAGAATAAAACTGAATAAAACAACTCTTTGTTTCTCCACTGCTTTTGTGTTGTCTGCACTCAGTCAACTTAAGCAGTTTCTTCTTACTTTCACTTTCACCTGATGTAGGCAGTAGAAGAACAATAGGCTCACCTCCTAGCCTTCACGTTAACTGCTGTGGGCTGACGCAGACCCTTAATTGTACTATAAATAGAACGGCATGCACATCCGCTTGACCATAACTGTCAGCAGACATTCAATGTGGATAGTATGTCCAAGCCTGACTGGTTTTATCCTACACATAATAGCAATGATGGATTAATGAAAGAGGAAAACACATGAGAAAGAAAACTTGGAGGTGCAACTGAAAAGAAGGGAGGAGGGAGGAAACACATCAGCATCCGGACCTCTGACACAGAGACAGAGTTCAGTGACAGAGTCTTTTCAGTGAGGCTCAGACAAGGAATATCCAGGTATATAGTAGCCTAGTGAAATTAATATTTTAGTCAAATCAGATCCTCAGCACTGGTTAATCTTACATTTTCAAAGTGTAATTGGTCATCACTTGCTGTTTCTTAATCAGATTGATTTTTCACCTCATAAATCATGACATACCTCTTTCACCCGCATTGAAATAGACACTTTCAATAATACAAAGTATCCCATCAGTATCAATATCAGCAATTCTGGCCTTGTATTACTTGGTATTGGATCAAAACCAAATTTTGTGGTATTACCCATCCCTGCTGAGCAATGTGACAGTATCTGCCTCTACTTCCTTCTTTCATGCGCTCCCTGATTGCTTGGCCCATCCCCCATTGAGAGATGAGCTTCACCTGTTTAAAGAGTCCACTATATGAGCCAGTTTGCTTTCAGTATTCCTTCCTCGAAGGGTGGTGGCTTTCAGGCATCCCACTTGGTTTGCTTTGGTTTGATTGTGTTTAGGTTATCCTTTGTTCATGCTACATGTAGTCCTACGTTAGCACCTTCAGTTTCATAGCACCCAGCACCCTGCTTCACCACTGATGGCTGACTTCATACATCATGTTTTGCTTATGTTGAATTATCCTTAATAAATTACTTGCATAATTAAATTGTTGCTGTGTGGACCTCCCTTCTTTATTAAGGCCTGATCGAGCTGGGCATAACAAGTATTACTGTGCTGTAACTATGACCTACGCAGCACTTAACAAGCATCAGGAGTATCGTGGCACTGACCAAAACATTGGCAATCACACCAGTAAACCCGTGCTGCCCTGCAGTAGCATGTCCACACCCCGTGCTGTGGGGATGTGTGCCGAAGCACCAAAACATACTGGACTCAACTCTATTACAGCTCCAGATGTTACCTCAACATTACCTCACTGTAACACAATAAAAGTGAAGGAGGGAAGGGGGATGAGTCAGGGTGGAGAAAAGGAAACTGGAAACTGTGTTTTTATTGTGAGGAATTTATACATCACACACACATGTACATTTTACTTCATTATCTTATTTAGCTGTATATTGTATATTTGAATGTAATTTCATATGAGAAATATTGTCATGCTCCATAGCATGTTTATCATACTTCTATCCTTTGTCTTAGTATGGTTACATGCTGTAATTCTGTACAGTCTCAGTGCTTTTTTTTCTCTGGATGCTCCTCTGCTCTGCACTTATTTTTCTTAGCTGTATCCCATTATCTGCTGCCTTAAATTACCCCAGCACTCATTAAAGTTTCATCTAATCTAATCAGCTAATCTAAATAAGTTATGTTACACCAAAAAAAAAGTACAATAAAAGAACATTGGAGTCATTTGAATTTATAGGTCATTTACTCTTGCCTACATCTTTTTTACATTTCACAAAATTGCTTTACAATGCACACTGTAAGTAATTACTAGGGATACACCAATTTGTCGGCCAAACATTAGTATCGGCAGATATTTGCCTTATTGACTGCCATAGGCCTGTCTACAGAAAATATGGCATTCACCGATGGCAGTGGCCGATGTTTTTCTGTTGTTTCACATTTATGTTTCACAGGCTAAAAAGGAAGGCCCAAGACTAATAGTGTTCCACTGCAAATTTGCATTTCCTAGGCTAGCAAAAGACCTGCCCTGTCCTCTTTTTGACTGGCTAGTACTTGTTGCCTCCGTTGGTTCGATTAGTTCAGTTACAACACATTCTCATCCCAACCCGTCATATATCAATATTTAATCATGGTCTTTCTACGTCCAGATAAAACGTTCAGGTACCCTGGGTGTGTTGGTTGCTGACATTCTGGGATGCCGTGGCAAGTTATACCTGTTACATGGATCATCTTCTTTCAAAATGCACTTCTGTTTTCACAGGAAATTTACTGTTTACATACAGTCTCTTTGAATATAAATGCACTACGTCAGTACAACACAAATTGACGTTATTTTTTCCTCCAACAACTAAAGCACATGGTTGGGTTTAGAAAAAAACAACAGGGTCTGGCTATATAATCTTACAGGACGCGGACACTGCTCCCCTGGGTGAAAGTCGGTGTTTGTTGGCCCCATCCACCTACCCTCCTTGGATTTTTGCTGCCTTAACTTTTGTTCCTGTCCCGCAACATTTACCCCCAACTCCACCAAGCATCGTTAAATTATAATGGCGACCGGCTGCGTGTCATGCCGATGTTAAAGGATGGCTTTTTTCGTCAGTGTCTGATGCTGCAAGTCACTGCTCAAGTGCCAGCTTTTCAGTGAGACCAGGTTAACAGTTAACAGAAAAGGTGTTAAAGATAAACTGATCTTCCCTGGGACGCTGTTAGGCCAAAAGGACTCATTATTGACATGTCAGAGGATGCTTGTTGAGGAGCTTGTTTCATAAATTTCTGATTAAATTTGTGTTCATTCAAAGATAGTGTCATGAAGGACTGAAGGACAGTTCAGTTATTTTTATTACCATTTTTATTAAGGAAGATTTCTTTGTTAAGGGTGGCACGGTGGTGTGGTTGTTAGCATTGTTGCATCACAGCAAAATGGTTCTTAGTTCGATCCCGGGTTGCGGGAGCCCTTCTATGTGGAGTTTGCATGTTCTCCCCGTGTCAGTGTGGGTAGACCCAGACCATGCTGGAAGGATTATATATGTCATTTGGCCGGGGAACGCCTCAGGATCACCCAGGAGGAGCTGGAAAATGTTGCTGGTGAGAAAGCCATTTGGAGCACCTTGCTTAGCCTGCTGCTACTGATAGCTGGCTCAACAGTATCAATGATTTAAAAAGTCTGTTCACTCCAATAACCTATCCTGTTTTTTCAGAATAATCTGTAGGCTATACTAAAGGAACTACTTGATGATGACAAAATGTATTCTGCGCCCCAGTCATTTAAATTGCTGCCTGTTTGCACGCAGTACTCAGGATGCCCAACAGGTGTAGAAGTATTCTTTAACAGATGGGTCAGTTTTACAACATTAAGACATTGAAGCTGTACCTGCTAGTGATTAACTTCATCTGGGTATGTGTGTGCACATGCACATACTGAATGTATGTGTGTATGTATCTGTGTGTGTGTGTGTGTGTGTGTGTGTGTGTGTGTGTGTGTGTGTGTGTGTGTGTGTTGTGGGGC
>JAPZEB010000001.1:4106957-4121805 GCA_029783705.1 Chaetodon striatus
AACACTGACTCCTGCAGCCATTACAGGAAATTACCAGCATAATTATGGTGAAATATCACATGAGCGAAGGTCATGACGTGACGACAGGGAAGAGAGAAGCCATAGCTTCCTGCTGCAAAAGAATGAATGCTCTAGCTTGCATGGTTGTTGTTTTAAATCGATTTAAACAAGATCATGCAAACAACAGTGTCCTGCGGCCATCCCCAGGAGGTCCTTTTGTAAAGGGTTAAGTATATATTAAAGTAAAAAAAAAATCAAGCAGGCAATAATTGTTATCATAATTCTATCACATTTTAAAAATATTTTTCACCCAAAAAAATCCCCACATTAAATTTGGGAATAACAGTTCAGCCAGTCAACATGAGCAGAATGGATTATATTGTATGTATACTGTTTATACTGGGCGTCTACACTCTGGTCTTGTCACTCCCCAAAGGGACACACCAAGCTCCCCAGCAGGAGGTGGGGAGTGACGATAATAACTTCCCCCACAGGGAAATGTAGACTGTGAAAGCTGTGGGTTTTGTTGACCACTGTTTCCGCTGATTGGGTGCAAACTGTGTGCTGTGATACTTGCCTATCTCAAAATCACACAAGTCAGCTCACAAAGCATGTGCAAGAACAAGAACACTAGCCTACATTTGGATCCTTCTGGGCCATTAGTTCACAAAAAAAGTACAGGAAAAAAATCTGATTGAGAATGGTTGATGTCTATTTTGATTTGCCCATTTAAAGGTTTCTGTTTGTCTTTCCTTCTCACAGGTCTGCCAGTCCTTCCTTCCTTCCTTTTATCTTCCCTTCCTCTTCATTCCCCTTGTTCCTTTTTTGCTAATGGCTTACAGCCAAGTGTCACACTGAGAGGCTTGCCGATGACATCATCCTCCTCATCAACAGCTGCCCCAAAGCCTGTAGCTCTCAGAGTGAAGCGGCATGAAAGACTGAATTCTTTTTTCGTTCAACAACTTTATCCACCGTTGTAAAAGACAAGCTACTCTCAGTGACTCGCAGCACAAATAATGAGCTGTGCTAAAAGAGATTTATACTCTGCATGTAGAATACATTATGCACTCTCTCAGGGAGGTGGGGGATGTATATCTTCAACATAATCTAAAGAAGATGAAAAAAGTTCCAGAATCTATTTTATTGTTAATATACTAAAGCAGTAAGATATGGTGGTTTCAAATGACCATGGAGCGTTATAAATGTATTTAGGTTGTTAAGAAGAAACCAGATGGTGGATGATTTTCTATGCTGAGGGGTTATGTTGAAGGGTATGCTTATGTTCCATATGCTAGTGATACGAACCCTGTACCACTTGTACATTGCATTATCTATCATGATAAAAAGAGAAGAACATTTTTACCTCGTAGAGCTGACATGCTGCTATATACCACATGTAAGACAGACTGACATGATGATAAACCTAGATCTTGCAAATCCAGCTATGATTGTGTATTGGCACGACAGAGTAAACAGCGCTGCTTCACTGGAAACTGAATCCAAACACTGGTGTTGTTTGTCATTGTTGCTATTTGAGCGTAGCAGTGCTGAGACACAAAGTTTGTATGTTACTTTCCTGCATGCTGTAAGGCAGCTAGTACCCTAATTTCCAAATTGGGTGTATTTTCAGAGGCTGTTTTTGATAGTGGAAGTCTGTCGTGCTCTAGAAATGACAGCTAATAGTACCAGAAAAAGATTATTTAAAACAGGCCCAGGCCTGTTTTCACAGCAACATTAACCAGAAACATAGATGATATGTTTATTCCCTAAAGGAGAGTGGAGAGGTTGCTGTTCACTAGCAAGATAAGAGGAGTATGGATGAAAAGGTGAATGTGAGTCAGTTGGTGAGATGATCTTTCAAAATGACTAAACACTTTCATGAAGTGTTGTCTCTTTCACCCATGATGTTATAAAGCTATTACGTTGCATGTTAGATGTGAAACTTTAGGCCACTATCTATTTTATTTCAATTAAAAATATGATAATTGTAGGTTTCTGCTGTATTGAACATGATTCAGCACTTGTTCTATGACCTAGAGATGAAAGATGACAAGTACCAGTCCTCACCAGTTATTCTGTTCTCTTGTTCTTTACAGTAAAGAGTGATTTTGTTGCCATTTATTTTTTTCCCCCCATTGGGCAGCAAGGTAAAGGTAGCAGATTCAGAAGATTCTTTCTAAGTCACCAAGAATTGTTTCATTTTGGTGCCACCATTGCTCCATCTGGAAGTTGTGGAGACAGCAAGTATACCAGAGAGGTGCCCCAAACATAACACTGCTAACTCTGGGCGATGCAGAGCTTGTCTTGGTAACAGAACCAGTTATTAATAACTTGAAGACTGTACACACAGTAAGGTGCAGACCAGTGTGAGCTTCAATGCAAGTAAATCAAAGTCAAATCACACAACACCACTCTTCTCCAGTACGGCATTCTTCATTTACCAAAACTCAACATGCATGCATGTGTTTGCTGCTTACCTTTAAAGAAGACGAACCTGCCGTCGTGTCTCTCATAGGCAGCGTCTATGTCTCCAGGCAGACCCCTCCAGAAGTGACTAATGGGCATGGGGTAGTTATCCAGAACCCTGTTCCTACGCACCCGCCAGAACCAACGGCCCTGAGGAGACAAAATTAAGAAGTGTGTTTGAGTGTGCATCAATTCTTATCGTCAGTTAAACAAAAACAAAAAACAAAACAAACACAAAAAAAACCAAACAACTAAAAAACTACATTTTCTCTTTTCCCTGTCTTTCTTAAAGGAATTTGATATAGTTTTGCTGATGTTAAAGTCGGGCCCCATTTACTTCAATTCATCAAAGACATTCTTAATTTTTGGATTCTTCGTTCACCATGGAGACATGTAGGAAAAACACAGTTTTCTTTAACAATTTAATGTAAGACAAAGTAAGCCATGGATTTTCCAATAAAAAATTTGGAGGGTGAAGTATTCCTTTAATTCCTGGCTGAGCCTCAAAGCCTCCTAATAAATCAGAATTCAACCAATGCTGTGGCTTCTTATCTAAGTATAAGTATACACCTTTTCAATGGATGCACAGAAAGCTGCTGTAAGAAAGGTGTTCTCTGTTCATTAGTCAACTTATTTTAACTATTTGCCCTACTGAGCTGAGCTCTATAGTAAGGCTTCATGGTCATCATGCCAAGCAAACTGAGGTCTGCAGGATAACTAGACCAGAACGTACAATAAACTAACAACAGCAGAACAGTGGCAGGCTAATAATAGTCAGTCTCTGCTCTGGTGGCTTTATCACGTCCCTTATTGCACTCTCTCTGTCGATCACAGCCTGATACAAGATCACTTTTATCAAGAGCTGTTAGAGTGATTTCCTCATCAAGTCAGCAGCACAAAAAAAGGGAAATCACTAGTAGTACATTTTAACCTAAGAACCGCAGAGCATTCATATCTTCTCTTTGTGCTGCGCACACAAAGCAGCAGACAGATTTACACCAGGAGCCCTCAGACTCATTCATAAGTGGTGAGTCAGTGGCCCTGCTCGTCCTGGATAATGTAACGGTAAAATGCTCAGTGCTGCTTCTTTCTGGCAAGCACACCTAGTTTTGTCCTTCACGCAGGACACACTGGCAGACAAGACGGCGCGGCACGGTATGGAATGGAACAGAATGGAGATGGGTTGGCGAGAGCTGAGAGAAATAGAACAGGGCCAAACCGAACAGACTGCACACTCTTCGATCTGTGTGGTCTGACAGCTCCTTGCGTTGACCAGATTAAGAGTGAATTGACCATATTAGTCCTCAGCAGACGAGAGTTGATCTCAGTGTGGGAGTCTTAATACTGAAAGCAGCTCCGTGTGCTCTGCTGGTTGTCTTTATGTCTAGGCCTCTGCTGTGAAGATATACGAAAAGTGAATAAAAGAAATGACAGCTCCTTTCTTCTTTTAATGGACAGGACTCTGTGGAGAAGAGAGTGGTGCTGATGTGCTACAGATTACTCCCACTCATACAGTACATTAAGTTTTTTTGCCTTTCCAGAGTAATAGCAGGAGAGAAAAATGTCTGCCATTAATAACTAGAATTTCTTAACAGTAGAGGCATCGCTTCCACAATTACATGGGGAATGTTCAAATATGGACAACAGTCTGAAATGAATCCCAAGTCAAGCTCTAAATGACAATAAAACATATAAATGAATAACAGTCAATACTAGCTGATAACATTTGTGACAATATCTGAAGTGTGTACGTCACATGCCTCTCTTTGTCCTCTCTGAGTCACGACTGATGTATGTTACTATTTGGCACTTGGTAGGTAGCTGTTCCAAATATATTTTTTTCATAATTAATTTATATTCACAAAATCCAACTTCTCATTCAAATTATATAAATCGAAACTGATGTAGAAAAAAATGCAGGTGGCCGGCCCCATGACCTGAGAAATTTACTTATCTTTCACAATCTCCAGGAACAACGCTGGACTTTGAGGCCAATTTTACCGTGGCATGGCAAAACCGTGCATTACGTGATGTGATGGGGCCCATTTACAGATGTCAATCTGTAAATAAGCTGACATTTTTTGAGGTACAAGTTCAAAGTACAAACACTTCAACAGCTCTTATTTAAATCACTATGTCCTAAAAGTTATAAAACCCAGAGACCAACGGTCATTCATGTGAACGAGCCCGAGACAGAGTGGTTTGGAGGCGGGGTTAAAGGTGCGCCTGCTCTATGGGCCCATGGATGCGGAAGATCTGGGTGTTTTTATACCTGAAAAGTTTTTTGGCTTCATGCACGACTGAGCAACTTTCAAAAGACTGAAAAGGGCTAAGCCTCCAATGCTGTATCCAGCTCTCTTCATAAATCCATGCTCTAAACTAGGAGGGAGAGCACACGCATGCTTAATATGAGAAAGGCAGATTTGTTGAGGTCCTATTCACTTGACCTTTTCAGGGGCCCAGCCATTTCTGTGGGTGGGCCTAGCCATTTGTAATAGGCTAAGAACCACTGGTTGGCAAGGAAAAAGTTAATTTTGGACACTGATTAATGCTATCTAGACTAGCTTCATGACTGTGGATGAAACCTAAGAACACAGACATTACTGGCTGAGATGAGACCCGAGAGCACAGATATAACTGTCTGACCATGTGCAGCACTTGTCCAGGCAGCTGTAGGCCAAGTGTTATAACTACTGGTCAGTGTCAGACACACTTACAGTCTGAGATAAGAGATATTCATAGCCTGATCTCTGGGTGTTTGTGGGGACAGGGCTCTTCTATACTTTACTCATCAACAATAATATTGCAAACACAAGCACCTTCATGAGTGTTTTTTTTTTTTTTTTCTCAAAGTAGTTTTATATTTTCCCCTCGACATAAGCAGTCAAACAGTTTACTTCAAGATATGGCTGATAGTTTGATACTATTAGATATCTTCAGCTGTTTGAATCCCTGCCGCTGCCGTTCCCTGTGAAATGTCAAAGATTTCAAATATCATGACAACATTTGTGGAAGAGAGGCTGAGGCTCTTCTACAGTAAAGCCTGGGTGTTCTCTCTCCAGCTCTGTCTAATATCTGCCAAACTCTTCAGAGTTCATCGCTGCCAACACTGGACGCCTCCTCTGACCTCTCTCACTGAAACACATCATTGCTTATCTTTGTAGAGCTGCACTATGTATAGAGCATCACAAAATAAACCCTGAAGAAGAAATGAAGTCCCATTTGCTTCAGAAATTTCAGCAAATTCAACTTTGAGAATGACAATTTAAATTTCTTGCATGATCGCCACTGAGCAGGAACCCTTACCTGGTGAAAACACTTACCAGATGTTTAATAACACGACCACAGGGCTTAGTTACATAATATCAAAAGACCTCAAATATTAAATAATGAATAGAACCCAGCTGACAGCAACTGCAGCCAACAGTGAAGTGACCTGTAGGTAAAACCCCAGCTAATAGCTCAATGCTGCTACAGCCCTTATGAATGTTTTGTGTGGGTCCTGAGGCTCTTTAAGGCAAACACCTGACCACACCCCACCCTTTTAACAGCGTTCCGTCTCATAAAAAACACAGGCCCTGTTGGTTTACAATCCACAAGGACCTGATTGAAAACAGAGCCCTTGTTGGCTGTGCACACGCCGTTTGTTTTAAACTGATTCTACAGAAAAGAATAAGTAATTTATTGACACTGTTAACTTGTCAGGACAGCTCCTCTGCTGGAAGCCAGCTGAATTTCCAAGCAAGGACATGTAATAAACCACTGTGAAGGTACAGTAAACATATCGCTTCTAATTTTTTATGCTCATAACAAGCTAGTAGGCTGTAGTTGAGGTTAAAAATGTTCTTATTTTCTGGTCCTCAAACAATTTACCTTGAAAACAAACATCTCTCCTCTGAGCATTGCAACCGTGTCAAAGTTCCCCTCGCAAATATTGGGTCCATAGTGATCTGGTCTTTCAGTGGTCCTGGGGCGGTCAGGATGCCGAGGAGGTGTTTGAGGTGGCCTTGGCTCTGGGCGGCGGGGTGTCACAGTGGGCAGGGCCTGGGTGGGGCCACTGTCTGGTTGACCTACAGGGACAAACAGAATGAGTTAAATATGTTGTATCACATTATGAATAATGACAAGATATAGAGAGAAGACCACACCAAATCCACAAGCTCATAATGACCTTGTTTAAATGAACTTAAACATTACTTTGTTGGCTAAATCCCCACAAGAAAAAAAAAAAAAAACAAGACGCTTGCAAAGCTAAGTTAACCGTCTCCCAGTTGTAGCTTTATTTTTAACAGATGGACATGAATCTGTTACTGATCCTCTCATATAACTCTGAGCAGGATCATCTCCCAATATGTCTTACTATTCCTTCAGTACTTCTGAAATGCTTGACATCTAATTTCCAGATAAATTAAGGCAACCTATTGGGATAAGATTTTAGATAAACTAGAATTACCGCCTCACAGTTGTATGCCTCCACCAACCAGTGAAGTTGCAGTGTACACCCATGTCTGTCCAGACTTAAATAATACATGCAGTGAAGACAGAATTCAATAAAAGGTATTAAGTGTATTTTTAGCTAAACATGGCTAAACCTGGCAGCACAGATGTTCTATACAATCAGAACAGTTTCAAGGTGGACACTTAAGATTAGTGTCACCAATTCAGTATCTGACCAAATGTCTCCCCTTCTGTCTCTTAGTTATGGTGCTGAACAATGGCCAGAAAAGTAATTTTGCAGAACATTCTGATGTCACAGATACACTGACCTTTGAGCTTTTGGATATAAAATGTAATCATGTCATTGTTTTATCCTATTAGACATTTATGTGAATTTTTTGTCATAATAAGAGTATGAATTCTTGAGTTATGGCCAAAACATGCTTTGCAAGGTCACAGTGACCTCTGACCATCAAAATCTAATCAGTTAATCCTTTAGTCTAATACCCCTTTTCCACCAAAATTTATGTTTCTACACACGTTTTTTAAACATGGGTGAAACTGATAAAAAAAAAAAAAAGGCTATAGATTCCTCCATTGCTAGTAGAAAAAAGTCATGAACAAGGCTCTGTTGCTGACGAGTATGTCTTTCAGTTTTTTTTAACTGATGTGTTACGATGGATGTTAGAGACAGGCTGAAAAACAGGTTAGTAAACAGTACAAAGCAGCATGGAGAATGTTATGGTGGTTACATCTTTATATATCTGTTACTTATTCAGTGTCTCTTTCAAAGTTGGAGATAGACAGGATTTTGTGGTGGTGCGTCATTGCTTCTCACTGGTAAAGGGGCTAAAATTAGCATGTTCACCTGGGGATTGTGTTTTCACCAATGCTGTTTGGAGCAGGAGACGTGACTACTGCAGAGTCATTTGGCCTGAGTGTGAATGCTGATTGTAACCTCTTTCGTTGTATTAAAAAGCAAGATGTTAGCTGGTTTGTTGTGCAGTGGTAAATGGGCTAAAGTGGGTTTTTGTGCCAAATTTTAAGAAATTCCCTCAAGGTATTCCTTAGGTATTATGCTCAGTAAATTGGGACAGACAGAGGGACAAATGGATAGACTAATGAACTGACAACCCAAAAACATAATGAAAATACATAAAAATGAATAGAAAATTGTTATTGATGGAGTGGTCATTTTGTTGTTGGAAGAATAACTATATATTTCAGTTTTACAGAAAGTGCAATCATCAGTTCATGTTCGCATGATTTAACACACTGAAAGGGTTATTTATACACAGAACATCAGAAGAGTCATCCATAAAACATCCTACCATAGATCTGCTGTATGCCCCGCCGGTCATCCTCAGGCAACTGGAAGTCATCCGTCTCCATCCATTGGTAGAAGGGAGCCATGATGGCCAGTGGGTTGTTGGAGTGCTCTAGACCCAGGGCGTGGCCCAGCTCGTGGACTGCCACCAGGAAGAGGTCATTACCTGTGTGGATATGACGTAGCAAAGACTTAAGTTAGGGAAGGAAAATTAGAAGATATGCACTGAGTTTTTCACATTTTATCTCTAGAAAGGGGCAGTTTAAGTTTGTTCAGAAGAAGACAGAGAGAATACACGTGCCCCTCTGCATTTATTCATGTGTCTTGGAAAAACAGGACGGTAAAAGCTGCAGGCAACAGAGAGCAGGAAGGCCCAATAAATCCATGCAGTCAGTGTATAAAAATGGCTATTCATTGTTCTCTCCCAGTTATGATGTCAATAAACATCTCCGTAGATCTGACACATAAATCACACACAGGCATGCTAATGATTGCTGATATGAATCAACATGCATTTCTAACATTTCTATCCAGTCAAAGGATGCTGTTGTCCACTGCCACCGCAGCAATTACACACTGACACGTCTGGCACAGAGCTGACACACTGACCACTGCATCAACTTCCTCTCTGCACAAAAGATGTCTTTTTTTTAAATAGAACCAAAGAAAACCTGGTTCGGAATTGACCAACATATTCCTATAAGTTCATCTCTGAAGTAAAGCCAGCAAACATTTGCGTACTTCCCCTCAGTCAATACCTCCTTGTTTCCCTGCACTGCTCTCGGTGAACTTTGAACTTGTTAGGCATCTTGTCTGGCGAGATGGACTGTGCTGATTGGTCAGATTTGTACGAGTGACATAATGCTACTGGGGGATTGGGACTCGGTGATGTCACTGCTGTGCATGCAAAGGGAAGGGGAGATGCTCTAGATGCCTGTCCTTGTACATCTCATTTCCTCTTTGCAAGACAAACACACGCAAACACAAACACACACACAGGGATACACACAGTTCATCTCCCCCACCATCTATAATTTCAGAGTCACATGAATGTCCTCATGGTGTACTAAGCTGCAGCTCACACTCAAGGAGAGAAAACAGCAGAGGGCAAGACAGAGTGCTAGAGATAGCCGAGGATGGAAACAAAGAGAGACAGAGAGAACTGAGAGCAGATAAAGAGGCCTTTGTGAGGTAACTGTGACAACCATTCAGTTCGACAGAGTAAACTTCAATAGTCTCTGCAAAGTTAGAAGTTCAGCCAGTGCAGCCACTGCTAATTCTGACTACCCTGTACACATACACACATATTTTGTCATTAAAGCAGTATTTCAACTCTTTGAAGCTTTGTTCACTTGTTTACCACATCTCACACCTCATTCATCAGCAGCTGAGGGGACTCCCTATGACGGACACGCACACTAAAGCAGCACCCCGACAACCAAAATGGACTCTCCAAGCCATTTGCTATGTCTTTTGCCAGTAACTGACTCACATTTGTCTCATCTCACCACAAAGCACCACAAAAGCTTCTGACCTTTTACCGCTTCTGGCCTTTCGCGTTTCATCTGTGTGAGGTGTGTTTGAGTGTGCCTGTCAGCAAGTTATTGGTGTAAAGGGTAGAAGCTGTTTTGGTTTGAACGTCTGTGCCAGAAAGGCTGATTAATCACATTGTGCATCACAAGGTGTAACTGCTCTTCACTGACAAATCAAACTGAGGTCAAGGAAAGGGAAAGAATACACTTCACCTGCAAAGAATGTATTGAAGGGATTTGTGCTTTTACCATCATATACATTTTTTATGTGTAACTATTGATCCCTAAGCTTAAGTCTGTTTCTTTTTGACCCTACCCAAAAGGAGGTCAGAGGTCAAACCTGATTCTATCTCATATTCAAGGACACTACAGCAGGGCTAACTAAGGCATGAACGTGGCTGCTCAAGTCTCAGTTTTTACTTTATAAGATTTATGGGCGCACAATATGCCTTTTTTTCCATGTCACAGTGATGCCAACTTCTGTGTACACACATAGCAAAAGACTGAAGTATCGTACTCAGGGCTTTTGAGTAAGCTGAAACAGTATCAAAACTGATCTTCCGAATTAGCTAACACTTGTTTTTTATTGGTGGTCTTTGTGTTCAGTTTAGTGTTCAATTTGTTCAATAACAGAGCGTTTTCCTTTCATTTTTTAGCTCACCAAGAAATGTGTTGTATTTAGCAGAGCACTGACAGCAGCAAAAATACAGAGCTGCATTTAATATTTGTTTCTTTATCACAAGCGATTGATTCAACGTTATCGTGAATTTTCCTCATATAATGCAGCCCTTTGTATTGTGCACTGTCACTCCAACAGCCAATTGAAGGGTCAATCTGTGTGGGTTTTGCCAGCTGAAAGAAAATCCTAAAACTTCACAAAGGGTAGAAGATACATTTCAGCAATAGTGCATCTGTAAGGCAGTAAAAATGCTGGAGTTAAATGAAGACTATGTCTGTGAAAAGTTTGTCTAATTAGATATGTGTCTAACTGGTGTCAGACAAGTTAGTAATTTGGTTCTACTTTGCTTCTGAGCTGTTTAACTAGCATGGTGCAACAAAGGGACCAGTCTACAGATCTCCCCAAGTGGAACACACTCCCACTTACTGTGGCATTCCACTGTCCCTGTGATCTGTCCTGCTACACATCCCACACACAGCTGATCACACAGATACAGACACACACACATGCGCGCGTGCAGTCGCACATGCACACACACAGAGTTAAGCTGTCTCTGTCTGCTGTGTGCATGTTGATAACAGGGCAAGGAAGCCCATTGTAACAAAATATCCCTCTTTAGTCAGCAGGGTTAATGGGTTCACAGCAACAAGAGGGAGACTACTTAAAGATTCTTGAAAATTAAGATATTTTCTTAATCCTCACTTGTGAACATGATTATTTTAATGCTAGACATTAAAATAGAGTTGTAATTGGGTTTTGGGTTCATCTTAAGGAAAGAGTAAGGCAATGATTTAGGCAATGATTTCAGCAAACTGAAGTCAGCAGAGGCACAAAGGTACAAATATCTTGCATGTGTGTGTGCACCTGGTGCAGCTTGACAGATGGATCACAAAGTCCATGGATTATTGTATGTCAGTAAAGGTTCTTAGCAACATTTGAGAACTATAAAGAGGTGCAGTTGGGGCAAAGACTGTGATGTCACCAAGTGTCGACTTTGAACTTTTACAGAGGTAAATGGAGCAGCGGAGCCTGACAAATGAGAGATGATGTAGCAGGCTAAGTCATGCCAACTCTAGTTAGATGTGGAGGAAAGCGATGGGGACAGCTGTTTGCAATCTATTATACAGATCCATTACAACCTGTACAACATGGCATGACTACACTGCTGCAAACTGACCATAAGCTGAACACTCACAGAAATGATCAAGGACCTAACGGCCCCTCAGTCCTCATTTCTACCTGAAAGTTAAGTAATGACTCCCTCTGCCCTCAAGAAAAAGTTTCATAACACAGCTAGCTGTCTGTGTGGCTGCACACACATAAACACAGACGTACTACACACCAACTCAACTTGTGCAGCATAACATCCACCCACCTGAAGCCACTTCAGACAGTGTTTCTTTTTTAAGTTCTAAAAACCTCTCCCAGAAAGGTGTCTGTATGTTTAGAACATCATTTTCTTTCTGGTTGTTATTTATGCTTTCTAAACATTTTTATTTGTAGCACTAGGCTGTCACTGAGAAACATAACCACTGTCCCTAAAATCCACAGTACCACAGACATTCTGAATCATACTGACAGTAACCATTTACCTTGTACGTTCTGGTTTCCTATGGTCCATGGTTCATCTGAGTCAAAGTGTGTGTCTCCACCCATCCCAGGTCCAGGGAAGTAGGCATGAGCTAGGAAGCCTCCCTCCCCATCAAAAGGAAAGCTGTCTCCATGAAAACCAGAAGCGAAGAAGATCATAATGTCGGGCTCCTTACGGCGTCCATATTTGATCTCCTGGTAGGGAATTTCATCAAAGGTCAATGGGGTCACCCTCTCCCAGACTTTAAAAGCCCGACGGATGGCTTCATATGAATTATACTCTCCAATTTTGGGAGTGTAGTTCTGGATACTGTGGGAACAAAGAGGGAGAGAGAAAATGAATCCAACAAATACCAGTATCCCACATGGAGTCATTTGTGGAGTAATAAGTGACATGAAAATGAAAAATATTGAGTTAATCCCAACTTGAATACATGATATTTTACAGTATCAACCTATAAGTAGGCCTGTCACAACAATTTGGTAATCGACTTATTGTATGATACACAGACATGAAATCATTTCATAATTTTTCCAACCTTGATATTGTCTGATGTGTTTGCATGCCTGATTTTTTTTTTTTACATGAGAATGTCACCAATATCTAAACCAACATGAATCCTAAACAGCAGGATTTTCCTGACTAAAGGACTTCCTAGCAGCAATTTTCTCTTTTTTTCTTTCTACCCTCGCTTACTTGCACAAGTCCAACTAAAAATCAAACAACACTTCAAAGACGACAATGTTTCAGACAATGTCTGAATATTCTTTAAAATTAAAAGTTTAAGCTCTTTGAAAGGGCCTGCTTGTGATAATATTATCATTATATCAGTGGCATAAGATGGTCGTAAAATGACAATGTCCTTGAGCCCACTTTCTGGGACAATGTATCATCTAACAAGATAGTTAATGTGATACCTAGAACTTGAAAAGATTCTGTGCATGTTCTGTGCATTTATGTCATGTAAGATTTTCTTTACAAGCAGAACATCTTTTTGTTACCTGTAAGTGAGGTGGCTCTTGTTCCATTTATGTCCTGTGAGGGCATAGCGTTTCCGCCGCACGTTGGTTTTGATCTGGCCTCCAAACTTGTCAGGCACACCACAGCGGGGTCTCCTCATGGCACTGAAGAAGTTGATAGAAGTCAGAAGCAGGCAAGAGATATATGTGTGTGTGTGTGCATGTGCATGCGCGCGTGTGTGTGTGTTGAAAGGCAGGAGCACCCAAGAGAGGAGATGAAGGGGAGCATGATTTTAAAACTTCTACTTTCTCCTCTTGATGTCTGTGTACTTTTTTGTTGTTTAATTTAAAGTGTACCTGTGAGCTGCCTAGTGCAGCCAGGCTACTGATCCTGCTCCTCTAAAGTAACTGGGGATAACCTGCACCTTGCTCTGTGGCAGTTACTGAGGATTTAACCTGCAAAATCCTGCCCTGGTTAAAAGTTAATTTCCAAATTTTAGGCCAAATCATCATCAGAATGTTTGGCAGGACAGTGTTTTGGAGGCTGGTCCACATTAGATGTTTTTATGAGTGGGTGTCAGTTTAAATGTAGAAAAACATCCTAGTTGATCCTAGCTGACCTGATGGTTTGAGGGTCCATCTTTCCAGTGACCTCCAGGCCGTAGAATCGCTGCATGTCGCTGACTGCGTTGGACAGGATCTGAGCTGATCGCATGGTCGACATCTGTCTGCTGGCCTGGGGCAGGTAACCATACATCCTCAGCCATGCCTGTAGACAGAAAGAAAAACACATAGAAAACTGTTACCTATATACATATACACATTTATCATTATATCATCTATTTGTATATTGTGATGCCATCTCACTTGAATCAAAGCTCATTAGACTCATATCTCTGAAGTTCACAACACCAAAAAAAGATAGAAAGATTTACCCTGAGACAAAATGTGAGAATGTGTCCACATAGGCTGTTTCAAACCAAGCATGAATTTGGAGCTGAAAAAATTGCACAGAAATCTATAAAAACTGATTTTGTGGGTTCTTATGAATGCTTGCACACCCTTGCAGAACATATTGAAAAAAAAATTCAGACAGACCTCTATTTCAGTGAATATCTGCCTGAAATCCTTTGTTTCAAATGATTCAGACCTCCTGGTCATAGCTAGCTTGCTGCCAAAATGGTGGAACATCTTATTAAATTTAAACACCCAATACTGCATGACAAACACCGTGATGACTCCATTTTACAACCAAATAAATGACAATATGTGACTTGAGATCACCTAGCAACTGACAACGTTGCATGCTGGTCATGGAACAGGGCTAGCCACAACAGCTAGCGTTAGCACCAAATTTGGGTCTGATGAGTTCATATATTGTTGTGTCGTTAACTATAGCCCCTTAGACATTCCCTCAATACTTTTTGGGTCTCTTTCGCGAAACACCCCGAACATGGAACACAGTAATGCGAATAGTTTGAACGGGACCCAGTGTGCAAAGCTGTCGTGGAAAATTAGTGGATTTTTTTTATTGCATTGCATATTTGCATAGAACTGTTGAGAAATGGTTTTAAGCCTTTAATCCCTGACAGTTTATGCTACACAGAGAGAATCGGAGAAACAAGACACTTTGCACAGTGGTGGTGTTGTAGTTGATGAGGTTGGTGTATTACTAGGTAGATGGTAATTTACTGAAGAGGAAGTGGGTATATTCCTCTATATATTCCAAAGGCTTCTTGGCTGATAGGTGGGTACACTGAAAACAGACACAGCCTGTACACCTGTGTACACCCTCCACTACACCACTGACTTTCTACATAATCAAAAAGTAAATTATGACAAGAAAAAGGACCACAG
>JAPZEB010000001.1:4121905-4144791 GCA_029783705.1 Chaetodon striatus
GAAGTAAATTATGACAAGAAAAAGGACCACAGAGTTCGTGTCCTCCTTCCTCAGCTTCAGCTTCTGTAGCATGATGACATGACAGAGATTTGCCTCGGTACTCGGTCGGCAGGGAGGACATCAACACTGTACGGCCTACTGTATCTGACTGTTCTCTAGGGGTGTGTAACTGGTAGGGCTGGGGTGCTGGGGGTTAATGACAGGCTCACAGAAACGTGATATTTGACCCAATCACAGATGACGCAAAGTCTATCCCACCTGTTATGTAGAAACCTAATATCACACGCACGCACACACAGGCAAGCACTTGCATATGGGGTAGTCTCAGACACTAGATACGCCTACACATGGACACACTCCCCATGGTGGTGCAGGGAATGTAAAAGGGTGTTTGTCTGAGTGTGCGTGTGTGCTCATGCATGTGGCTGTGTGAGCGTCTGTGTGTGCAAGTTTACGCCCAGCTTTCACAATGCAGAATACTGCCTGATAATCTGTATTGACTTATCCACTCCTTAAAAGCCATAAAAACAAAACTCACCTCTTTCAGTCTGTCTCTCTCTCACACAAACAAACAATACACACATCTCATAAATCTGAAATACTGTATATAATAAGTGCTCTGGTCACATAGCTGCCCACCAAATTGGTTAGTGGAGGTGGTAACCCCCCAACCAGACGAAGGGTTTATTTGCTGTATGTGTGTCCTACACAAACAAAATGTCCCCACAGTCCAATGAAAACAAATTACAAAGGGTCTCCCAGACCTGCCTTGATTTACTCTGTTTCCCCTCTGCCTGAGTCTTCTGCGCAGTATACACAACTATAATAGGACTGTATGTAATAAAGGGAAAAGGACCTGTGCTCCTCTTTGAAATCACCCACTGATGAGAGCAGTTGATATTATCAACACAGAGCTACTGACATTAAAAATACCAGCCCAGCTGGTGATATTAAACCTCAACATGACTTCAAACAGAGTACTTTGCCTGCAACACTCACAGCTGGAGATAAAAACCACATTTTGCCTGCATGCGTCGTTCCTACACCGTTAGACCAGATTAATTAATGTGACGAGAATGCATTATGCATCAATCAATCACTGTCAATTTCTGAGCTCAGTCTGACAGATACTGACGGCATCTCATCCTTTGTGATCAATTAATGTAGGAGATGACTACTGTCACCCATTAAATATAGAGCCTTTACTGAAGTGGCAACTCTTCTCTTTTCCCCAGAGGTTAGGGTTTTATACCATAGGTGTATCAAATTTTTCTGACAGTGGTGAAAAAAAACTGCACGAAGGCGGAAGTCATTCAGTAAGCTCATTTGTCAAAAATTCACTAAAATTAAAAATTAAAAAAAAAAAAAAAGTAATGTTGAAAATACAAGCAGACGGTATGAAATGTTATGTTTATTCTGGTTGCTTCTTCTTCAGAAAACATATTCATTAAAATATATATTTTTTAAAACACAGCATTACCACCTGGTAGCGCAGAAGATCTATACAGTTAGTACAGTTGGAAAGTTTCAAGGTGGATGCCCAAAGTTAGTGTCACCATACTAGTATCTGACCAAATGTCTCCCCTTCTGTTACTGTGTTATGGCATTGAATAAAGACCAGAAAAGTGTTTTTGCAGAACACTATGATGTCAGAGTGAAGATTTACTTGGGTTTTTTTATTTATTTAACCAGAAAAATCTCTTGAGATTAAAAATCTCTTTTTCCTTTCCTTTTTCCCAGCAAAGACAGGCAACAACAAAAGCTACAGACGGCAAACATAGAACAAACATACAAAAAATATGCAACAAAACAAGAAATACAAAACACAATAAGAACACAAAAAAGAACAAAAAGAAGAAAAGAACACAGCTTACTAAAACTACAAAGTATGATGACATATGCGATAAGTGAACCATAAAAACGAGAAAAACAAGGGCAACTACAAACAATTGAAAAGACCAGCCAAAACACACCCTGACATTGGCATATAAATGACTGCACACAAAATTCCTGCGACAGTGCTTTAAAACAGCCTCGAGGAACCAATGACTGCAATTTTAAGTTTCTCTACAGAGGACTCCACAAATATGGAGCAGCATACATAAAGGCTCTTTTACCAAACTCTGTACATGACCTAGGTAAAGACAATAAGATTACCTTTGACCTTTTGGATATAAAATGTCATCAGATATTTGTGTGAAATTTTGGCATATCAATGCCTGAGTTATGGCTAAAACATAGTTTTGTGCAGGCAGTGACCTTTGTCCACCAACAACTAATCAGTTAATTCTTGAGTCCAAGAAGACGTTTGTGCCAAATTTGAAAAAAAATTCAAGGCCTTCTTGAAATATCGCGTTCATAAGAATGGGACAGGCAGACGAACAGATGTACAGACAACCTCTGCCTATGTCTCTGACCACTGGGGCATATCAAAGAGGATGCATGGACTAGTACAAAAGTAATCCTTTTCAATCATCACTTATGACCCTCTCTCAGTGTGTAGTAGTGGTACATGTATTTCCTATTTTTGCCTTAATTTTCTGTGTTCAGGTCATGTCTGGGCACAGTGGCAGGTGTGTTTAGGAATTTATAAAAAAGTAGCAGCAGTGGCAGTGGCAGATTGTACATGGTTGCCAGTGCTGAAAAATGCAGATATACTGAGGTGAAACAACAAGTGGATAAAGCTTGTTCCAAAACAAACTGGGGTTAGCTTTCACTTTCACTTTCGCCAGCAAGCATAAATACAAATTGTAAGCGACAATTCCTGCATAGTAAACCTTTAAAATTAAATGAAGTCAATGCAGAGCATTTCTTCACATTCACACGTCTGTGGTGAAAATACAACTAACTCAAAGGCACAATGCAGTGAGGCAAAAATCTTCACCTGAGACCTCATGTCTTTATCATCTATCTACTGGCCATCAGAAGGTCAAGGGTAGAAACCCAAAATGTTTGAGCCCTCAGGCTGTGGAGCACTTGGCCTGAGGAGCTCAAACCTTCAAAACCCATCACATCTCCAAAACATTTGTTCAGACGGGCTGCTATGTGATGAGCTTTCTACATCCATTGTTCCAGCAGTATTTGCTTTCAGTCAATCTAATGTTCATCATTACTGTTTTGGAGATATTACTATCATTATTGTTATTATTATTATCATCATTATTATTCAATGCAGAGCTACAACACGTTACACTTTCTGACTGTAAAACATATATGTTTGTCATATTGTATTTTATTCCTATTTATCACTGTGTATTCAATAATCCTATATTTATTGTTATAATATCCCATTCTATATATTATCCTATATGTATACACATGCTGATTGTCAGTTTAGTTACTGTACTACATATCTGTCATGATTTCACTTCTTATATTCTAATATTAAACACACCTATGTAAAACACAATACTGTGTATAGCTTTTTATTTCAACTTGTTGTACATTTTCTCTACTTACGGTTGACTTTACTGTACCTCTATGGAGATTTAACTGAATTTTGATTAATGTGTAATTTTAACTACTTTTATTTATTTTTTTATTTATATGATTGCTCTATCCTTTTGCACCTACTGTATGTGGCCTGCCTCTGTTTGTGTGGCTGTAACACCAAATTTTGCCTCAGGGGATCATTAGAGTGTTATCTTAATTGCCTTTTATTTATACCTCTGTTATCATCTTTTGCAGATGTAGAGCTGTAAAGAGAACTCTGAATATATATATTTTTTAGCATTTCTCCCTCTCTGTGACTCATCTTTGTCTTTCTCATCCTGTCAGTGGCTGTATCAGCTCTGTGAGTGAGTGTGTGGGAGCAGGAAGAGATGTGGAGAGTATTGAACTGGACGTGACCCTGACCCACCTCTGCCTGCTGATAACGCTTCAGACACACAATGACACAATGACACACACACACACACACACACACACACACACACACACACATAAATTCCAACAAAAACATGCACTTCCTGAAAGACTATCTAAATACTCTCTCACCCACACACAAACACACATGCACACACACACACACACACACACACACACACAAGCGAAGGAAACAGGTGGCAGGCTTCACAAAACACTCTCTTCATCTGAAATAACTTCAGCATACGTTTTGACTGTTACACAATAACTAAGAAGACACCGGCATCATCATTAGTATATGAGCTGAACAATAATTCAGCACAAATGACTAATCAATAAGCTCTCCCCCTCTTGGTTACCGTTGCTACGCCTGTAGTTTTCCAGTCTTGCAAGACATATAATGCAGTTACAGTGATATGAGTGGCAGATTTATCATTCTTTATTTTCAGTAATGTGTAACAAGAGGTTCCTGATTTCAATAAAAGGTCAACAATAGCAGGCTTCTTATTTTTAGGCAGTGACTATTGATTTTCCCAAATGAAATGATAACTGTCACTGGCAGTTTATTATCATGTTGGCTAAAAAATCCATCTCAGACTGACTTGTTTTCAAACAAAACTCTATAAAGAGGCAAAGACCCTTCCCTTCCAGTGGACCACCATGGGACCTTATTTTCAGAAAAAATATATGCAGTAAAATCGAAAAGCAAGAAAATCACAATTTGTTGTGAAACTGCTTAAGTGTAAGACTGTGAGAATACATAATCGTAAAGACTACAAAAGTTGCATAGGCTCAGTGACCTCACAGCTTTCTCTCTGCGATACCTGTATGTCATACCAGTTATATATACCACATGAGCAAGGGGTCTTGCTCATTCTTTCGCTTCTCAGCTGATAAAAAGACCAGGAGTCCCTGGATAAAACACATCAGTTAAGATAGCGTTACATCTGTGTGTGGAACACAAGTTATCTAAGTAGCTAGCTGGTGTTGGTGACGTATAGCAAGAGATGTACCGGTAGTTCACTGAGTGGTTTCACACCACACTAAGAGGTACTATGACAAACCTACAAATGACTGTCTTTCAAAAATATCTATCAAATTGACAAGGATCATATGTAAGTAAGTAAGTACATTTTATTTATATAGCACTTCTCACAGAGAGGACTCACAAAGTGCTTCACATGGTTAAGATACAAAAATACAATCAAATGTCAGTATATAGTATAATCAAAAAACAACAGAATCATAGCAAATACACAAAACAAGCAAAATACAGAGACAATGCAATAGAATATTACTGGAACACACATGTGTTATTTATGGCACATTAAAATGGGATGAAATACGACTAGGTCAAAACCCAGTATTTGGCTAGACTGTGCATGAAACGCTAGAGGGCTTTTAATTTAAAACATTGGCTTTTAATTTGAAACAGGAAGTTGTGACATTCACCTAATCACAGACTGTCACTGACTGGACTCACTGCTGCATCCCAGGCAAAAAATAATAAATACATCTTAAAATGAAGAACAATACAGTCTGACACACTCATACAGCAAAAGGGACCTGTACCCAGTGATCAAGCTCCTTTTTGCTCAATTTAACAGAGCCCATGACATTTTACATTGTATAAATTAGCCTAGCAGGTAGCAGCTTTTTCCTCTACTCTTATGAAGCCGGTAACAGCAGCAACATTTAACAAAGGAAACATTTCGGCTCCATTAATACTCACAAATTTCAAAAACAAACAAGAAAATGTATTAAACTAGGCATGTTTTCCCCACACATAAAACATGCTAACATTATAACAGTAAACCCTGTGACATTTCCCATTGCATTAATTAGCCTAGCGGCTAATAGACTTTCCTCTGCACATACGAAACCAGGATGAATAACACACGAGACTTAAAATGCTATTTTGTGAGAGCTTTATCATCTTATTTACTGTTTATGTTTTATGGTTTCTAAACAAAGATAAACAGGAGGTCTGCATTTACTTGCCACGTCCACTCATCAGTCGCTCCAAAATGGTGTAATTTCATCACTCACTCACTCACTAACAGACAAACCTTTGTCTGGGGGGGGGGGGGTCTGGCTGGCCTGCATTCTGTGGTCCAGCCAAAATAACTGTTACTACGCCATTGACTAACTACATATTTTTTCCAAAATAAGGTCTGTTGGGGGACCATCCAAGCTCTTCAGGTGCAGAGTATCGCTCTTACTACAGCCCATGCACACCACTGTGACATGTGGAGAAATCCAAAGCTTGACAGGCCTACTGTGCCTGGTTACCACTGCTCAGCTATAACTGGACAAAATGTTTGGGAAAAATATTAAGAGAGCATCTTACCAAAGAGTTTGATTTCATCACTGCAGCATTCAACAGCTGAACAAAAGTTTGAACTTTTTTTTTAGCAAAAATGCTAATTTCATAGGTTGGATTCCATTAGATGGGTTAAGGAAAATGAATGAATCTTAGATGGCAAAAAACATGTCCACAAAAGACAGAAAATCTTTAAAGAGCTAATTAGTAATGAGCAGTATTGATTGTCGCTTCATGTCAGCTAATGCTGTTCATATTTCATACTGCCTTAAGATAAAAACAAAGCACTTGCTGTAATGCACCCACTAACACTGTTAGTGTTGCTACAGTCATCCAACCACAGCAGCAACTGCAGAAGAAACAGAGTACAACTGCAATTCCCATCAGAATTCCAACAAAAGTGATTTAAAAAAAAAAACCCAAGTTCGTGTACTGTGTAATCTCCAACATAAGTCTTCCACATTCCAGCTACTTCCTTCCCGCTCCTCTGTGATCAGCATCTCCACATGGTTGTCATTGTTGCACTGATAGTACTTGATGAAAAAGGGAAATGCCTTCATGTCTGTTGATGTTTGTGTCCTGTGTATATAGGAATGTGATGTTGTCTCTACACACTCTCTCTGTCCCTATACCAAACCAGTATTTACAACAGGCTGCAGCTGGGTACAAGGGAGGAGCTGCAGTGCTGTTGGGAAGATGTATGGAGGCATATGAACCCCTGCCACCCCTCACGCCCATCGTCTAAAACAGAAAAGTACTTCAGTCTGGCTTCTCACCTTCCCTCATCAGCTGGGCTGAATACAAAACAAGTCTTAGACAACAGGAGCAATAGGGGAGTGCTTGTGTGTGCGTGCGTGTACGATTGGCCTCGTCTATTAAATGGTCTTTCAAAGAGTCCTTGAGCTTACCTGCCAAAACCAGACCCAGCAATATACAAGGAGTTGTAAAACCTGCCAGGAGTGTGTGTGTGTGTGTGTGTGTGTGTGTGTGTGCGTGTGTGTGTGTCCACCACAATGTCAGCCAAGATACTAACAGAGCTTTTATTCCGAGGCTTGGTCTGCTGCCATCTCTTACCCCCCAAAGTCCTACCAAGAAGATGGATAAGTAAATGGAGTACGAGAAAGAAAGAGAAACAGAGACAGACAGAAGGAAGAAGATTTAATTTGTTCAATTTGAAGATTTCACGAAGCACACAGAGTTAGGGCAGGGAAACAGACATGCCTCTTTTTCTGCCTGTAAGACAAAAGTCCACACATACAGACAGCTTTATGAAGCAGGAGAGCTTCATGACACTGGAAAAAACTTACAATGTGATTTTTTTATTTTTATTTTTGAGCAGCTAACCCCCTTTAGCAATGTTGATGATATCATCACTGTTAGCTCTGTTAGCAACATTAGCAGCATCAGCACGGCTAGTAGTGCTACCAAAGCTAACAATGCTAAAGGGGTTTTGCAGCTCAAATGAAGCCGCTTACTCACCAGGGCTACCCAATCTGTACAGAGGGTGGCCATGATGTTTCTGCAGCAGCGTCATCCCGCCACTGGGATGGTGTTACCAGTGGTAACTGCAAATAAGCGGCACCACCACCACTGCAAAGCAGTCAAAGCTAACCAGAGAAGACTGGAGGGTGGGCAATGGGCACTGTGTTTTTACATGTAAAAGCAGGCCATCTGTCTGCTAAGCCATCACAAAATAAAAGGCAACACAACATAAAAGTTTCACCACCTCCAAATGGATAGCTCTGTGAAATGTGGTGCTAAAGCTCGCTGAGTCAAAGGAGTGCTGGACCAAAAGGAAAGCCTCTTGTATGTCACGTCATTTTGTGTTTTTTCTTAAAAATCAACCAGTTAATAACCTGTTAATGGGTGTTGGGCTATCAAAAGCAAAACTAACCAAAACTGACATCCTTAATACTGCAACATAAAAACTTGAATCTATTGGAATCTTTCCGAGATGAATTGAATAGCTGTATTTGTAAAGAAGAAATTCTGTAATAATTGGGTTGACTTAGTGGGGGAATGCATCAGCATGGAAAACTTTTCTTGGAAAACAAGAAAAAAAAATTGTATTTTCTCTGAAGACTTTTGTTTGAGTGTGAACCATGTTCTGAATTGATTTTGGAGGATGAAATTAGGTAGTTTTCTACACTGGCTGACTCACCATGACACCATTGTATTCATATAATGTTAACAGGGGAGACCAGGGGCAATTGTAACAGGGGGCCAATTGTAACACACTGTTGAGCCAACCTTAGTCACTGCAGGGTAAATTCATTCACCATTACAGCCCAAACTTCCCATAATAAATGCCGCCAGACTACGTCAAATACACAAGTAACCTGTCTTAAAGGGGAAGGCATGGCTGGTAACATTAGTCATTGAAAATGGGGACCATGTGAGTTTTCATTTTGTATCAAGCAGTAAAAATGTTGTAGTGTGACGTGTTTGCGTTAATTTCCCTTACTTGACATCACACACCCTGCAATGCGACTATTGCGCACATTATAATGTCGATGCTGAAACGATATATTGTGCAGCCCTGTAAAGTATGCAAGGACACATACACACACAACTTGGCATGACATAGGAAATACCCAAAAACATATAAATAAATGCACAATCACCCTAAGACACACTCAGAGATAGTTTCCATCCAGTCTTTGTGGACATGGTGATAGCCAATCACAGGGGAGCAGGAGGGAAGCGGCTGGAATGTGAAGAGACAGCATGCTGCAGATTACATGGATATAAAGAGGATACGGATTGAGGAAGTTGTGTAGTTATCTGCAGCAATAAGTCACTCATTACCACTCTCCCTACTATTGCTTAGCTTTAGCTACAAATTGCTGCTGCACACTTTTTGCATTCTCTCTATTCAGTCTGTCTTATCATGTCCATAATTCTCTCTGTACTCTCTCATCCTCATTCTCTCCTATTCCCCAGTTTTCTCTCACAGCTTTCTCTTCAGACAAGAGGGTCCATTGTATTTCCTAAGATGCCTTGGAGTCCCAGGCCCAGCATGCCTGTGCACTGTGTGTGTATGTGTGTGTCCCATTTAGAGAACAGCTGTCACATTCAGCCATCACATGCTGCACAGCTGAGACTGACCACCACCGTCCCCGTCAACTTTCTCTCTTCGTCTTTGTATTCTCTCCCTGTTTCATAAAGAGCCCCACCACAGGTTTCTCTTGGCCGTTGCTGTGATATTTCTCTTTTTCAATCAAAACTTCTCTGATTCTTGTTGCAGTCAAAATCCCTCTCTTCTCATTCATTCCCCTGCCTTCCCACTTCATCTTTTTTGTCCAGACAGAGTAGGAGTTGAGGTCTCAGGCCAACTCCTAAACACATGGATTAAACTACATCTGAGAGTGAGGATCAGATTGAACTCCAGACAATGTATTTCAGTGTGTGAATAAACTGAGTATGTGTATAATGTAGTTTCAACACAATCCAACACATTCTGGGTTTGTTTTACAGATACAGGCTGCTATGAACAAAACCAAACAAAATATCATGTTATGTAATTTCATATTTTGATTGTGCTGATCAAGACACACTAAGGCTTCATCCAGACTAAAACTCTGTACACAAGCTTTTCAGCACTGTTTCTGAATTCATTTCTGGCCATATTATCACGCCTGAAAATGCGTACCACATGACTATTCATGTACACTAAGCATGCACGTTGTCCACACTGCAGTTGGTTGCTTAGTTAAAAGAAATACTACAAGGATGGTGAAAAGTAAGACCAGTGATTTATTTACTTGAGCTACGACAAGGAGAAATGTTAATGAAAGTGACAGTAAGGCGGTCAGGGCAAACAAATATGGCAACATACTAAAGCAATACCATCTGGGGGCATTATCCATCACCAGAGAAAGCCATGGAAATGGGAAGGGAGTTCCCACACAAGAAGGATGAAATCCCAAAAGGTATGTAGACCTATCTATAATGTTTTGACTCTAGAAGCTGTGACTGATAACACCCAGTTGGGAAGCGAATAGGGTGTATCATTATTTCCAAAGTCTCTGTTTTTGCTCTTCCAGACTAAAATGCAACCTCGAACTTTTCAAGGGTCTCCATTTTAAGGGCTTCAAAATACCAGAGTAGTGTAGATGCTAGGTGTAAACGTAGCAAGAGCAGCCAAAGTCAGCATGACATGTTTAAGTCATCAAGTAGAACTTGTGGTCTTCGAATCTTCAAATTCTTTGCCATACTCACCAGTGCACTGCTGATTCTAAGCTATCAATGCAAAAAATGAAAATCATCTGAAATTGTCAGATGGAAAGCTCCAGGCGACAGGTGCTTATTACACTGTCCTCCACGGCAACACAGCATTGTGTATTATGCTGTTCCTAACATTCATAAATCAACTCGACACATCACAGGATTTGGTCACAGCTGCTCAAGACATGGCATGGCACGAGCATCCTGAACCATATAGACATTTAGCATATCCTCATATGTAAAACTAACCCTAAAGTAAAGGCAGTTCTGACACTTACATCATCTCACAATCTGACTTTTAAGGCAAACAATAGTGACTTGAGTACCTACTTATTAATAAAACACTCATGCACAAAACTAGTCTATAGTGGCTTCTTTGTTTTGCTTTGTAATAAGTTTTTGTTATTAAATAAAGACAGAGTAGGAGTTGAGGTCTCATATAGCTATCCAGTAAATAGCTATCCAGTAAATTAACTGCTACGGGGGAACAATGTTTGTTGTTGGCTTGATCATCATAGACATTCAGCTCTTTTCAACAACACCATAGATTTCTACCAGTGCAAGAATATCCTATTTGGGAAGCTGTCAAGCCTTTCTTCTTCAATTAGTTATGGAGCCTTAATTTACTTTTGTTGGAACAGCAACCATCAATAAAGTGCAAGTGCAGCGTGTCCAAGATGCACTTTACTTTCGGAGATCTATGCTTGTATGGAGCATTCCAAATGTTAAGTAGACAACATGGATAATGCAATTGTTATGATTTCAGCTGACATACACAAACACAAACACATTTAGCAACAACTGCTTAGGAATTTCTCATCTGTCCACACATTGTGTAAACCCTTTGGCTCTTGTCTGAGTAAGACACATTAGCAGACACCTGTGCACACCCACCCACACACACACACAACTCCACACCCACACACAATACGCCATCAGAATATGTTGTAACCTGTCTGACAAGCAGACCCCCCTTCGATCACTGAGTTTGGTAATGTAAGCTCATTTCTGATGACCAGGCGGTCTCCCTAGCCCTCTGTCTTTCTTTCTGTCTCTGTCAGGCAACAAACAAAAGCTCCACCACTAATTACCTTTTTACAGGTATGAAGTCGGCTCTTATCTCTTACATTGTCTCTCAAAACAAACAAGTGTGCTGGATAGCCGCTGGACTGGCAAAACAAACATGCAAGAAATGCTGGTTCAAGTTCCAACTTGTTACTTTGGTGCACTTTGGCTAATGACACACCTAAATGAGGAAAAGAGGATATGTGCAGGCGTCCCTAATGGTTAAGAGGTCAGTAAAAAAGACATTATGAGCATTACAAAAAATGACTTGCCAAGAGAAAGACCCCACTGGATATCATGTTGGAGATGTAAGCTGAGTCTTGTTAACTCTGCTTTGTATTGTGATAATTACTGAGAGGAAGAAATTTGATTCTAAATAGTTCACTAAAATAGCTCTCAAAGTGATAAGCATGGGTATACTGCTTTCCTTATAGTGAGTGTTTTGACATTCACCTAAATTATAAGGATAAGATTCCTAAATTTTAGCACAGTAATTTTCAAAGAAAGGTCTAGAGGCAATTAAGTATCTTTGAGAATGGTGTGATAGGGGTGCCCAGAAGGGGGAAAAAAAGCATCGCATCTAAAACATCCAATTACTAAAAGACAAGGTCTCTGGGAGGTAGGGGAAATTACATTATAGATGTAGATGGTCAAATACTGGGTCCCTGACACGCAGATTTTTGGAACCCTTTAGATGTAAATTACTGCAATATAAAATAGTTCAAGTTCACACAGACTGCCACAGTGTAAAGGTTTGTTGAGGATAAGGTCTTCTTTTTGTAGACTGTACACCTGTCAGTCAATGTGAAACCAAATGAACCACACAGGACAATAAGCTTGTGTTAATGGTATTATCAGTAGAATAACAAGGTGATTATTAGTATCATAAACCAGGTGCTGTGCACTGGATGGTCCTGCATTAATTCTGATTGGCTAGGTCTTGTTTGAAGTGTTACACAGGTAATAACTATAATTAAAGCTACTATCATGAATTGTTACAGTAGCCTATAATGCTTACAAGATGAATAACATTTGGGGGTTAGGGTTGGATTGTACTCTCTCTAATACAGCGGCGAATCCCTGTTTATTTGTGGAAAGAACCCGCTGCTTGACTCCATGACTTAATTTGGTCATTTTCAAATGGTGAAGTGTTAAAATTAGTATTACAAAGTCTTTCACTGCTTTGAGGAAGTAACGAGCATCATTCCGTTAGTTTTATCAGTAATAACACTGCTGTGTCTTTACCTCTGCGTTGAAGGCGCTGTCATCCTCCGCTCCACGCGCCACAAGCGCACACAGCCACAGCGCGAGGAAGGTGCGTCTCCAGAGCAACCAGAAGCAACTGCTCCGCGAGGTGGAGGCCATGGTCCGAGCGCGAGGGAAATCACTCGTCGTTCGTCTTGGTTCGGTCCCGACGGTGTAATACGATGTCTTTGACGAGTTTTTAACTCGCAGTTTTGCTAATTCATGCGGTAAAAGCCCTAATAAAAAACTGCTGTAAACTACTCCCTGGCAAAAATGTTTCGACAATCCTCAACAGTGCACTTGCATCCTGGAAAAGAGCCCCACTCCAGATTTCCAGTCAGAGCCGTACTACAAAGCCACCCTCCATAAATGTCGGTAAGTTGTCTCCACTCATGTGTGAACCTATGAGCCCATACAGCTTTCTGCAAGTTTTTTTTATAACGCTGACAGACCGTCGCACCTTTGTTTGCTTACAGTGCTGTTATCTCCAGCGGGAGTTACCCACCAGAGCGCACGTCTCATTTAATAAACATCAAAGTCGTTGCCTTCTTAGTAACCTTGAAAGTGCACTTTCCTAAAGAGCCACACCGTCTCCAGCTAAACTGAGACTACTATCAGCAAAGTGGGTCTACCGCAGAAATGCTCTGTAGTAAATCATTTACTGCCAACAATGTTCAAATCCAGCTGGTTAATAATCTCCTCTCGCGATAATGCCTATCACAGTGCAGTTAAATGTACCCTGAGAAAGTTGCAAACTACAAAAACAACAACAAATGATAAGTTCACCGCACTTGACCGACTCCTTCGGCAGTAGCTTGAACCAGTGTCGTAGCGAACACCGCTCTTTTAGACCGCGACCTCTCTTGTAAAAAACAAAATACACTTGACGGTTTCTTTGCCCTCTACATCCAGTTTGTCCCTTCTCCCACAGGAATTCTTCTCGGAAGCCGATACTTAGCTAGTTGCTATCAGTCATGTCCTGAGTGAGTGGCTCTGTGTTGTCTCCCGACCGGAGCGGGACAGACAGTGGACCGCTGCTCGTGCCTGTTTCGGTACCTAACGTGGAGATGCCAGCGTCAAGCGTGACAGCACGGTGACGAGTGTCCCTGTCATGACTTTCAAAATAAAATGCTGATAATGTGACTGACAGCAGGAAGACAAGGCAGAAAGAGGGATAAATGCAAAACTAATACAGAGAGTGTATTTTCTCCCTTCAAACCTATGACATTTCCCCTCTCAAATATGGTCTTGTTGATAGCACATACCAATTAAAACTTCAATATGTTCGCTAGAGGTCATGGGACAGATGTATTACTTTATTTGAGCAATACGATAACATTTTAGTCAGGCAGCCAAGCTAAATGTAACTGTAAACTACCTGTCTTTGTTTTTGATTAAAATATTTTTAAAAGGTTTCTTCCCATATGTGTTTACCCTTGTATCTTATTTTGAAGGCATACCATTTCCGGCATTGTCTTGTCTTTTTGTGGCTGACTTGATGGAACTGACCACTACAATGCTCTAATCAACCGGACGGATGGAGGTGGAAGTGGGGAGGGAGCAGAGAGCCGGACGCCAGCAGAGAGGGCCCTCCCCCCCCGGGGCTCCACCACAGCGACGTGATAGACCATATCACGCACACATACGCGCGTGCACATATGCATGCACGTGCACACATAATCTTATTTATGGCAGGAAAGTACTGATAAGATATGAGATTATAACCACCATTATGTATAATAAACTAACTGTAAACTGATTATTCATTAGCCAACATGAGACTGCTGTCACTGTAAGTTCCATTCAGGCACACACACACATGCACAAATACATAGCAGCACACATTGGTTAAACTTTATGTTTGCAATTGCATCTTATTTGACATGTTCATAAGCAATGCTGCAACGTTAACTTTATATACTGTATGTCACTTTGAAATCCCTTTTGGAAAAAAGGTATACTTATATTGTTGAGGACAAAAACATAAGGTTGTCACCATGTGCCCAGGTGAGAGGGAAGCATCTATCATCACTACAAATGGGTTAACGGGACAGCAGAGAATGATCTTAGTTCCTCAGGCAGTCCCTGTCATTTGCTCGCTCTCTGAGACTGTGGAGAGACATGTCCATATAATCAGATCCCTATCAATGGGTCCGACCTAAGGCAAAAGGAAGTAGCTACTTGCAGAATGGGTATGTTAAAGGTTACTTTTGTAGAACCAAAAATCGTACCTACAGATGCCACTAAATGATCAATATCCAGGTCTGTAATTGTATTTTGGCATTTCTCATTCATTGGGGGGGTCACAAAAAAAGATTAAAGAGGGTAAGAGAGAGGGTGGTAGTATGATAAGGGTATAAAAGGCTCACTGATCTCAGTAGCCTGAGGTCAGTACAGGAGAATAGGTGCTATTGTCTTACCAAAAACACATAAAGGTCACTGGTAAAGAACTAAAGTGCTTCTCAATATCTGAGCCTCTGTGCATGCAGTAAATTATAATGCGTCTCAGCTAGTGTTTTAGATGTAAGAACAAATAAAAACAAAACCTTAAATTTTCAAGTAATTCCTCTTGGGGTGGAGGCAAAAAGCAGCAGTAGATCAGCAAAACATTTTGCCGTAAGTAAGAGTTTTTTTTCTTTGGAAATCCCCACTGTCTAATGTGAAGCCACTTTTGCTGACAACTGAAAATGCTACATTTACTGACAAATAAACAGTATGTTTTATCACCCTGGGTTTTCCATTTAGTCAAGAGGATCAGCACCTGCTCTGTGTGAGTCATTCTGCTTCACTGGTCTCTTTGTATCCAGGTAAGCGCTCCACGATGGTGTCTCACAGGTAGGATCAAACCCCAGAGGCTAACATCAGTCAACCCCTGCCCACATACCAGTGATCGCAACTGTTTTGGCATTAACCAACCAAACATGGGGAAATCCCTCGCTAGACCCCATCATAATACATTTTCGAGGTTCTAGCCTCTGAAATGGGACTGACACCCTATTGTTTTTGTGCTGATTTATCATTGTTCTTTAGAAATGTTTCTGCAAATTCCTTTGAGATGGTACATTATAGGAACATTACATTTTCTCCAATGACTGGAAGTTGGGTGCAAATGCTTCCCAAGAAATATCACAATATGACCCCAGCCTGGTGGCGGCTCTATAATTAGAGGTACATTTTGAACAGTTTCAACTCCTACACAGTTAAATGGATTGACTTGTAATATGGCAGACAAATCTAGCTAGATGTGCTCTACAAAAAGTCACAGAACCACTAAGGTCCACCTGACTAGAATTTGACATTTTGACTTTTTTTGAAAAATATACATTTTTGACATCTAAGCTATTGGTCTAATTTGTACCAAATTTTAGCACATAAATAGACATAACTTCATAACCGCTAAGCCCATGGATGTATTGAGACCTGGATACTTCTGGTTTAGTGCAAATGGGGATAAAATAATTTAATCTTTCAGCTCTTCTAGACTTTCCAAATCTTGGACCGAATGTATTAAATCCTGATAGTGAAACGAGAGCAGGGGTTGTGAAGCTCAGAAAAACGTATCCACTGATTTACAGACATCACATTTATAATGTTTGCCAAAGAGCATCACGTGACGGGCCCTGGAGTTGTAATTCTGCCACTATAAGAATCAGCTTCAAAGTCTGGGGCACTTCCTGAGGGCCTGGTTGAACCAATCATCACAAAACTTGCAGAAAATGACTCCTTTAGTACTTGCAACATACATTGAAATGTGAATTCAAATCAACCACTAGGGGGCACCACAAATGAAGAAAAAAATGGGCATGACAAATTAGACTATAAATCAGAAATGGATTGTACATTACAAAACGCAGGATATGTTAAATTATATTGAACCATTTGTGTAATGTGTAAACTTATTTTGAAATCAGGCAATAAGGGGGGGTCCTGCGATGCAATTTTGATTTCCTTTTAAAAATGCATTTTTGACATCTCCACCCAGACCTTAGGTCTGATTCATACCACATTTTCTATGGCTCATTATTGGATCAAGCTTATCAAAAGCTATCAAAATCTTTTCAATATTTCATTGTTTATTGAAGATATTGACCAGTGAACTTCAAAAGTGGCATAGCTCAGCACATACATAGACCTACTTCCACCACCATGGCTACAAAACTTGCAGTATATGTCCACATAAGTACCCGAAATATAGCCTGAAACTTTAATTTCCAACAACCAATGAGGTGCTACAAACGCAAAAAACAGTGGACAAACACTGTGGACAAACAGTGGAGCGACAGCTCCTGAGCATGTCACATGATGCTACTGGGCCCAAAAAGGCCTTTTCCTACAGGCTTACTGAAGGACAGTGGATACATTTTTTGAGCATCATAACCACCACCAAATGATTCACTTCCCTATCAGGATTTAATCAGTCCGATAACATTTGGAAAGTCTAGAAAATCTGCAAGATTAAACTTTTATATCCCCGTTCAAGTTAGCAGAGCACTAAACTTGAAGTAGCTGGCTCCACTAGCAGTAGTCTCTAGTGTACTTGCTCTATGGCCACGATGATGTGGATGCAGCACGGATCATCCAGGTATTTTCATACCACGGAAATAGAGCTTTTTTGCCTTCATGCATTACTGAGCAACTTTTATAGGAATGAATGGGGTCCTGCCTCTAACCCTGTATCCAGGTCTCTTTTTTCATCCATGAAATCAGCCTATAAATCACAAATTGCTTTTCCAATTATTACAAAACTTGCAGGATATGTTCCATAACAATGTTGAACCATGCACGTAGAACTATTTTGAAACTGCTCCTTAGGGGCCATCACCAACTCCAAACAAGTGCACTGGCCTGGCACAAAATCTGGCCATTAATCAATGAGAGTCATCACCAAACTCAATAGGTTTTTTTCTTTTTTTAATTAAACAGTTTCTGTAATTAATCAACAGGGGTGAACAATGTTGCCAAAGAAGAGCGTGGCACAGTACAGATCTGGACATAAATAAATAAGCACCTATCAGATGGTCATAAACCTGTTCATTATTTTTATGCAGTAGTTGTGAACCATCACAGGTCTTGAGCCTTTGCAACCTTCAACTTGAAGCTTAACTTGAAAAAATATTTTATTATAATTAAAACACAACAATATCTTGACTGGTTGTATTGCGCTATATTACTGTGTATATTATAGATATTAATCAGAAATGCTGCAATATGCTTCATTTTTTTAGACTATAATGCAACAGAAAAAAATGGATTTACTAAACATACACATAGCGACAAATTTTTACAGCAGTGCTAGTTAACCCTATCTTCTGCATTTGGTAACAGGTTCTCCTTCACATAATACCTTATGCTACTCTTACGTCCTCTCTTGTCCCCTTTCCTTACCTGGCACTGTGAGGAAAGTCTTCATAAAGGTTACACAAAAATGAAATGAAGCAGTCAAGTGTGGTACCATCCAATGTCAAGTTATAATGTCTGTATGTAATGTTGTACAATGTAGCAAATTGCAGTCTGGTTTACAGTAATGATGTGTTATGTCAGGTTTTAAACATACAGTTCAAACAACAGTTTTTTAAATAGTATGTAAAATGACTGTAAATACATACAGTTTGTCTGAGTTTGAGTAAGGAAACAATTCATGAAATTTTAAAAGATGTAGTGAGTGAATGTGCTGTGTCAAAGCCATGAAAAGTTATTCACTCTTCTGCTGAATGTGTGAAGAGTTTTGAAAATCATGAACCTGCTGTTGAGAAATGTGTGTTAACAACTGAAACGTATTGTATGTTCTGCTCTGTTTTGTTTTGCTCTGTCAGCTCTGTTCTATTCTGATTAAGTCTTGTGTAGTCTGATTTGTTGGCTCTTTGCCATATGGGCCACCTGGTAGAAAGGCCACCTGCATGCCCAGCCAGTAAACTCGTTGATGGGCACTCACACACACACACACACAGCAGAGAGAGAAGAAGGAATAGAGCAATGGAATGCATGCTCAGCATCACAAGCTACAGGTGGGTCCATAAACACATCAGAGTTAGAATTAGACAGGTGGCTTCAGGTTCTTATGATGACAATACCAGCTCCAAATACAAAACATCAAACACCATCACCATCATCACTTCCTCCACAAGTCAGATGGGCCTGACACATATTGAACGTGTTTCATATTAAATGAATTCATAAACACTTATGAAATAAATAATCACAAGAATAAATTGTGGGAATAATATGAGTGAATCAATAATTTGTAAAATAATTTAAAAAAATCTCGACTTCCTTTTTTCAAAAGTTTTATTGGACTTCTTTTTTTTTCACCTAATTTCATAATGTCACTTTTTATAATGATGAAAAGTGACATTACGGCCCCAACGACGAGAGGGCAGTGACAACACCACTGTTGTGAAAAGTCACATTATCATAAAATGTCATGAAACATGTTATCATGAAAAATGCCACAATGAAATAAAAATGACATCCAAGAAAATGTGGTTGTTATGAAAATGAATTGTGAAATATTTCATAAAAACTACTTTGGGTTTAATCATTTCTTCAATAATTCCATAAATTGTTGGCTCATTTATGTATTTTACACACTTTATTCCCATGATTATTTTCTCATAATGTCTGTTTTATTTATTTAATATTGATAATTTTTGTCTATTCTTAATAGTATGGAGAAATGATGACTTAATGAACATGCTTGTGAGATTGTCAAGATTTTTTTTCTTTTGCTCCATTAAATGTCACAACAGCCGGGGAGTATGGGAGTAAGATGTGCATGGCTTGCAATAAAGGTCCAGGTTACCATGTGGAATGCATATGTGATGGTTAAACTACCAGGAGAGCAGGGGCGTCGTATTGGGGGAAAAGTGGAACTGATTAACAAAGGGCCCCAGTGGGAGGGGAGCCCTAAAAATTCTAAAAGTTCAGCTTTATTTGCATTTGTTTCTTTCTAAATAATTAATGTCATTACTGAATTAAAACTTTCTGACTTATTCAGTTGAAAGACTGAACTTTGTAAAGAAAAAACAGTGGAAGTTCTCCCCTCTCACCCCATTAAGGCGCAAAATGGTTTAGTCAACCCCTGCACTAGGATTCATCTTGAAATGCAGCTAGAGCTGAGTGAGTAGTGCTTATGCTGCTGGGGCACCAGCTGATTCTGGCATTACTTTCCAAGAGAAAGGGAAATCAGGGTTCAAAGAAAGAAAGAAAGCCAATTGACTTTTTCAGAAAAAAAATTGGTGCGTGAGAGAGACATGGATCAAGAGAGGAAGGGTGAGGGCCCACAGAGACTGCTTATGCATTAGGGCCCAGCATTTGGTGCTACACACCTGCAGGAGAGTCACAATTCAAATGTTTGCCTGCTACCAAAAATACATTTTTGCAATTACTGGATCATCGAGGCTTTGATTTAGAATTTCAATCTTGTCATACTAGAGGAAAAATTACATTATCATCAAATTGGAGGACTTAATGCTTTCATTCAACTCTCAACACCTTATTTTATTTGATTTTTTTGTGTGCTCCTGCCCTCTGTTGGTTGAAGTAGTGATATGCAGCCATCAACCGAGTACAGTGCAGTATATCAACAAATGACTGCATTGAAGTTCAGGATAAACAAAACCATGATTTAGGGCTTAAAGTACATAGTTGTACAGAATGTATCTGCAGCATCCAGTGATGAGTGTAATGTTCTTTAGTTTGTGAGCCCATATTAAGTGACATCAAAGGCTAGTGATACAGAAGGTATTTTTAGCTTTTGTCTGTTGCCACTTCCTCCTTTTTTACTTCAGAATGCCATTTACATGGGTTTTTTTTTTTCTCACTTCCTATGAAGCGCTTTAATTGTAGCCTGTTTCCTCACTTGCTTCAGTCCTGTTGTCACATCAGCTGTACTCGGTGTTGTCGTCAGACAGGGGAACAAAGCAACCTGAAAAGGTAGACAATGTTTTGATTCTCTTTAGGGTAGAACTATATAACTTAGCTACAGTATCTACACTGACGCTGATATTAGGCCTATAGAATATCTGCTGGTTACTGGTTAACTAAGTGTATGGAAATGACTGCTTTTGTAGTCTCAGCTCAGATTAATAAATGTGCTCAGGAGATTGTGTTTGTACTTCCCTCAGTCTGTGTTATATAGATAACATCAGAGGGGTCACATTTACTGACTGTTTCTTTGCTATTAATTTGTCTGTTGGTAAAGCACAGACAGGTGTTTGTTCTAAATGAATCCTGTTTCCTTAACAGGATGGAGTTGTGGCTCCTCTGTTGGCTGGTCCTGTATTTGGTGTCTCATAACATCACCTTTCAACACGGTCCATGTTCTAGTACACTTTGCAGTGGAAGAAAACCAAGTTAGTTGCCACAACATGTGTTTTCTTAAATATAAATATACTATTTTGCATTTCTTGAATATCAATCAATCAGTCAATCGTTCATTTACTCTACAGAGCCTTCGGACAGCAAACGCTGTATGAACCATGTGAACAGCATTATGGAAACAGGAAAACATAGCAACATTCTTGGGTAAAAATTTTAATTCTCTACTATCTGCTGGAATTTTTATATTTTTGTGAGCATCTGTGTTTAAGTAATTAAAAAGGTATTTTACCAGATATGTACATGGGAGTAAAAACCAGGGCAATATGAAGAATTTGCAAAGGGTTGAAATCAAATGTTAAGCTAAGGCATTCAATGGTCCACAATTAATGACGTGTTTTAAGGAAAACAATTAGAAATTGGAATGATGTCAATATGTTTATAATTTCTTGTCCTCTTCCACAAGAGAAATAAAGGCCTTAGAGAAGTTGCTAGAGGAAACAGAGGTGAATGAGATGACATCCATGTCTGTCAGCCGTTTGGTGGCTGTTCTGCACAAACCGAAAGGCCCCTTCAAAGGTCTTGAAATTTATGCTAATGATAATGAGGTAAGGATGCTAGTAGCATGGCCCTATATGGCAATGTTAGCAATGTCCAGAATGACTGAAATATCTCAACAACTACAGAGTGGGTCGCAATGAAATGTGTACAGACATTCATGGTTCCAGATGATGAATTGTATTGACTCTGCTGATCCCTTGATCTTTTCTCTCTTTAACTCACATTGGTGTTCCCCTGACTTTTTCCTCTAGCTCCACCAACACCATAGCCCTAATTTGAAAATGTTAGGTTATCTTGAAACTGTGATGGTGAGCAAGATAAACATTAAACCTGCTTTGCAACAGCATGCCAACATTGACTTTATGAGAATTACATTAGAATTTAACTCAGTGCAGCACTGTGCCTGTACAGTTTCAATGAGCTGCTAGCATTGTAGGCCTTGTTTAATATACTTGCTTGCAACATTTACATCTTATTTGAAATGTTTGCAACTGGTGATAGAATTAGCCATCCAAAATTATGACATTATATCATGCGTTTGCTCTTCAAATGCTAATTACTAGATCCCCCAAAGGAAAAATGCTCTTCTCTCTAAGTCAGCAGTGTTTGCAGATGCAAATAAGTTCTCTGCTGGCGGTCAGATGCAAATGAAGCTGTGAGAGCAGCATTGTTCTGTGATATAAAATGTTTTCATTGCACAAAATGTTTTTCTGTTTTTGGCTCTGTGCCTTCGATATAGGCAATGTCAGAACAGGCTGTCACCAACAGCAAAGTGAGAGTTCGACTGCCGACAGAGTTGGATATTGGATCAGACAACACGGTTGTGTTCTGCATGCTTACCTGGCCTGAAGCAGACGGGGTCAGAGACTACACTCTATTATGTAAAACTTTGTGTAAAAGAATCTAAAGAACTGCAGTCCAAAAGACTATATATGTCTATTTTACATTGGTTTTACATTGTAAACTTGAACTCCTGGTTTTGCTTGTTTTATCCCATTTTTTTTTAGATGCCATTAACTTATTGAATACATATTAGTACACAGGGCAACATAACTCAAGCAATCAGACTGTTAACTTCCAGCTTAACTCATTTACCTAAACCATATACTATCTTGTATCTTTATGTAAAAATGCAAGGGACCCAAACGCAGAAGCACTTTTCACAGCATAACTACTCACCATAGTTGTGGGCAGCTGCAGTTTTGCATTACAGTTAGAACTCTGGTCTCTTTGTGTTACATAATGAATCCCCAATCAATCAAGCTAGTTTGTAAAAAAAAAATCA
>JAPZEB010000001.1:4166474-4183781 GCA_029783705.1 Chaetodon striatus
GCTGATTGTATAAATCTTCTGTGCTGTCAGGTGGACAATGGATGTGAAGCATTCATGTTTTCACAGACATGGTGTACGGAGGAATACAACCCGGTAATTCTACTTTGTTTTGCATTCTTACAAAGGTGCATGCAGATCATCATATAAAATTCAAATGTGCACACAGAGCACAAGCTGAGACCATAAGCTACAACTGAGGGGGTCATGTAGCTCACCAAAATGTGCAGTGTTGTATCCTGCAAAATGCCAATCCAGGTGAAATTCCAAGTTTTTAGGGAGTCCTGAATGATTACAGGCTGTCACTTGATGCACAAATTTGTCAGTCAGGGTCCCATGTAGTGCATATTTTAACCACAATTTACAAAAGAAAATGTAGATTAATAGCTACTAATTCAGCCAACCATAGAAACGCAATTATGCACATTTGGAAATTGCGCATTAATTCCACCTGATTCTGTATTACATCTTCGTCTGTTCTAGAACCCTGAATTATCTGTGGGTGAAAGTGACGCTGTGAACCTTAGCTACATCACCTACACTGGATCAGCACTCTCCATCTTCTGCACTGTTATCAGCTTGATCATCTACATATGTCTACAGTGAGTTTTCAGTTTGACTTAAAATTATTATTTCCATAAGACTTGAGGAAATTATATTAAAATATATTAGGATGTCCTTTAACAGAGATGCTGTTGTTATACTGACCTACACTGGCCAATTTTGTCATACTGCTTCACTGTATCACACAGTGTAGGGGGGTGGATCTAGCTTTCTGTCAGGATGTGGGCATGAACAGGAAAAAACAAAGTCATACACATATGTTTGAAACTCAGCTAAATACATACATGTTCTTCTGTAAGCTGTAGAGCCCAGAAGTAGAATGTTCCAGTCGTCTTTACACAGTGGTGTTCTGACAGACTGTCATAACTAAAAGTGAAACACCACCTCACCAATGGTATCTGATGTCATGGTGAAAGTAGCACTATACAATAATGTACAAAGACGACTAAGGGCATTATTATGCTTTACCCAGAGTGCTTGTGGGATCGTTGAACAACATTTGAAACCCTCTCCCCCCACACCTTTCTCACGTCAGAACTGGATGATTGTCCATTTGACATTTCTGCAACTGACAGTCTGACAATTCTGCCTCTCTTTCAGGATCTCTTTATCTATTAACACAACTACAACTGTCACTGCACAGAGAGAAAAATGAATAGCTAAAATATTATCTTAACTGTCTGGGTGAGATAAGTGGGAGGAACTGCCATGTTCAGTGCCACAAAGGTGGAAAAAGAAAGGTCCCAAAAAACAATGGGTGTTGCTGTTTGTTGGTCTCCAACAGGAGTCTGCAGCACCTGGGTGTCACACCATCCACCAGCATATACTAGATCACTGTAGAAATGTTGATATGATATCAAACATACAAATGTCATGTATCTGTGGTTTGCAGAAATGTACAAAGCCAACATTCTCCTCTGGTGAATGGGCTCACTGTATCTCCTAAAAAGACAACACAAAAATGCTCAAATATACTGTATACTGTTTCCCCTTCAGATGGCGACGTCCAGAGAAGGCCATCGGTGTGCATTTGCAACTGACGGTAGCGCTGCTGTGCCTCCACATCATCTTCCTGCTGTCCAACATCTGGGTGTGGCAGCTGAATGACAATGCGGAGGGTTGGGTTTGCGGGGGTTTGGGTCTCCTTTTACATTGGTCCCTGCTGGCCACCTTCAGCTGGGCGGCTCTGGAGGGATACCACCTCTACCTTCTCCTAGTCCAAGTCTTTAACATCTATGTCAGGAGATACCTGCTCAAACTCAGCCTGGTGGGATGGGGTGAGTGGAGCCTGCTTGTGACAATGTTTCTGTCAAATATTTAAGGTGTATGAATCCACACCTCTTTAATTATACTATCAATGGGTCAGACAATTAGCCAAACCAAAATTTCCTATGCTTTGAATTCAAAATGTGCGTATTTCAATGTGAAAACATCCCCATGTATACTGACAAAGAATTTTAAGCATTTACATTGATGTTCTCACATTTACAATTTTTTTTTATTGAAAAAAATCTGTTGTAACTAGTGTTTACAATTTCATGAAGTTACATGGACCTGTATGAGTTTTTATTTTTCACCACTAGGGGTACAAAAGAGCAATGTACAGTTTTTGTATCTCATGTTGTAGCATCAGGCCCCTAGGAACTCTGCTCAGCCTTGCAGCCAGTTTTGCCAGTGGCCATTTGCAGTTTTTCAGCAAAAAAAAAAAAAAAAATCTCCTGTGGCCAAAAAAGCATTAGAACACCATTATAATAGAGATGTCTGTGAAACTGTTGGCAGGACACCTTGAACTGCGAACAAGGACAATTATGAATTCTTTCTACCATGAATTTTTGATCCATTTGAGAAAAGTCATTGTCAAATCATAAGGCCTTTTTACACAGAGAAGGCACTTTAGGGCCACTACAAAGTTCCGTCTTTATGCTGTCTTGCATTTTCACATAGAACTAAAGGACCGCAGCATCATGCTGCTCCAGTGTGTAATTTTTTTGCAATAGCAAAAGAGACATGACTGGTGTGATGTGTAACAGTACAACATCAGCCTGTAGTGTGACATACAACATACATGTTGGCAGCACTTTATTAACAATAACAGTAGCTAATATTGCAATAACAATCATTTACTGACCCTGTTACATGGGGGCTGATCTCATCCTCTACACGCAGGGTAAGGAGCTGCCAGACCTCTTGGACCTTATTGTTTTTTTTAAATTTGCAGACATTTATGGTTGCTGTTCTTCTTCTTTGAGTTTGCTGCTGACTTCTACAAGCGGTTTTAAAGCTCTCAGCAGTGGGTCACACACTTAACATGTCATCAAAACATCACACCTGTCCTATCCAATGTCCTCTCCTGCCAGCTTCAGTGATCACACCATTTATGAAGAATGGCAAGATGAAATGATGGCAAATTATATTTGCCTTTAACAGCCAGTGTAAAAGGGCACAAACGTCACAGGGGTTGGTATATTTTGCATTAATGATTGCACTTGCAACATCCTGGAGGGGCTGAACAATGAAGCTCTGTCACACAGAGAAATAAACTTAACAAGGCTTTGGTTACACGGTCAATAACTGGTAGTAGGATCAATTCATTGTAAGTTAGGGTCTAATGTGATTTTTTTAACCACAAAACAAACATAGAATATCATCAGGCTTGCCTTTTCAGCTCACTTCTGCAAAGAGGGAGTCAATTCTCACGCAAGCACATTGAATCGTAGTCAGGGCTTGTGAAATTAACTTCTGTATTGGTCTTGTGTTCATGCAGGTCTTCCAACACTGATTGCAGTAGTTTGCGGGATTTCAGGTGTTTACGGCAAATTCACTCCGGAGTCAGAGGATGCCAGCATCAGCAACTCAACAATGCAGTTGTAAGAATTGTTAGGATTGTACGCAGGAGGTTTGATTTCTTTATTGCATTCTGCTGACTACTTTTTTAATCTGCAGGTGCTGGATAAGCAGACACAGGCTTTTAGTTAGCTACGTCACCACTGTTGCCTTCCCATGCCTTGTGATACTGGGTAATTCCTGCATGCTGGGGCTGGTGGTGTTTAAGCTCTGGGGGCTAAGAGCAGGTAGTGTAGGCACTGGAAGCAGTAGTGGCTGGAGGAAGGTGAACAGAGAGAGAAGGACCAAGTTATGGAAGGACTGTGCCACAGTGCTCGGCCTCAGCTGCGTGCTGGGCTTACCTTGGGGGTTAGCAACCATCAGCTACATCTCCATCCCTGGAATCTACATATTCACTATATTAATCTCCCTGCAGGGTCAGTATGTGCATGGTCCTATATACAGGATCCACTGTGCCTTTATGATTTGCTGGAAGAATTCACACCCTCTCTTTTTCCTTCTTAGGTGTGTTTATGTTCCTGTGGTCCGTGGCTTTGACCCGCAAGACTCGATCTGACTATAACTCCTCAACCAAAGACCCTTCCTCTCAGAAAGTGATGACCACCAGTTTCAATAACTGATGTCCACACCTGACACACATGTATTATCCATTGCCTATATTAGGTGTTATCATGCCTCTGGACAGCAGTCAGTTGAATGATAACTAACAATAATGCATCAAGAACAGTAACCCCTTCTCATTATTTATTGTTTTTATGATTCTTATGGTTACAGTAGGTTATCACCGGTGAATCACTGAATGAAAAAATCTGTCTTTTCTGTGAGCATTAAAATACATGTCATGATCAGGAGGACAACTTTGTTAAAGCAACGCCTACACTTAAAGACACCCTGCATTCTGCAGACCTTATTTGCTCCTAATTTGCCTCCAAAGATTAACACATATATGTTACATTTGACACAGAAACTGTGCCTTAAGTCCAAAATAAAACATTTATCAAAACAGTCTAATAAAATGGACACAGTGTGACGGAGAACAAGTTCATCTTTGTCCAATATGGCAGTGTGTTGTGTCTGAATTCCTGACGCTACATTTTGTATCGGATAAGACAACATTATAATGTAAATCCTACACAGTGAAATGTACACACTTAAAGCTTTTAATATCCTTCATCAAACTTGTAACTTAGAATATTACAATTTACTATAATGGCCCACTCATACCAGACACTGGTACAGCAGCTTCACAGAATATTAAGTCCCGCTAACCGGAACAAGCTAACGCCAGTCTGTAGGAATAGCTCTCCAAGCTTTTTCTTTTTCCTGCATAATGTGCTGTGTACTCCATCCCGGCATTTTGTCCTCAGGATCATTTCATTTAGACACTGCGGAGGGGAAAACGCCTTGTTTGCTTAGTTGCTAAGAATATGCAACCCACTTGCCAGAAGAAAAAAAATGTTGGCATTGTATGTTTCTGCAAACCACAGATAGGTTACATCTGTAAATTATTTTGAGATGGATATGTTGAAACCTAACGTTTCTCAACAACACTGTGGTGAGGTTTGGTTTAGGCACAAAAACCACTTGGCTATGGTTGGGCAAAGAGCATGTTTTGGCTTAAAACACCCACGTTAGCTAACCCTTACCCGCTGGAAAAGCAGGAAACACCACTGGGAGACCCTGCAATGTTCCACTAAAAACACCCAGGTTTGGTTAAAAAGACACCAAGGCTTTGGTGCCACAAACACCACTGGAAAACATTGCATTTTGTTAGTAAAAGCTCACAGGTTTAGCGGCACAAACACCAGTGGAAACATTGCAAAGGGTCTCCAAAAAACAGACAGTGTTGTCGTTGGTGTCAAATGGTGGTCTGCAGCTTGGCAGCCATCTTGCATAGGTGTCACACCATTCCCTCCACCTCCTGATGATAAAATCAGCTCATATAGCCTGCTAAGTTACTTTAGAAACCTCTTTCCTTCAAATCAAACTGTATGTATGAAATATACAAATGTTTACATATCCTTGGTTTGTGGAAACGTAAGATGTGAACAGTTTTTTTTCTGGCGATTGCACTGGCACAACATCATAGTTTATTCAAAAGACCTTCTACTACTGCTCAGAGGATGCACAATAAAAGAAAAAAAGCCTTATTTCTGTGACACAATGAGGCAGTTTGGACTCCCTGGCTCTGTGTTTCCTGAAAGGTTAGAATCGCTACTGGTTGGTACAGATTTACATGTCAAAGTTGAGCAAAGCTGTTAACAAGACATGTCAAAGGTCATATCATCATAATCTCTGGCTTAGGGTCCCCCTGACCTCCTGAGCCTGGGCTCACAAATCCATCCATGCTTGCAGATTTACACATGGAAGTGACAGCATGGTTCCTTTCGTGAACCTGAACCATTGTCTCTTTGACCAATACTTTGTTTAACATTCCTGTAAGTGTATGCCTTAATTAATTTCTGCTGTGAAAAATAATTTTGCTCTGTTTTGATCATTTGTTCTGTGAAATATCATTGTTTATTTCATCAGTGATATGTTAGGTTATTTTGATTTGTACATCGGCACTGTAAATGTTGCATTGTACTTCAGGGTAACAGTTAACCCTGTTCTGCTTGCACTTCCTTTAAAACCGTCAGATTCAAAAGTTTTTATTGGGTCCAGAGATGTTAACTGGCTTTGAGGGGTTTTTAGTCTACAAAGAGAGAAAAAAGAAAAGAAAAGATGTATACACCACTGACGTAGCTTGTAGAGAGCTTAATCAGCTGAACCAAGCACAGTTTATGGGTTGTATTTGCTGCTGGCGCATATACAACTTGAATTTAACAGTGGCAGATGAGCACTATCTGTTGGCTATCTAAGGTACAAGCATAGAAATTACTGTACGGTGCTCCCGTGCTAATCAACCATGCTGATTACAAAACATAGGAAATAAATACCCATAAAATAAAACAACAGAAAAAAACAGCAACACAATACTACATTATAAACCTGTTAAAACAATCCCAAAACTAAGATTATTTAGTTATTGTTTGACATAAGGTTCCATTACAACAAAAAGCATTGATTGCACTACCTGATAGTCGCATAGAATAATCAGAAATACTTCAATAGATTTTCTTTGTTGTTGCTACTGCTGCAATTTTTGCAGAAATGCACAAAATAAAACCCAAAATAATTCCAATGATTCAATATTTACTACTTGTATTACAAAGTAAGTTTTAAGTGTAGTTTACTAATATTAATAATAGATGGATAAGCTTAAGTAGTTAAAGCTCAGGTTTTTTTTTCATATTAAACTTAAATACTGACAGTGACTGACAGGTGTTGATAGAGAGGGAGCTGTGTGGTCCTCTGTGTTTCATGACTTATTGCTCCAGAGTTACATGATAAAAAATAATTCTCTTTTGTTTGTCTGGTTGGATAAAAATGGACATAAAAGTTCAGTATCTCTTTATTTTACCCTAATAAACTAAAGATACAGAAAACAGCAGTGCTAATCAGCCCTGTCTTTTACATTTGGCCACAACTTCTCATCCACATCACACCTGAGGAAGACTGTGTCTCCATGCCAGATACATCCGTGGCAGTCATTTTGTGTTTGTGTAGGTAAACTCAACAGTCTTAACAGTAGTTTGTCCACAATTGACTGTAAATACACAGACATTTGGTAGTAGTTGAATCTGAGTGAGAAAACAGGTAATGCATTTTGATAAAGGTTGTCATTACTGTAACAAAGTAATGAAAAGTGATCAGTTTGCTTCTACTGTCAGCTCACCTAGCACAACTGAGCTAACATTACAGCTCAGCGGAGGACACCACTAACATTTACATCTCACTCTGTCAAGCAGCCTATCTGTCTTTAGTGACTGGTCCTAAAGACACTGTAGCACTGCAAGTTTGCACACAATTTGCACAAAGCAAGTCAAAACCACTGAGGTTGCTGAGCAAGACTGACTAGATGTGTGTATGCTAGTTAACTCAGACCACACTTCACACCACACTGTTCTGCTGAAACATCAAGGTAACAAACCTGAGCTTAAATGACAGTGAGTGAGTGTCTGCAGATGATTCAAATCTTAAAATCTTGACTCAAATGAAGACAGACGTTCAAACAAACTGAGTTTAAAATTTTTCAGCATTTAAGCTACTTAGTTGCAAAAGTCTCTACAGTAAATTTTCCAATTTTACCAAACCTTTGATAGATTCTGAAAAATGAATAAACAATACATTCACACTACACTCAGAAAATCATTTTAAGAAGATGATTAAATGTGCAAAGCAATAACTTAATCATATTGTTTTGAGGAATAACTTAATATATCCATTTATAAAAGATCATTTGACATTGATTTGTAAAATAAAATAGGCTACTAAAAGGGTTTTTTTTCCCTTTGTTATTACTTTTTTTTAATTCCTTACACACGAATGCATCTTTGTATTATATTTTATATCATCATTTGATTGTACTATCAATTGTCACAATTTAATTTTTTGCGTGTGTGATTGAAGAATGCTATAATTTATAATTAACCATTTACAAGTGCATTATTATGATGACATACTCCAGATTTCAAATAATGAGTTTATCAAATTAAGGGAACAGATTGATTAATTAAAGGGCACAAAATATTAATTTGAAAAATAACAAATAAATAATATTGGGCTAAATAAAAAATAAGGATCACATAGGTGACAGATTTTTGAGAGGCTCACAAAGTAGCATTCAATTTTGATTCAAAATAACTTTAGAGCTGATTTAAAAATGTAGTTTCCAGATTATGAAATCTCCCCAGTGAGACAAAAAAAGATGTATCAGTGGTAAATAAATTGTTCTCATCACATTCAAAATATCTGTATTTATTTATTTTTTTCAAAAAAAAAAAATGTTTTTCAATCCCTCCCAGGTCTGCAGTGAGGTTATTATCATTATTCCTGTAGTGTAGATAATCATTATGTCCTGATGCGCCGCTGTACTGTGACGTCTATGGTACCCGGAAATAAAGGCGGAGCTCTTCAGTTTTCCTCCTCCCTCTCTGACTGCCAGACAAACCAGACAAACTCAGACAGAGAGACAACATGGATCCCAACACGACGATTCTGCGAGTCAAGAGAAAAAGGGGGACCGACCCCGCGGATGCGTTGTTGCTGGCGTGTAAACGTATCCGACCGGAGACGACCCAGAACTCAGGCGAAACGGTTCCGGAGCCAAATGAAGCCGAGGTGGAAAACTCAGTCTTCAAACTCGTGGCGACTGTAGCGACACAGGTGAGAGGCCCGCTGCTTTAGCACGGTGTTAGCTAACCAAGCGCTGTGGGGTAACGGCACGCAGCTGGCGGTGAAAACAGCGAATAAATCTTAGCTAGAGTGTCGGTACAGACCTACCAGTGCAGTAAATTTGACTTGCCGATAGCAAGCTGGATTTGACTGCTTAAAACGATGGTCGTTGTTGAAAAACTACGCGCCTGCTGTGCTAGTTGTTGTTAGCATTATACTCAGTTTTGGCAGCGCCGTTAGCTAACATTAGCCCCACAGCAGCTCCAAATTGCACTAGCCTCTGCAATAGTTGCTCATGTTGTTGACGTTTTACGTAGCTGTGACGTGTTTGCAGGCCTCGAAAATGATGACTTCATCCAAAATCATAGCCGCTGTAGCTTTACCATCACAATGTGTTTGAATACACAGTGCCAAACATGGGAGCCTCTTCTTTCACGCAAGCTAATTAGCTTAGCTGGCAACTATTGCGAGGTTCACACATCACATTTTCGTAATAATGTAATACAATGTGGCAGGTGGATACCTTATTAGTGTTTGTTCGCTTTTCATGTTAATGCCACACAGTGCTTTATGTCATAACCTGATGTACCGCTGCTTACCGTGACACTTCAGAGAAAGTAAGAGTTGTCAGTGATACAGTGAGGATTGGGTTTAAAGAAGAATTATGTGTCAGGAGAGGTTTTGAAGAATTCCTCAGGTACCTGCTAAATTTCCTTCAAATCAAGAAGCGAAGTTACGTGTGTTCTTGCCTTATAAGTTCTCACCTCTGTCATCTCGTCACCAGGATGCTCCTGTTCAGACTCAGGTGCGACAGGCCTTGGCTCGGCCTCGGATGGCCCATGCACTGCGCCCCTCTGCTGCCAGTTCACAACGGATAATTGGGGATCTACGGAGCACAAAGTGGAGCACCCGGAGGGAGGAACGCTACAGAATACTCTCTAGCCACCGTACAGGGCTGTCAATTCCAGCTGAGCAGCAAACCCCGCAGACAGAAAACTCTGAGGGTGTAGAGGAGACAGGGAAAGAGAAGGACAAATGTCTGGGTCTTGGTGCAATCCAGGTGGTCGATCTCCTACACGAGGATGTAGAGGACCAGGACAAATCCCCTGGCAAGGTAAGTTGAGTGTTATTGCAGCTAGTTAGAGATGAGTAATATTCAGGTTTTGTCTGTAATGGAATCAGTTATCATGCTGCTTACCAAAATTGAAAAGTCTATTTTATAGCTGTCCACAAATTTGGAGGGAAAGGGTGTTTCAGAAACATAGATTCACACCTTTTGAAAGTAACAATTAATAGAGTATAATAAAATGAATGGTGCAGAGAGAATGAAATGGTTGAAAGTGTGGTTACATTTTCTTTGAGTTTACAATAATGCCCGTAGACCAGTTTGTTTGATAAAATATGCAAGTGACTCCTAGATTTACGTCACTCACTAGCCAAACAAACATTAATTATCTGTTTAGTGGCTGGTAGATTTTGGAGTGGAACAGAACATTTCATTTACATCCCTTCCATGTCATTCTCCAGAAACCTGCTGAACAAGCTGAACATAAATTTGCAGAAATGTGACACCTTACCACAGTCAGCTCCCAGTCTCATCTTCATCTAAAAACGAAAGCTACCCGAATCTGTTTAGTTTGCTCAGCTAAATGTCTTAAAATTTGGTCTTTAAGTCTGTAATGAAATTGTTACAGTAATCTTTCCTGGGTAACCTTCCACACAATGTAACATAATGGCAAATTTATTTTCAGTAGCTGCAGATGTTACACAGCTCTAATATGCATCAGTGTGTTACATTGTTATGTTTACCATTGTGTACGTTACTTCCTTTACTCCCTGTGTTATGTCTCTCCCTTCATGTCAGCTAGCGTAAATTGTTTGAATATAGTTTGAATATGATATTGTTTTAAAAATGGCAGGCAAGTAAGGCAAAAAAAAATATGGGTCCTTAAAAGCTTTTAAATTTTGTCCATAACAATGTGTCAGAATCATGTTTGTAAGCTGGTGTGAATGTTTTTACTGCAGTGCAAAGCAGGAAAGTTATTATTATTATGATTATTATTATTATTATTGTTATTTGGAAAAGTACCATGATAAATGGGAGTACCAAACTCAAAGAATTTGTATTGTAGTGGCAGTCACATTTTGTTGGAGAAATCGGAGCTGCCCCCCAACATGCCTGCCTGGTGAGAGTCTGGGCTATATTGGAAGTTGGTGCAGCAGCAGCTTTCTCAACGCTTTTCAAAATGCTGCAAATGCTGGTGTTAGTCCCATTACCTGTACATGTTTTGCGAATGTAGTGAGTGCCAACCATACTTTCGTTTGCTTTGCTAGAGGGAGCACCCAACTCTGTTTGCTGTCACCTGTCTGCCTTTTTATAACTCCATGCTTAACCTCCCTAACCATCCCTTGTCATAGTCAAAAGATCCAGGGGAGTGCCCCATATGAATTGAAAAACAGTGTTTTTCGTGTTACCAGAGGCTTTCAACAGAAGCAACAGTAAATATTTAAGGGCGTATTGATTCACTGTTGAAATACAGTTTGCATGCAAAGATTAGATGTATAGTTGTGGCATAAGGTGCACAAAATCTTCCAGTTGTTAAGTTCTGCATTTCTTCAGTATTGCATTAGTCAACATTGCTAATATGAAAAGCCTTTTCTCTCCATCTCTTTTTGTATAGACGCTGTCCTCAGACCCAGAGGTGATCCTGTGTAACAGCACCAAGATGCTGCGGGAGCGCCTGAGCATAACCGGAGAGAGACTGGGGGAAGAGCACCGGGAGCAGGACGACGACTACGTCTACGATCTTTACTACCAGGAAATGGTCACACCAGGGTGGATCCAGGACATCCTGTCTGTCAGGGCCTATGCTGATGAGGGAGAACTGGTGTGTGTAGATGGATGGACGGACAGATGAATGAGTGCTGGAATCGGAGTGAGTGAATGAAGACATGGGTGAAGTAGAAAGTAGACATGGGTATAGCCTCACAACTGTTATGTTAACTACTGGTGCAGTTGTCATATGGATAAATTGGCGAGTGTCAGCTGACATGCTGCTGGTCTTGACTAAACTACATGTCTTTGCTTACCTGTAAACTTTGCCCCACTGTCGAGCTTGCAGTTGCTTAATTAACTCAAAGCAACAGCCCTGGCTCCAACACGCTTTAGGCCAGTCAGCACCACAAGAACACGCTGCTGCTCTGTCGCGGCAGATGAGACTACCATATGGAAATTGTCTGTACCTCAATAAGATTGCCTGTGGGTACATAGAAAGTAGCATTTAATGTACTTTTTTCCAGTCTAATTATTTTGGCCAAAAAAATCCCAACAAGGAAGTTAGGAGTGTACTTGTTATTCTAAAGAATTTCTTTTAGGACAATATAACCAGTAATGATTGACAAAAACGAGACTTTCGCATAAATAGATTGTTGATGTTTACCTCAGGTGCCTGACCTTGTGGTTCATGAAGAGGAGGTGTATGAAGATGAGGATGATGAAAACGAGGAAGGCAACTGGAGGAATGACTACCCTGATGAGGAGAGTGATGCAGACAGTGACAGAGAGGAGCGCTATGGTGGTGCGTATTCATGTATTTATCAGTGTGTTAGTTATTGTAGTCTGTGTAGGTTTGTTCATGGGCCCCTTTTTTAACTCAACATTAATATGATTTTACTTCACCCAGTCCTGAATAATAAATGTTTCTCTTCATTTGGAGTGACAGTTATTTATAATTTTTTTAGAATCAGTGGCTATTTGGCCACTTAGTTTTTAGGTTGTGTTATCTTTGATAATTTTGATATATATTTTTATTTTCTTTTGATAGATATAGACTTGGATTAAAAACAATCTGATGTTGCCCATTTGCGTCCAATAGTGTACATTAGTTAAAGACAAATAACAGGGCACCTTGTCTTCACAAAGCAGGACACAGATGACGACTGACGACTCACAAGTCGGTTTTGAATGAATGTTATTTGGCTGTGATGTCCGAAGGGACCAAGTTGGACTGGATCTGATCCAGAATCATAGTGTGTGTTATAGAGCTGAAACGATTCCTCGAGTAACTTGAATAATTCAATTACTAAAAAGAAAACTACTAAGTGTCAGGGGTGTGGGATCATTATGAGTTAAAACAAAAACAGTTCAGCGTGTGTATTGCAAAACAGACTTAGCATACTACAACAGCACGTCCTTAATACTATAACATCTAAGTAGAAAACATTCAGTGTATGCATCGAGTTTGCCGAGCGGACCCAACACAACAAGGCAACGTCAGCATCACGTTTAATTGCATTTATCCTTAATCAGTGATTGCTAGCTGAGATTTATAATGCATGTAAAGAACGTACGTGTACTATGGCTTAATAATGGCTGAATAATAACAAATCAATGCGGTGGCTGACGTTACCTGGTAAATAGAAAAAAGAAAATGGCAACACAAGAAAAAAAAATGCTGTAGTCAGTGTCAGTGCCTTAGCTTCATTCATGTTGTTAGTCACACACACATTAACACATGCACACCCCGCACTCACTCATTCACACACTCATATACACACTTGCACTGAGGCTATTCGACTAGTCTAAAAAAAGAAGATACCCAAAAAAGAGTCAATATTTTTCAAATATTTGTGCCGTGCAGTATGAATGTGAACATGACGGCAACTCAGTCAAAAGTTAACCCCTAAAATAACCTCTTAAATAAATGAATTGCTTCTGAAATGTGGGGCACATTAAAGCTTGCAGGTTATCTGACAAAAGTGACTGCAGTTCACTTAAAAGTTAATTAAACATCTAAATTCGAATTAAATTTTAGCTGAAATGAGAGGCATTTTGCGCTGTGCAGTATGAATGTAAACCCTGCACATTATCTGACAACAACTCAAAGTTAACAAATAATAGAACATCTCAAAAAAGATAAATTGCTGCCGAATTGTGAAGCGCTATGCACCATTCAAGAGCGTGCAGGTTAACATCCCAGTGCTTGAGTTGAATGTGGTTGTGCGTTGCTCCAGTTGAGTGATTATATGCCAGTTTTTTTTTGGCACAGCCTACATGCTACCCTGTTGTTATTTTCTAAATCAAAGTAATGCCAAACCTCGCTGGTTTTGTGAGAGGACATCTCTCCAATTTCCCACTGTGCTGTTTTAAAACTCCAATCCACTCAAGCATTACCGCAGGGAGGGGGACAGCTGCCTGATGGCTCTGTAGCACCCACTGGTGGCGGGCGGCTGCATGACAGTTTAGTGGCTTTGAACATGAATGAAAAACTAATTGGTTTAACCGACTAATATTTCTGCTGCCGACACCTTTTCTCTTGCTCATTTTAGCAAGTCTTTCGGCAGTATTATTTTGCTGGTAATGCATAACATTAATGGTCACAAACAGTAACTCAGGTTTTGCTGCTGACGAGCGAAGAGATGAACAGTGACAACGTTGCTTTAATATGGTGTAGAATACAGTGACAGAAGTCTACTTTTCATGTTTAGGTTAAACTTTCAACAGTGGCAAAACTTGACTTTTAAATTTCAATTTTTGTAAATGCAGTGACCTGGGGTCATCTGGACACTATATCGGATCTATATACATGAAGCATCAAAAGCATAGGCCTCACTGACAGAGTGACAGATGCTTTGATGCAACAATGGCACAAAACTCTCAAGAGCAGGCATGAAAATCACTCACCTTTCGGCGAAATTCGCCGTTTTGAAGCCAAAACAGGTGACCTACGTGAATCGTGTAGATTCGATGAGAAAAGTTTTTTGTGGAGGGGGGGAGCGAGCGCGTGCATTTATTGTAAATGTTAGAGTCAGCAGGGCTTGAAGACCTCCGGCACGGTGCCGGAAATCCAGCATAGGAATATTTTGGTGAAGTTTTTTTTTCTCTGTAACCATCGTTTAAAGTGATATTTCCAACTACCAATGGTACTCAAGGTAACCAAGGAGTTCTAGCCAATCAGAGGCAGAGTAGGGCGGGCCTTAAGTTTTCAGCACCTCGGACAACGTTAGCGGTGAGGAGCTGGTTTACTGTATACAGCTAGCATGGATGCCAGGTATGTTAAACCAGGCGAGGAAACCTCGAGATGGGAAGAGGGAGTGAAAAATAAGTGGCGCTGGGGTTGGATAGAGGAGGCCGGAGCAGATGGAAAGCCTCACGGTAGCTGGTGTCAAAAACTGAAGGAGCCAGGAGCTTGTTTCTGTGTACCGTGCTCCAGAAAGCTACTGTATGGCAGCACTGGGAAAAAAGTTTTAGCTCGTCATGCTTCAGACCCAGGTCACATAGCGTCCGTGCGTGCTCTCTCCCACACATCGACCTTACCAGGAGCGATGGCTACAGGTACCACAGCAACATCTATGACCGACCGTGTGTGTGTACAGAAAATTCGTGTGACTGCGTTTACAGCTGAACATGATCTCTGTAACTGATCTTTTTTTTTTTTTTTGGTGAACTGCTCATATGTCAGTGTTTCCCCTACCATTATATTAGGGTGGCGCCCCGCCCCCTTGTCCTTTTATTAAACTGACGAAATAACCTCATGTTATTTATCTTATTTACACCACAGCATGTCATTTCTGCCTCTACATGGTCGCGCATTTACAATTCTCCTCTGCTCTCTGTCTCGTGCACAGCGGAGTTCAGCCCCAAACACACACGCAAACAGACACGTGCGCACACACAGGTGAGCACACCAGAGCACGGCGAGTTATTGTTATGACAGTGTGTAAACTGTGTAAACTGTGTGTCCTTTAGGTCATGTTGTATAATGAACATTTGGCCTAGTTTTTAACGACAAGGATGGATGGCAAGTGTTTGTGTATGTCAAGGACGTACAACAAAGTGTGTGAGTCGTGTTTGACGTGAATGTAAAATTTTACCTTCTCCTGTGTGAGTGAGTGAGAGGGAGGGAGCGTGTGTTGGTGGTGTTAGTGTCGGTCAGGTCACAGGCGTGTGTAAGTCCTGGTAAAAATGGTACCAGGCGCTCTAATAGCTCATCTGGTTACATTAAATACATTCAAGCTGTAATGTACTCTTTCCTGTCCCCCACCCTTAAAAAAGCATATAGATTAGAGGTTTTGTCTCACTTGTCTTCCTCAAAAATTTTCCCCACGCCACTGCCTGGAATTTTATCTGAGATTCTAAAAGTTGCAGCAAACATAAGTCCAGTGGATTTTATCCATCCAGCGTAGCGCACAGTTTGCATCTTCATTGTTTAATATTTTGAAGTATTTCCACACAAAGCTGATGGCAAACAGCGTGTTATGTGTCTCATTCAGATGGTAGAGACAAAAGTTACTGTCTTAAGCGTATTCATGATCAGACATGCTTGAATTAGGAAAACACAAGAAAATAATTATTCCTGCACACCGAGATCACAATGGAAACAACCTCTCAAGTGTTATTGTTTTGTTTGTATCTTCTTTTTTTCCTTTCAACAGATGTAAAAGTATACTGTAGGGTGATGCATCGTTAATTTTGTCTACTAAGACAAAATCATACATCTATATGCATATGCATTTTTAAAGCATCATCTGAGAATACTCATCTTTATTGTATTGCATGATTAAACATGCACAAAATGAGCCATGCTGTGTCTTATGTCCTTCTGCCGTGTATGTGGCAAAATTTTGGTTGGCACCACCAAATCTTACTCCAAGGTTTTTTGACAAGTTGGTAGCCCTGTGATGTGCTCAATGTAACCCTGCAAAATGTCGTTTTTGGTGAGAAGCTTGAATAAATACGGCTATTTGAGGGAGAAATTTGTTGTTTTCACAGCAATATGAAATACATATTAGAGGGACTTGTGATGCATAGTAAAATGGTTTTTAAAGCAGTTATTTATTTTTTTATTCTTGTCATTCTTGTCAAAGGTTATATTAAAGGTTTGTTCATAAATTTGTATGATTTTGAATTTGTGCTTATTCAAAGGTAATGTAATAAAAGGGTTAATTACTCTAAAAAAGTTCAGTTACTTCTAATAATGTAGATTTCTGTGTATTGCTGCAACAAAGAGGAACAAAAAAAACAAGAATAATAATAAAAAAAAAACATGGGTATCAGCAATCAGCCAAATTGTTATTTTAAACAAAGGTATTGGTATCAGCCCAAAATCATCAATCATTTCATAACAGGCACATCTCTATCAACAACTTCTTAAACAAATCCTGATAGTTGAGCTTTTAGTCTGTACAGCACTTTGGTCAACTGCAGATGTTTTTAAATAAACTTGATTTGATTTGATTTTAATTTGTATGTTACCCTTTTCACCCACTTGGCTGGTTGCCATTATTGTTTAATGGTGTCAGCGGGAAACATGGCAGGGCAACAACGAAAGTTAAGGGGACAAAAAGTCTATGTAGGGTGGGCAGGAATGGTGGTGGATGGATCCAACAACCATTGACTTTCACCCAGGAGACTGGTGTTTGCTTCCCAATTGAATATAAAGCCAAACCCAATTCATTTTTTCTAAACCCAATCACATGCATTTGTTGTTGAAGGGAAAAATGTAAATTCACAGTGTTGTATTAATGTAGTGCATTTATTTTAAAAGAGACTGTATGCAAACTGTACATTTCCTGTGGAAAAGGTAGTGTATTTTGAAAACATACAATGCATGTTACAGGCTTAAT
>JAPZEB010000001.1:4189406-4223261 GCA_029783705.1 Chaetodon striatus
CATGTGCTTTCTGGACATGGAGAAGGCTCACAATCCTGTCCCTTGGGGGGGTCTTGTTGGGGGGGGGGTACTGCGGGAGTATGGACTATCAGGACCGCTGCTGCGAGCCATCTGGCCCCTGTATGACCCGAGCGAGAGCTGTGTCCTAATACGCGGCGTAAAGTCAAACACGTTCTTGGTGGGTTTTGGCCTCCACCTGGATTGTCCCCTGTCACTGATCCTGTTTGTGATATTCATGGCCAGGATCTGAAGGTGCAGCCGGGGGGAGGAAGGGGTTTGGTTTGGTGATCTCAGAACTGCATCGTTGCTTTTTGCAGATGACATGGTTCTGTTGACTTCATCATACCGTGACCTCCAGCACGCACTGGAGCAGTTTGCAGCCCAGTGTGAAGCAGTTGGCGTGAAAGTCAGCCCCTCCAAATCTGAGGCCATGGTTCTCTGCCAGAAACTGGTGGATTGCCCCCTCCGGGTTGGGAGAAAGTAACTGCCTCAGGCGAGGGAGTGTTAGTATCTCAGGGTCTTGTTCACAAGTGAGGGTTGTTATTACTATTGACTGCAATATTTTCATTTAAAGTTATTGGCATTCTGATATTCAAATATTTACCTTTCTTTTTACTTTTAGTTTATTTAATTTGAGCTTTCCTGTCTGTTAACAATACAGAGCTTGTCCACAATCATCATCTTACCCAGTATGAACATGGAAATAACTGGGATTTTTACATGCTTTATCATAATTAAATTAATTCATCAGTTCAGCTGTATATTTAAAGGGATCTGGAAGGATACTTCCGCAATATTTGTCTGAGTTTGCAGGACCTTTTGCATTTATTTCTATGCAACACAGGGATGCAATAATATTAATAAAAACACTCTTAATATCTTCATCTTTTTCAGTCACCAAAAAAATAATAAAACAAGCACAAGAATACAAGGATGTATTTCTAAATGAGCCAACCAAACAAAGGTCCAGGGGCCCAAACTATCAGCCCCCCCCCAGCTTTCACCTGCAAAATATAATTTATATTAACACCTATCAACCAAGGAAGACACTCAAAATTACCACAAAGATACACAAAAAGACCACAAAGAGATGCAAATGAAGTGCAAGGAGACTAGGTGGCAAAACAACCAAAGAGAGAAAAAGAATTAGCACATAAACCCAAAACCAGTAAATCACCAAGTTTGTGGGTCTTCTGTAAGAGAGTTGGTGGGGCCTTTTGCATATCTGTGTCCAGAGGCCTACTGTCTCACAATCCGCCCATGCACAAATGGCACCAACAAAGAACCAGCTTCTGCTAAGGAATTAACAGTGTCTGTGGGAGAGTGTGAAACAGTGCCAATGATAAACTCTTAAGTCTCCACTATGGTCTCCTTTATTGTGAGTAAGTATCTCAACCAATGTGACTATTATTAATGATATTTATTCTGCACAGAATTTATTCAGTCTACTGTTACTATGACCCAGACCTGAATAAATGGCAGACAGAAGAGGAATGAATGGATAGATGCATGAGATTTACACAGGTGTGTTTAACTGGTCTCACCTTGAGTGGTCTGGGTCTGTCGGGCTCTTTCCAGCGGAGGTAGATCTGGCCAGCGATGGACAGACCCATAAAGAACCAGTAGCTAAAGCTGTAGTAGTTGATGAGTTGGAAGACATCTTCCACCGTCAGGTAGATCAGAGACATAACACACTGGACAGAGGAGGAAAGAGAAAGGAAGACAGTGAGTAAAAACAAAAACAGATGTGAATGAATATAGATATCATTATTATCACCTCTTTTTTATTTACCTAATATGGATAAGTTTCATATTTATCAACAAGCAAAGAACTGACAGGTACTTTTAGTTTCCAATATCACAAGACTCTTTTTTTTAATGGAAAATAGGTTTGACGTAGAAGTAAAAAAAACATATATGAAGTTCCAACTTCAAATCGACAAATACAGTGAAGGAGACCAGTAAATGAGAAGGCTAGACCTTATAGTCAACTACCATTAAGTTGAAGTCACAATAGTTTAAGACACAATAATTTACAAGTAATTGAGCTATGTTCATACATTGAAGATCAGAGCTGGGATCGGAGTGAATCTCTGAATGTGGATCATGGACAGAGCGTCTGGAAGGTGACCCTCACGAGAGCCCACAAAGAACAACCTGGACACAACAAATGGGAATTAAGATGGATAACGCCATAACATGCAAATTAAAAACTAAATAAAGTACAGATTTTTGCAGTGAAGCTCAAATTGGTGTGTGTGTTCTACCTGGATGCAGCTATAATAGAGGCATTGAGGCCTCCATAGCAGGACAGAGCCACAGCAATGGGGATGGTCCAGCTCATCACACCAAGAGTGTGATCTGCAAATGTCTGAAGCAGATGCAGAAACTGGTTTAGTAAATGCAGTTTCATCTCATGCACGTGCATCAGTTTTCCATTTCATTGGCTTATAAATGAGTTTACTTTACTTACTACTGCAACTGCATCACTGGCGAGTATAGCACTGACATCCAGAACTGCATAGTAGGCCACATTGGTGAGGATGTAGATGATGGTGACGATGGGCATAGAGATGCCAATGGCCAGGGGCAGGTTCCTGGAACAACAGGACATTGGATCATTACCAGGCTGATTCATGTATTCTGACTTGCCTCTGCTCAGCCTTTCTACTGAAAAGGACACCACAGCAAAAGTTACCTTTCAGGGTTTTTGATCTCCTCAGTAACAAAGTTGAGGGTATCCCAGCCGGAATAGGAGAAAAGGGCAGAGTAGAGCGCCAGCGCAATGTCACCAGGGTCTGTAGATGATCCCTGAAAGGAGGCTTCAAAGTTGGTTGTGTAACCTGAAGAGAGAGAGAGAGAGAGAGACAGAGACAGAGAGAGAAAAATTAAAGGGACAATCAGTGTCCATGACTGCTAAGATTTCAAACTTTCTAGTAAGTAGGGCTGTCCTGAATACCAGTTTTTAGGCATCAAACCTTCAGTGATAAATATCCGCAATCAGCTGAAGTTTTGACGATGAGAGACAAGGACATCAGCTGATGGACTTTAATAACATGACACTTAACGTCTATGTTAGCATGCAGTTCGCACATTATAATACTTAACAAGACGGCTAAGCTGTTACTTACGATTTCTTAGGTGAGCTTGTTGTAGATTTGTGACTATCCCATTCCCTTTGGCATATCTGGCAGTCAACATTTGGGGGTCATCTTCACAAATTTTGAATCTATTCCAGAAGCTTGACATCTTACTGCTAGTAAGCTATCCATGTCATTTTTCCCTTTAATTATGTGAGCCCAGCAAAAGTTTCAGCCTACGGTGCTCTTAAAAATCATGGCCTAGTGGAACAACGTGAAATCGTGAATACTGTAGTAACACTACTCACCTTGGCACAGCTTGACGATGCCAGTAATGATGATGACGATGAGGGCTGCCACCTTGGCATAGGTGAAAATGTCTTGCACTCGGGTCCCCCACTTTACATAGGCAGAGTTGATGAATGTCAGTAAGCCTGGGGAGACAGGAACGTTTCACAGATGTTCTGTTGTGTCGTCTCCAGCTAGAACAGTTAAACAGGCATGAGCAAACAGCAGTGGGATGCAGAGTAGATCTACTTACATATACACGCTGCAGCGATGAGCCTGGCTGCTGCGTATGGTGGTTCACATGTTGGAAAGAGTGGCTGCACCAGGTAGTTTGCAAATGTTATGGCTATGACCGCCTGGCTGGTGGGCTCAATTATCAATAAAGATGTCCACAGACGAATGAATGCTATGAAGCCACCGAATGACTCCAGGATGTATGCATAAGATGCACCTGATTTAGTGATGGTTGTGCCCAGCTCAGCGTAACAGAGGGCCCCCACCACAGAGAACAGGCCCCCAATGACCCAGATGACTAGCGACAGCCCGTAAGAGGCACTGTAGATGAGCACACCCTTGGGGGAGACAAAGATGCCAGAACCGATCATGTTTCCTACAATCAGGCTGACTCCATTGAGCAGTGAGATCTCCTTCTTAAGCTGCATGCTCTCTTTGGGTGGCTCTGAAAGATGGGGAGAGTGGCCCGCGCTGCCGTTCATCTTCTTCGATTCTTCATGGTCAGCCATGGTGCTGCTGTCTCAGGGCTGAACCAGCAGGAACTGAGGACTGGCTGTGGACACTACAGACCCTTGTCCCTTTCTGGCAACCTCTGGAACAACCTGTACAAAAGTTTCAGACATAAGTTATTGATGGTGCCGTAAAGAGGAGTAAAATGCCAAATGATGAGTCAGAAGAGTGTCTTATAGGTGGTATTTTTATCTCTAATGTGTCAAACACTTCAAAGAAAGGTCATGACATGAGTACAGAGTAGGCAGGGAGACAGAAGAGAGGTTTGGGATGAACAGATAAGAAAAGGGCAGTGAAAATGGAAACATTATCTGCAGAGGTAGGAAGGTGGAGAAACATAACATCATGCCCTGAGTCAGACACTCTTGCTTTGGGTGATTTAATGTCCCATGATGCTGACGGTGACTCAGAGGGGCCAATGCGCATCATAAATCATCAACTACACAGCCAAAAAGAAATCAGCTCAAGCTCAGCTCTTTGGTCGTGACATGCTCATGACAGAATCTGCATTCTTAGAAACACCCAACAGGAATGACAAGAAAAAAAGATATTCTCACAGAAATGTTCGCCTACCCTTAAATGTACAGTTTACCCTGAAATCAAAATCAATGTAGTGCTCTTCATCAATCTAGATTGTTTTGGTGTGAGTTGCTGAGTTTTGGAGGTATCAGCCATAAAGACGTTTGCTTTTTCTCCAGTAAAATGGAACTAGATGGCACTCAGCTTGTGGTGATCAAAGAGCCAAAAAAATACATTAAAAAAAACTCAGCAGCAATGTCTCTTTCCAAAAATCATGACCCCGTTACTCAAGATGATCCACAGACCTTGTTGTGACCAGTTTCATGTGGGAACTATTTTCTTTCCATCAGACTCCACTCGCCAGTTGTAGAACTGTCCAGTAAGAAAAGTGGATCTGAGTTAGATACCGCTGAATCACCTGAGCTAGCTGATGGTACAGCGCAGCCAAGGAGAACACCATAATGTTTACATTTCATGCTGTCACAAGCATAAGCATGGTGATACAGTCGATGGGTGTAGATTTGAAGACAGAGAATAGTTCCTATGTGAAACTGCTCACAACAAGGTCTGTGGATTATCCTCAGTAACTGATTTCTAGAAAGAGACATTGCTGTTGAGTTTTTCACATATGTCTTCTTGGCTCTTTGAGCACCACAAGCCAAGTGTCATCTAGTTACATCATATTTAACAGAAGGCAGACAACTTATATCTCCGATACTCTGCAAATCACACCAAAACAATGTAGACTGACAAAGAGCACTGCAGGTAAGAGAAAAAAATGTGTATTATTGATTCTGGGGTGAACTGTCCCTTTAAATATAGCAGGAAAGCCCTATTGGTCACACACCAGCAGTCCCAGGTAATTAAAAATGCACATGCAAAACATTTATCTTTTCATTTCAGTAACAAGAGCGAAGTCATTAGTAATGAGGTCCTGTCTCATAGGTCGCACACAAAACAAGACATCAAGATAGAATGCTAATCCATTTCATGTTTGCTGTGTAGTCACATAATAACTTACTGTATGTTGTATGGAACAATATAGTGAAATTGGTCTAAAGATGGCATAATTTCAGAAAATGATCTAACCTATCTCCAAGCAGGGCTGAGAGAGGGCAAGTGGCATATAGATGAGAGAGGAGCAGGTCAGAATAGCAGGGGTAGTGCTGTAACAATGTAGGTGTGGAATGCACAATTTACAGGACAGTAACATAACTATAAATCGGACTGAAGGGTCAGTTTTCACAAAGAGCTGGTGCTTGTTTGTTGGGTCTCTGCGCATGTGGGGTGCATGCTTCACTTCAATCATTAGACATCTGTTCCACATGCGCAAACTCACCACCACACCACCTGCTGACGATAACAGACCAATCAATGAGTCAAACAACCATACTGCTGTGAACTGGAATGTCATTGCTCAACAACAGACACTTTCCCACACACAGATCAACAAAAAAAGTATTCTCCTGCAAGTCAAAGCACAGCCCATGCTTGATTCATGCTTGGAGCTAAATGTGTTTGGCGGTGTGAGTCTTAATATGCGCAGTTAAATGTGTCAAGCATTATGCATTTTAATAAAGGTGTGGTGTTTTATAAACCTTGTGATACTTCATCAGGTGCTATAGCTAGAAATACATTGATGAAAGGATTGACACTTAACACTGTTATGATTTTATAACTCTGGTGCAACCATGTGACATGTCACTATGATAGATATCCTAATACGCTTACAAATCAATCCTACTCACTGCTGCTACCTGGAGGCTACAAAAGTCTGCAATGCTTTTTACGTGATTTTATTGTCCCAAGTTTGAATTTAGCCTAAACCCTTTGCCACATGTCACTCTCCTCTTTCTATCAGAATTTCTCCATTTTCTAATAAAGGCTTGGAAGTACCTAAAATAACCCTAACAGACAAACAGCAAGCTGAGTATAATTAAGAGTAAATCATTTTCCAATGCAATAAAAGGTCATCACTGTGGAAGAGACTTGTGTCCTGGGGACGCCTCTGTGCAATGTCTCTTCACATAAATCGAGAAATGCAACCAGCGGTACGAGCAGCTTGCTTGCTGCTGCGCTGGCTGACTGAGATCATTTCAAAGCTAATAATTTATCTTTCATTTAATGTACGTTATTCATCAAGCAAAAATGTCAAACATGTAACGTAACGATTTTGCTTTGCTCTATTTCCTTTATCATTGAAAACTGAATATCACTGGGTGCTGGACTGTTTGTAGGAAAAAGACAAGCCTTTACATTACATAACTATGTTACTGTGAATTGTTACAGACCTAATCAGTTAATGGAGAAAATAATCAGCACATTCATCAGTAATGCCCAAATTACACTGATCATTTTGTAGGTGTATCATTCTCCTTTGAGTGTGTGTGTGGGGGGGCATTTATAGTACGCTTCTCTCTAAGCAAGCTCATCCTCATGTGTGGCTGCTAGCCATTTGAGCTTTGTTTTCAGCTTATTGAGTAACAAGAGACAGGCCTGGTGCTGGAGGAGCTGCAGTCAAGTAAACATGACAGGAAACTCCTGATAATGATGATTATTTACCTACTTCTTCACTTTTTCTTTCCCAATCTGTGACATAGACTGCAACAGGAACTTTTCCACATGTGGGACCTTGCGGCCACAGTTTGTATGTTTTTGTTGTTTGTTTGCTTGTTTGTTTGACTGAGATCATTAAAATCGAGCTAAATACCATTTCTAAACCTTAGTATTCTGTTTAAAAAAAACCCCAAAATGTCATCATATTCAAATAAGCATCTTGTGTCATGCCCCTGTTAGAAATGGCACAGACTAACGTTTATATCAGAATATTATGCTGAACAGGTGGATAAATCATTACAACGAATAAAAGGGGTAGTGATGACTTCTCTGCTGCGACCATAGCTCTGATGACCTCAACCAGTTTTGGATGATCTAATTTCAGTTTTGATGATAGCGCAGGAGGGAGCAGTCTATTTACTAAAGTGATGTCACACTGGAAAACCCAAGTGTGCTACGAAAAATTAAAACACGATCATTAAAAATCATCTTTTACCGCAACAAAGCCCTGGGCCGGTATTTTCTAGTTTAAATTGCCGGTGTGTCAAGAAACACTGTATCACTAAACCTAACTTCCGCTTTTGACTTTCAAAATAAAGCCATGATTAGATCCGTCTCAACTTACTGGAAGTTTTTGTCTCTCTCAAACCGCTTTTTACTGAATACAACGAGTCAAGTTTCGACCAAAACCCACATATGTCACATAACACACGGGCTTTACGAGCCACGAGCGATAAGGAGGGGGGGAGTTAACGACAAAGGTCCTGTTACTCGGATAACGTTAGCTGGCGTGCAATAACAAAACAATGACAATGTGTATATTTACTGTTCTTACAGAGCTTAAGACAAGTCTAACAAATGGCAAAAAAATGCGCTCTTAATAACAATTGGCCAATTTTCCGCAACAATTTGAACAATTTCTGAACATTAGCGTTACTAGCTAGCATACATTATTGCTAACGTTGGCGTATATTTTAATTAGTCCCTCACTGCGTATCATGGCTTTGAATCCTACTAACGCAACACAGACGACAAATGTCTGCGTTCTCCTCCCTTTAAAGAAAAGGCACGAGCACTGGTAGAAAATGCCCAATGCAAAGTGATAAATTGAACATGCTGGCTTTAATTTTGAATGTGACCCTCTGTACCTCCGGTTGCATCTCGGCTCTCTGCGGTTAGCTTGCCGCGACTCCGAACAGACGGGACTTCCCTTTTGTCCCATTGCTTTATCTAAATTCAGGTAGCTCTGTCCTCGGCGAATACGCAGACATTGTCCCGTTTTAACACAAACTGTTCCTGCTCAGCAGCAGCACTCACAGGGCATTTTTCAGTCTTACCTGTGCTGGTTTCCCTCCTGCCGAGCGTTAGCGGTTTTGACAGCCAGCCAACACGGTGTCCATCCGCAAATACATCAGTACCCGTAAACAACTGCCGCTGCTCACAGGAGGTGTCATGTGACCCCGCGATACTATAGAGCATCAGAGGAGTACAGTGTGCACACACAATGGGTTGTGATTCATCTCAGAACATGTCTGTAGTCACTGGGGGAAAAAGAAAACATTTTGTTTGTCATTTAATCCGTTTTTTAAATTATCGTTATTATTTTTGTGTGTGTGCAACACTACAGTCGGGAAAGTTATTATTATCTGAGATACTATTGATGTTTGTGTAATATATTTAATCACAATTTAATTAAGGCTGCATAAAAAACAAGTTACATAGAAAGCTTTATCACGAATATATCTTAAACTATTTTGGCATAGAAAATCAAATAACACCATATAGTATAAGTTTACTATGAACACACTGAAAGCCAACATGCAAATGTGATTGTTTTTATCATCATGCTCTTGTTATTGGCTGATTTACCATTTTCCTAACCAATTTCTCTCCATTATTTTGAAACAGACAGTCCCATGACACACTGCCAGTGTGTGAAGAATGGACATGTAATTAGAGCGGTCCTGCTAAGGGCATAGGGCAGAGGGGATGGGCCTTTGAACAGTATGTGCCATTATCGTGTTAGTGAAGTGTCAGGGATGGGAATACACATTAAAACACACAAGCTGAGATAGAATTTTCCAAAGCCTAATGTGTGTATAGGACCCATTTGTACTCATATGTTTTCATACATAAGGAAGGGGATTTCCTGAAAGGTTTCCCACCTTACACATTGGCAATAAAAAGGTAGTGGAAGACAATTAAGCAGGGTCTCCTAACTGACTCACTGCAGTTCCAAAGAGTATTTAATGTATATCTTCAGATAAAATGTCCATTTTATTGTGTTGCTCTAGTTTTATTTTGGTTTATCTTATTTAGGCTTACAAGGAAGAGTACATTAAATCACAGAAAGTATGATACAATAAAGGCTTATTTCCATCGTGGTCTTTGATGTAAAGAGAACAATAATGCATGATTTCAGGTTAGGTGACATATTACAAACAAACCTAGAGAACATTTACCAAAATTCTTACCAAATTCTCTTTTCAAAAAGAAAAGAGTGCCACCTGCAGACAGCTCAACACTACAGCAGAGAGCAGCTCCCAGCAGCAGTGATGTAGAGTGAATAAGTAGTGCAGCACTGTACAGTGTAATGTTTTTATGAATACATATCACTTTTCTGGTTATATTGGTGGCAGAGACGCCTTGTTATCTACCTTATTTTTAAAACCACACCTCTGGGTCTGGTTTAAGGCCATCTTTATCACACTTTGACCTGGCATGTCTGACACTGGTTGGCAGTTTAGATAAAAGTTATGTAAGAGAGTTCTTAAAAAGAAGCTGTTGTTTTAAGCATTTCTGGTGATTGTTTAGTGAGCTTCTTGTGAGACAACACTGAGTATTATTACAGATTATAGGAGGATATCGACCTATAAACATGGTAGCTGCGACATTGAGAATTTCGATGGTGAACAAGCAGCATGTTTGTGAAGAGAACCAGAAATCTAAAACCTCCAGGGAGGAAACACACAGGCACAGATAAGAAGGAGGGACGACTGAGCAGGAAAACAGCAAGTCTCCAATGTGCTTACTTTGCACTGGTACACATTCAGTTTTAGAGACACACACACAGCCATTAGTTCCTTTTAACCAAGGAAGTTTTATTAGTACTATATGTACATCCGTAAAAACATAACTATACACAATCATTTTACTGACATAAAATGTCACCTTAGAAAATAAAAAAAGTGCAAATATCACAGCATTTAAAAACTCACTGCTTGAGATGAAAGAAATGTCATATTCACTAAAATTATAAACAGCAATTTGAAATGTCAATTTTAAACCTGACCACATTCTGCCAACCAAATATATTAATTCAGTTTAAATTTGGTCCATTTGAAAATGAGGACCTGATAATTATTACATTTTATATTTATTATTTTGACTTTAGCTCTGAATGCAGTCTGGAAAAAAACATGGAGTCGTTTATTATAAAACATTTAGCTATTATTTAACTATACACACATACTGTATATATAATGCCTTCTATTATGCACATCAGAACAATAAAAAAGACGCGTCACTAAGCTTCTATAAATTCAGTTTTTTAAAAGATTGCAAATCTAAAGTGCTAAGAAAACTTGAAATTAGCTATTAAACAAATGCTTACACAATACATAAAAAATAAAAAGCTTATCTAAGGTTCAAAGAGAGCTTCAATTATAATATAGGCTATATTTTTTTCTTTGCAGACAACATAATGAAAATCACAGCACAGTAATCATTAACATCCCCACATTTCCCTGTCTGGATGTAAAGCTTAACTTTATATCCAGTTTACAATTTAAACTCTCAAACACATTTTCCCTTCTGTAACTAGACCCAGTCTAGGTATTCTACAAATACAGGCTCCAGGCCTGTATTATGAGTTCCTGAGTGATGGTGTCATTTCTTCAGAGAAGAAGAATCAAGTAATCAAGTATCTTTTCCTTAATTATAGTTCGACTGCACAATGTATGTTGATTAAAATACTTCCAGCAGTGTTGATCATATTTAGCTAATCTCCAACGGAGGTCTTCACGGGTCTACCCGCACCCTAAGACACGAGACCCATACACGTTAGGATCCACATTTTAGGTTGGCTCCAGGTCGGATCCCATTCAATTACCATGGGTCTAAATTTACTGATATGTGTAATACCTGAGTGGATCAGAGAAGGCTCATGATCAGTGCTGATCACAAGAAAAACGCAGAACCTTTGTGTGTGTAACTTCAGTGATGGTAAGGCTGATTTAGGATCAGATTACAAGAGTGAAAGTAAGGCGAAGAAAGGATTAGGCAGCAGCGCCAGCGAGTTGGAGACGGAGCAGAGAAAAGATGGATGGCCTGAAAATATTCCTAACTTGTTTAAATGTTTAGACTCTTTTGACAGGTGGAGCCTTACAGACTAAAGGAATATGAAAAATCAAGGAATGGACTCATATTCAGACTTTATGACTGCAGGGAGTCACCCTTTTTTTTCTCTCTCTTGTTTACCATGGCTGTAAATCTAAATAAATTATACGTTTCATTAAAGTTAAATTAAAGTTTCAACAATTATATTTATATGTGTGATCTAACAAAAGGGCTTATCAAAATTGCAAACAACTACCATAAATTGCTCTAGGCAGGCGTAGCAGCTCTCATCACAACAATAACAACAACAACAAAAGCATGAAAACTGAATAAATAAAATAAAAACAGAAATCTGAAACATTATTAAACATTATTTCCAAGAAGATGCCCAAGAACAGTAGCCTATGTTGGAGGCCTATCTGACATGAAAAATGTTTTTAGCAGCAGAACGGCAGTTTCGGTTGCAAATTTGATTATTGGGTTTGTGGGGTCCATAAAATAAACCCGAGATCCGTCAGGTCTCTCTCCTCTCAGACATGCACGGGTCTTGGAAAAACGTGTCAGGTAAATGTTTTTAAAAATCATGGGGTTGGATCTCAGAATGAATATCTTGGGTCATTTAAGGGTTCAGGTCTGTCGTTTGGTACCCGTGAAGACCTTTAACCTCCATTCATGTGCTCTGTACTTTGAGGCTAACCTGCAGCTCTGATTAAACAAAAATATTTTTTGCAAAATGGATCCATAACCTCTTCTAACGAGATGGCTAATAAACACAATTTGCATCCCACAAGAATAACTGATGATGTCAATGTGACTTGAAAAGTTGGTGCTCCAATAATGGGACGTCTCTAAAATGCTCTCAGTGTGCTTGTGTTTAAGCTGGTCTGTGATATTTAATACCAGAGGACACCTGGGGATTGAGAGGTGTAGGATGTATGGAGAGTTTGCTCACTGCTTTTTGGAGTCACTCCTCACTTGTGGGATGTCAGTCCGCCCAGCTTTTCCAGCAGTTACCACACCTGACAGCTGAATTTCAGCTGAAAAAACAGTGACTCTACAGTGTCTCTACAGTGTCATTTTGTCTCCATTTTGTCATTTACTTTGATAAGGAGACCATATTTTGACATAAAAACTTAACTGCTACAGCTTTGATTTGCTCTATGTGCCACATCTTTTTATGAAGTCCATCTAACTCTTCTCCTGGGGCTGTAGCATGTGTTGCCTGGTGGACCCCGTACTGCTGCTGCCTAGAGAAGAGCCATCAGCCTGTTTTCGCATCCGATCCAGCATGAAGAACCGCAGCATCAGGAGAAACCCTAGGAAAACAGACCAGAACAAAGTTCAATCATTTGTTTTTTTTTTCATTTATTTTACTATTTTCAAGATCACTGAGGCAAAAACCTATGCACTAAGTGGAAGGTAGAGAATCCTTTATGGTAAGTCAAGGCAGGTTTTAAAGACACATGTACATTGACTTAATGTGATTACAGTCTAACTTAAAATAAAATCTTCCCATGGAAAAAGCTAAATTCACCTGTTTCCAAAACGTATATAAGGTTGAAAGTGTTTTCTCAAATCAAAATAGATAGAAACTATAGGATATGTCACTTGTTTTGTCAATCTTTGAAACAGCTACATTTTAGTTTTGCTCTGTTGATGAAGGAAATATTTGCCTGCCAGTTATGTCTGGTTTCAGTCCAGAGTTTATCAAATAAGAGCCTTTTTTTTTTCAACATATCACTTATCGTCTTAGTTTTTTCGTAGAACCAAGTTTGCAAGGCTTATTAATATGAGAAAAAATGATGTGACAAAACTGATTATTGCCAACCACCTGTATTTTCTATGCAGTACACATCTATCTGCTATCTATACAATACTCACAAGTGTGTGTATATACTACACAGACGATGTGTTGCTTTAATCAGATTTACTTTTAGAGAAAGGCTAATGCAAACTCATTGTGATAAATAATCTGTGTACATCAATTAATTTGGAGGCTGATCTTTTTCAAATCTGTTTTTCTTTTTTTTTTTTTATGAAAAGACAAGAACATAATGTCTCATCATTGTATCTGTGAAGATTTAGTTTAAAGAAATAATTACATAAGAAGATCAATGCCCCTCTACCTTTCCATATCTGTCCCTCAGATCTGTCAGATGAAGCTACCACTCAGCCAAGACACAGTCTGGAACATTACCCCATAACACCAAAACTTGACATTTTACATACATTTTGGTTTTTGTACAGAGTAACACAATGTGTGAGTTTTAGAAGGGCTAGCAGGTGGATTTTGTTATGATTGGACGGAGCCAGGCAAGCTGTTTCCCCTGTTACCAGTCTTTGCGCTAAGCTAAGCTAACTGGCCCCTGGCTGCAGTTTCATATTAACTGTGCAGACATGAGAGATTTACTGATTTTCTCATCTACCTCTCAGACAGAAATTGAAAAAGTGTATTTCCCTTAAGTCTAAGTACTTCTTTACATGTTTTATGTAATGTTTTTGTGCATAAGTCAGCATACAATACAAGGTCCATCTTCTATAAAACTCAATGGAACAACTGTGAATAGAGGGTCATGCACAATGTACATTAGCCCAACCAGTTATATCATTAAACCGTCACGTTAACCAGTTGGCATAGAAAATTCTCTTACTGTACTACCAACGTGCAGCATAAATGGGGTTAACAAGTTGAAACCCGAATCAAAAACAAGCATCCTGCATGTGAGAGGAAACAGCTTTTCTTCTGATAGGCACCCGTACCAGAAGGCCTTGATTAACCACAGCCATTGTCTCATTCCCACACTGATACAATGGACCACTGGCTCCACATAAACACTCACCAGTCTCTGAGCCAACAATGAAAATACCCCTGACTATATATAGTTAAACCTTGTGTGAAGGTGGTAATGATAGGATGATGATAAATGATTTGTTTAAAGTTTTTTCCCTTTGGATCAGTATATCTGTGACCAAGTGACAAATATGTGTCTGGTGACACAGTATCATGCCTAAAGATACAAGCCTCTGTCCTGCTATGATAGATCTGTGGTATGCTCTCTTAAAAGTGAGAAAAAAAATACAAAACAGTCCACACAAGTTGAAAGAAGCTGACAGCTTAACTCTTGCTATGCAAAGCTGAGTATAACCACAGGATATAAACCCCAAGCTCAATCTGGACTTACGTCTGTATGTTTTTAACTGGCACATTATGCCACATACACAAACCTTGAAAAGAGTTGAGGGTGCAGGAGAGGAAGAGAATGAAGTCAGAGAGGGGTCCAAAGTCCAGGAAGGTCAGACCCCAAGTTGTCCCGAAGAGACAGCTGAGGCCCCAGATGCTGAGAAAAGCCACACGGTTCTGCCTCCATTCATCCCTGGTACGAATCTTCCTGTAGACCATGAAGAGCATCACAATACCCGAGGACACCAGGATGACCAGGGTTGTAATATTGGTGACGTAGTGGGCAAGCCGTGCCTCGTTGGTCTCTGTCATCCAGCACCTGCAAACACCAAATACACTTAAAGAGGGAAAAGCAAACAGTCCCGCAGAGGACTAATAAAATGCCAGAATAATGTAAAAATTAATAATGTTTTTCTGAAACAAACATTCCACCATCCTCCCGCTTTTATTTTTAGACTATCCTGTGTGTTTCTCCACTAAAGATACGTAATCTCATAAAACAATCCTGCTTACATCCGATAAGGATTGTGAACGTCATTGCTTGGCACCACCTCTCTCACTCCATAAATGCCACCAACTGCAGTCAGGATCATTACAGGAACAGCAGGGAGAACTGGAAAAGAATTTTTAAAGGTCATACCATGTTTGCCTTAAAGTGCCATGAAGTACATTTTTAAAAATATTACTTGAAACACTCACCAAAGCCGATCAGGTTCCATACACAGGGCTGCGGGGAGGGGCTAAAAACCACATAGACCAACCAGAAGGTATGAAAAATTTCTATGCCCATCCAGGTGAAGGAGCTGAGAAGGGTATAGTGGAGGGCCGCCCCGACCCAGACACATATACTCTGCCCTCCCACGTTGGCCAAGACTCCAGTTAAGAAGAAGAGCAGGTTGAGGAAGGCAAGAGACACAGCTAGGCCTAAATGGATGGGTATGGACTGCTCCTTACATCGCCTGCTACAGAGAGAGTGGAAAACAAATGACTAGGTTCCATAGTTGTTCAAGAAATATTATATAATGTAAATATATTCTGATAAACTGCACAAGTGCTCAAAAGGCAGTATTACCTCTTCCTACAGAGAAAAATGATGAGAGCGATACAGCCGATCACAGACACAGCACAGCCCAGGGATGTAATGGCAGTCAGGGCCAGGAGGTGGCGCACTGGGCGAGGCTCGATTTGCTGTCAGAGGTCACAGAGCAATGAGCCTTCATTCACCAAAATGTAAGTGCATATGTTTTCTGTGCATGTCTTGTGTTTCTTCACCAGAAGTAAATATGTTTAATAGTGTCTGTATGTGTGTAAACTCATAGATTCTGTGTTGGGTACATTTTCTTGCATTGTGTCACTTTCTCTTCAGTGTCTTGTGTAAAAAATAGCAGTGTATCTGCTGCACGTCTTACCACTAGCACAGAGAAGTAGGTCAGATGGTTACAGAGGCACTCAGTGTGTTTTGCTCCTTTCTGTTGTGTCTCACATCCATCAACCAACCAATTAACCTGCAATGGATCTGCACAAAGACAAATCAAGATTTTAACATCCTTAAATATTATATATGGAAGTTGCAGTAAATAAACAGAAATCTGCACATATGTTGAATGAATATTGTTTTTAAGGTTAGTTCTAAAGGTTCCAACCTTTCCTGGTGTCCCATGAAACACATTTCCTTGAATGCATTTTCTGAAATAAAAAGGAAGAGAGAGGCGTGAGCATTGAACAAGAAGTTTCAAGGTAACCACTTTGATTCAGTAGTGATTGAAAGAGCCGCCACTGTTAAACGTCAAAATCATTACTTGAGTCCAACATGCAAAATGTGGCTTGCTGCGTGTAAACACATCACAACAGATAGCTGAAGTCACATAACAATACCAATCAGGTATGACACTAAACTGTGGGTTTATGTTCGTGTGCATTACAAGACGTGACAGACTGTCCTACGTATATAAACAGACACCATCTGTTTTTGCAAGATGGGAAAAGAAACCCTTAAGTGGTTTCTGTGTGTTGTCTGTGTTCGTAAGGTAAACTGCCTGAAGCAGACGTCATGAAACTAAAAGGGAGCGTCATGTTTTTCTTTACAGCATCTGCAGCAAATCCACATTTGAGAAGTCTGTGAAAAATATCTGATTGTATGAATTGTAAAGACAGTATACAGTGGGGGAAATAAGTATTTAAGGCGTCAACATTTTTTAATGTAACATATTTTCAATGCAGCCATTCATATGAAATTTACACCAGACAATGATATTAACTCAATAAAGCTACACAGATATCATAATGAAGAGTATGGAGAAATCATAATTGTTCAATCCATCAAAAAAATCATGTGCAAAAAAGTGGAATAACACAGGAAAAAAACTGAACTCCCTAACTGAAATGTATTTAATAATTGGTGGAGAAGTCTGTGTTTGCAATGCCAGCTTTTAAGATGCTTCCTGAATGAAGAAATTCATCTCTGACAGCGTTCAGATGGGATTTTGGTCCATTCTTCCACCCAGACAGTCTTTCAATCTAGAAGATTCTGAGAGCCGGCTGGTTAATTTTCATCTTCATATTTTTTGCCCAAAGGTTCTGTTAGGTTTAAGCTGACTGGGCCTTTCAAACACCTTTGTTTTCCTTTTCTGGAACCTGTTGAGAGTCTCCCTTGTAATATGTTTTAGATTATTTTCCTGTTGAAGGTCCAAATGTGTCTCATCCTCACCATCCTGGTAGATGGCAACAGATTCTTCCCAAGAAATTCCTGCTACATAGCACCACTCACCTTCCCTTTGATAGTTTGGAAGAGAAACATCCCCATACTATGATGCTTCTACATCCAAACTACACTGTAGGTGTGGTATTTGTAAGGTCATGTACAGAGACATTTCTCTTCTCAGTTAATGTGTTCAGTATTTTTTTCCTGTGTTATTCCACTTAACTTGTTCATGTAAAATAAAGTTATAATTTTTTATCTGTGTAGTTTAATTGAGTTAATATCAATGTCTGGGGTACAATTCATGTGAATAGCTGCATTGGAATTACATTAAATGAAAAAAAAAATTCCACACTGAACACTTACTTACACAGCTATATATCTGTGGCTACCATTAATCAGTGAGCAAGACATGGACCACTAAATATTTCCCTTTTTCAGTTAACCAAAATAACTCAATTCACTGTCTGCAGCTTCAAATACCTGCTGGATTTTGGACGGGGAATTTTTCTACTGTTTACCAGATCCCAGTAACGTATTTTGAAATAAGAGTTAAATATAAAATTTTACAGTATATATTTTTAAGACATAAAGTGGACTTTTATCACTCCACACAGACAAAGGGCACAAACAACTTACAGGTATGATATCATGGTGAAAGCCAATCTTTATTGGCTCGGACAGATCAGCGATGACCTCGTTCTCCACAGTGATTTCCACAACATCATCAAGAACCCTGTCATCCTTGTGACCATCCTGGAACACACACACACACACACACACATCTTTACCTGCCCCCTCTTATAATACTGCCTACATATTTATACACAGAGGAAATGATGTATTTGAGTGTAGATGTCATGTCAGTGAAAATGGTGTTTTATTTCAAAGTCTAGTCTTGGATCAAGACATTTGGTGTACAGGCAGGAAGTGCATGAAGTCATACTGACATCCCTTCACCCCTGCCCGTGTTGACTGAGGACAAACAGAGCCTTACCTGGAACAGGGTGTTGTTTTTGAAGAAAGTACAGACTACTTTGCTGGTCTTTTTTGCAGCTTGTTTTAGAGCAGGAGGGAGGTAGACAGTGGTAGTGGACTTCACAGATACACCTTTAGGGGCCTGGAAAACAGAGTATACACAGACAGAAACCCACAGTTAGAGAAGGCATAGCAGGGTTTGGGTCAATTCACTTTCAAGTCGATACATGAAAAGTGAGCAAGAAAACAGTATACATAAGCTGAGCATCAATTCCTAATCATTTTATTAAATACAGGATGCAGGAACAATTAGGAACAAAATAAAAAGTTCTTAAATCACTGACACGACTTGAACCACTCTGTTGCTCAGCTTGTGAGCGTGCATCACAACCCCATGCTGTACACAGCTGTAATTAGTAGATCTGCATGTGGGATTGCTGGGTACTTACACAAATGGCCCTATTTTAAGATACATAGTTTAGAGGAAAAAAGTCAGCTTTCAGAGTCCATCCTGTACTTGTCAGTAAAATGCAGCCATCATTCACTTTCATGTGGTTAACCTCTCACCTATTTTCTCAACTAAATCACCACCACCCTCGACTTAAATGAAAATGTTAACACAGTAACTCATTCACTGGGTTAAAAACCTGCTATAAAGTAAGGCCCTGATTAAAAATGGACACGCACAGTTACAGGAGTGAAGCAGCCTACTCAGCTGAGCTACATTATACTGTGGTCTAGAGACAAGTCAGAGCAATGCTTTCCACTGCCGTCTGACCTCTGCTAAGGGGAAATAGAGTCTGAGTGAATAAATTGATGCAACTTCTCATTTCATGTTTGCAGCGGCTATTGCTATCTCTGTTTTCACACCAAACTAGGTATATGAATGGCATTAAGTCAAGTCATTACCTAAGAAATAATCAGTGTAATGAATGACTATGTTTACATGCACACTAATATTACATGATTCACTCTGCATATGACAATAATCCAAATTTGATATGGATGTAAACAACATATTTTGTTTGGCTATTCTGAGTTGGGCCTTATTACAAATGTAGCATTTACTGATTAAGACGTGGGATATGCCAAATTTATCCAGGTTGTAGGAGAATTCTTTGGACATGTATACAGTGCATTCTAAAAAAGCTTCTCAACTGGGGTTTTAACTGCAGTTTATGACCATCGGCCTCTAGCCTGTTTACGGTCAGCTCTGTGCATTGTACACAAACCAACTGGCGAAATGCTTGCAAAGCTGGGGTAGAGATGCGTGCCCCAAAGAAAAGCCCACATTCCTGCTCGGAAGGAGAAACACGCCTACATCTAAACATTATAAAAGACTTAGACCTAGAAATTAACAGTTTTTTCCTGTGTACTGCATTTACACAGGAATGTTAGTGGAAAATTCATTTTCATTAGACATGTAAACAGCTTAGTAAAAATTTTGTCAATTTTGGAATCAGAGAAAAACCAAAGTAGTTTGTGCATGTAAGTGTGGTCACTGATTGCTTATAAATCTCTACGTGAACACACTGCTGTGTTTCGTGCATGCTGAAAAAGATCTTCCGTTTTATTTCACGGTTCCAGCAAAACAGGCTTAAGAGTATAAGTAACTGTTGTATTTGAGTTTCGGTCTCAGGAAATGTGCTTCATTTTTTGATAGGCAGCTAAAATGCAACAGAGATGAAACCAGTGTGGTCACACTCTTGCTGATGTGGTTTGTGAAGGCTGTAGCGTAGGCTAACGTGATCTGAGACTATCAAGTGTAAATTCTAAATTAAATTCAAATTTAATTCTTGAGCAAAAAAACGACAGTTTATACGTTGATATGATGATATGTTTGAGAGCTCCAGAACAGCTACAAAAAGGACCTTTGGGTGAGATTGTTTTCGCCACACCTTCCCAAGGTGAACCTCAGCTTTTAAACCAACAAGGACAAGAAATCTTTAAATGTGCTCAAAAAAAGCAGACATTTTAGCATCTACAATTCCCAAACATCTGAGCAAACTGTAACTCCTTTGTGTGTTTGTCTTACAGGTGATGTGAGGTTGTAACCTCTGAAATCGTCCTTCATCTCCACCTCAGATCTGCGAGCGCAGGGATGCTTCAGTCGATACTGGATTATCTCCCCAGTCTCTTCAGTCCTGGATACACACATCAGCACACACCACCATGATATTAAGTTAAAAACGGTGGTTTCGATGTAATTTAAAAGAGGCGAGTTTATTTTTGTTTCCCCCGCCCTAACATAGTATAAGGTTTAGCTTCCTGTTTGTAGTCACAGTTCCCTTGATTACATAAAGCTTCAAAACAGTGGCCTTAGCAATTAAGACAAAGTCATGTGAAAAAGGATGTTAACAAAAAAAAAGGCATCATGCTACTACAGCAGTAAATGTGATGGCGCATTGAGAAAAAAAAGAGGAAATTACATGTTGACTTGGGTGGATCCCTGGCTCATTTGATCACACAATGATTCTGCAAGAAAAAGCAAAGTTTGGAATTTGACATGTTAAACTTTACAACTGTGACACTTAAACAGAAATGTGACTGACTTAAAGGAGCAGAAAATAATACTAAAAAAATCTTTAAATTATGTACAGTCAGTAAAACCCTCACTTGTTTATTATATTCCATTTACAGACTGTACTATAGATCACATTCATTTTCCTTACTGCAGTTGATGGATTGTGCCGCAAAGTTGTAGGCTGTTCGAATTTTGTCGGAGTGAAAATCAGTTTTGATTATTGCATTCTTGATGCCGTAGGTTGCTTCAGGTGCATTACTACCATCAGACAGATCGGTACAGCAGGAGCCTTGCATGCTGGCAGGCCAGCACAGAGTAAAGTTCTTTGCTTCAACCTGTACAACAAAATAATAAAAACTACAATTAACAACCTTTATTAATCTTTAACAAGTATTCAGTTATGATACAGTAGCATAAATGCAACCAATACTCTCTTCACTTGGTTGTGTTTTTTAGTCTTACACATTTCATACACACACACACACACACACACACACACACATATATATATATATATATACATGCATGCATTGCACAATAAAACAGGATTGTTGTGAAACTTAAAAAACGCTGCAGTTATTAGCATGCGGATCGAATAAGTACCAAGTTTTGTCAGTTATGGCTAAGGGGCCACTGCAATCTCCCTCCTGCCTGTCAAAAATAGATTAGGAGCAACCTCCTCTGCCTCTATGGACCAGCCGCCTCTGCTTTACAAATCCTCACCATGCCTTCTTTCTCCATCGTCTGATTCACTTGCAGTTTCAACTGGTACAGCAACGGCTCCCAGTACAGACAGAATTCCGTTTCCTCTCCAGAATAAAACCCAAGGTCCTTGAGGGGAATCACATCAGACCGCCTACACTGAACTGTGATCTACCCACTGATGGAGAGAGAGCTCTGATTAGCTGAGATGGAGATCCCACGACAGCCTGGCAGGAGGTTAACATTCACACTTGGGGAGTAGCTGCCATGGCGCCAGGTGCCACAAAACTTCCAGTCCAGGTCATTTTCACTTAAACCTGCAGGAGACAGAAGTAGGCTTTTAAACTTTTAAAGTGTTTCAAAAAAGAAATGCAAATTAGATGTGTTTCCATCAACTGATTTGGAGTGAGCTCTTCATCGTAATTTCATCAGAAGATGGAAAAATAATCTTTCTTATGGCTGTAATCTGCCAGTAAACAGAGTGGAAGAATTAAAAAACAAGTTGCTTGGCCATCTAACCGATCTACAAGGGAACAATGGAGGGAGGTCTTTCAGAATTTGTTTCAGCTGATTAAGTTCTCCCAAGACCAAGCTTGTGTGGGGGGGAGACAGTGGAAACAGCTGATCAGTCATGTGAGTTTGAACTTTGCTACGTCAGAACTTATTCTTAGGAGGAAGTTTTATTGAATTTTGCCGTTTCCATGAAGCTTTTCTGATGCAACATTTCAAAATGTGCATAAAAATGGTATTCTTACGGGCTGCAATATTGCTCAATAACATTTTGGACATGGAAAATGACGTTCAGAAGAAAAATTCTCAGCATCAAGGTTATAGTGCACATCTTCTTATGGCGGTGTGCGACAAGTTGAATGCCAAACTGTCTCAGGCGAGGACCTCAGTGCAATGCAGAAAATGCAGATGTGCTTCTCGCCATGGCAATAGAATACAGCCCTCTGTGTGACACATGCATATATACAATTTAATTACAAGTGCAAAATTTACCTTGCAACTTAAATATGTGTGCATGCATCTGTGAGCATGTGTAACACCTATGTGTTTCACAGCGAGTTTTTACTAAGGGTGATTTACACAACAAATATGATTTCTTAACATCATACAAACCTCAAAATCTTATTGACCCTTAGTGGAGCCCACAAATCCTGCCTTGTTTCAAGACACTGACCCTCGAGCAGTTCTTGCTACAAGTGAAACGGCACTGATGGCAAGTGGAATTTTCCTACTGCCGGCTCAATAATTTCCTATCATTTTAGGAGGCACTTGTACCTAAAGCTCACAATGCTACACTTATCATGAAATAATAAACATAACACAATATAGCAATTAGATTGTTAATTACATATTTGATGATAAATGTATGGTATCATGTGTGTCATTATACTGTTACTTATATGTACATGCAGAGACATTCTAACAGTTTTAAGTTGCTGGGTTTTTTTGTTCACAGACATGCAAATGTGCGTTGCAAATGCTTCAAAAATCTAATCAGATCATCTCTAAAGAGGAAACATGTGGTGTCTGTTTGAAGTTTCTACGATATGTTGTATTTGAATGTCTCCATAAATGATAACATATACCACATATAGACACAGGCACAGCAGAGCTACAGTGTGTTGTACATTTGTAGCAAAGAAAATAAGGCTAAAAGAGCTTCTTAAGATAAAGGTATTTTTTCCAGTGTTTTTTTTTTTTTTATCTTACCAACAGAGAGGAAGATGATCAAGATGAACACAACCCTCAGGTTATCTGTCAGTCGGGGCTCCATTGCTAACAGCTGTCATTGGGAAACAAAGAAAGAGAAATGCAGTTGTAAAAGAGGAACCAAACTATAGTTTATTCCTGCATAGGCAGGGAGTGTCAGCAAATTAGAAACCCCATCTCTGACACCAGCTGCTGATAAAGTGGAGGATTAAATAAAAAAAAGCATGGTGTGCATTCGCTGCCAGATCATAACTGTAAAAGGCAAATTTCAGTGACACACAATCATTCTTTCTATGTGCAAACACACATCCTATATAAAACAAAAAGTCCATATCTAGAGGCAGCACAGGTTTAACATGACACATTTTTAATGATACTATTTTTATCCAGACGCCTGCTTTCTTATCTACACTCTCTTATCAATGAATACAAATGAGTTCATGTTCAAAATCCACACAGGGGCCTTTCTGTGCTGTTATCAATGGAAACAGTCTTTCCCTTTAACTGGCACACATGCACACACACACACACACACACACACACACACACACACAGACATTCATCCCCCTATAGCAAGTTGATATTACTCGCTGCAAGGAAAAAGCAACAAAGCTGATATTGACTGTTTAAAAATACAACACAACACTGCAGACATTAAAATATTAAGAGTAGAAGAGAATATGTTTCTTTGACAAAAAACACACCTTTGCATCATTTTTAACTTACTGAGAATCATGTGAGTCTTACAACACACCACACAGTATGTGTCAATTAACCACACAGACATGCACTTTCTGTCTGTGTTTGCCAACTCATTTCAGACAGTTTTCATCACACAGATGTTCCAGCTGAACATGATGCCTGCATGATAACCAGCTTACTGGCGTTGTCACATTCACCTGCAGTCACACCTCGCAATTTAAAATACAACAAATAGACTCTGCATCTGAGACCTTGTGAAGTCACTTTACAGTATATGTGACACAGATGACGTGCGTAGACATGCAGATGCTGGTTGTGAAAGGGAAACAGAGCAGTCGCGGTTGTCCCCGACATCACAAGACGGGAACCGGTTGAACCACAGACGAGCAGAGAGGTACCAGTGGAAAAAAAAGGGACAGACATAAAGAAAGAGAGAGAAACATATCAAGCTGCATTGCCTAGGGCGGTCAGCTGGCTATTTATAACTATGTACGCTGAAACACACACCTGATACTGGAGAAGGACCTGAGTCTCTCCTAAGGACAGTCTGATAAACAAACACACACACACACAGGAACAGATGTTTAAGCAGTACAAACAACACGCTACAATGAATTTGTGTGATATGTGACACTTCAACACATCGACAGATGGTAGTAGCTTGCATGTATTTTTAAAGGTAAATATTTCAACAACGTCACTCATTGGTATTGACTGTAATCAAACTAATTCAGGGAGCAATACAATGTGTTGCTTCAAAGTCATTTTAAACAAAGTCAGCAGAGCTAACATGAATCTCCTGAGGACACATGATCTTGCTTGCTAACATTAAGCTGATATAGCATTTGCACACTGAAGTCACTGTGCGGGGGAGCAGAAGGTGCACAAATATTCAAAATACATATAACACACCTAGCCCTGGTCCTGTTGTGGCTAACTTTCTAATACCTTCACTAGTAACAGCATTTGCCAACCGGACTCACAGCTTGACATTGATAAAGTTGCCGAATCAAACATGTATTAATCAAACATATAGTAACTGCACAAATACAGCCTTCTAAATTTTCAAAATTTTTCTGGCTTTAGGTTACTGAAGCCCATTCAAAGTAAGTTTGACACATGGCTTAGCATCACAGCGAAGTATTTCAAAAGTGTCTTGAAATATCACGTTTACAGACAAAATTACATAATGAGATAAAAGTATTATTCAACCTGGGCCTGAAACCGGGAGGTCACGATTAGACAGTGGCACTAGGTTTATCTATTTCTGTGCCCTTAAACTGTTTAGCTCATATTATGCATTCATTTTTTATGTCAATTTTCAGTTTATGTTTCAGTCTTCTTCATTATGAATTTGTGTGAGTCTTGCATTTTGAACATGCAGTTTTTACACCACGCCTGCATTATTGTTAAACTTTCTGGATCAGATTAACCTGGTTTAGGGTAAACTTGGATTTGTTTGGCTCATTTAAGCAACACTTCCAAAATGAAAGAAAAATAATACTGTAAAGTATGCAGCATGCATTAACTACATACTGGTTTCATACATTGCATTTTCTGTTTCACATTGACTAAATCCTGCGTGCACGTAAGTTGTTCTGTTGCAATCACTAAAGCCAAATGAAAAAGTGCATATTTATACTTTATGTTGTCTGTGACAGCACACTCATTACTTATTTTACATATTTGGGGTAAAATTAACCAGTACAATAGAGTGTGAAGCAAATGTAAATGGTGATTAACAAACTGAGCTCAGAAATATGACTGCATGTATTTTAGGGAAGGTGAGTATTAACTGATACACTAACATTATCTCTCTGTTATTATACATACTTATAGTGCATTCTGAAATATATAATTCTACAATATCAAAAGACAATATACCATAATAATCTAAATCTAAATACGACTTAGACTACTTTCACTTCAGTCAAAGTGCATGCATATCGTTTGAAACTGCAACCTCTCAATACTTAATCCTACATGACTTAGTTGCTTTGTGGTTTTGGCACTTCCCTTTTTGATCATTCAAGAGCGACAATAAAAATTTGGGGGAAAAGGTGCCAAGGCCTAACTTCACGGTGGTTTTGTGATGGAACTTATATATCATACGTACACACTCAGACACACTTATAGTGCTATAAAGTATAGTGGTTCAGCAGCTACATTGGATGTAACCTGTGACCAATAGCATGGCTCAGCTGCTAAAATAGTTCAGTAAAAAACCTAATGGTGGACTGGCTAATACAAATTTTGAAGACTGAGAACTATGATGGCTGACATGAAAACATGAAAACGTGAATGACCTTATCTAGAGGCGGTGATTATTTGTCTGGGCGACTGTAGCATAACATGGTGGACTCCGGGGAGGACGAGCCAATTCATATGTAGACATAAACAGCTCATTCTAAGGTAACGAAAACACAAGAATTCTTTGTTTCGTTTGATCATCAATTAATGAAAACATATTTATGAGTATTATATACCATTTATATGAACAGACGTCCCTAAATCCCACACACTGGACCTTTAATACAGTTTAGAGTGCTATATCGGCTACCCTTCTCTAAAGCTACACTTCCAAGAATATTCCTAAACCTAAGCCCTATATATGACAGGTGCAAACAGACCCCAGTGACCCTCTGCAATATGTGGTGGTCTTGCCCAAAACTTGCTTTTTTTTTTCCTGGTCATCCTTTTTAGACACCATTTCCAAAATGGTGGCTGTATATTATGCTTAGTTGCTATTTTAAGGTATATCCTCAGTTCCAGATGATTCCAATCTCTGTGCTCACTTACAGCTTTTACCTCTCTATTAGCTAGACGCTCAATTCTATTTCAATGGAAGGATTTAACCCCTCCATCACACAGCTAGTGGACTTTAGATATGATGCAGAATATCAAGCTAGATAAAAATCAGAAGTCCCCTTAACGGCGCTATTAAGATATTTTATAAAACCTGAAGCCTATTAATAAACTATGTAAATACTTGACCTGGCCTGGAACACATACCTCTACAGGTGGTCTGTCCTATATGTGTTTGAATACTCTGTGATGATGTTTGTTTGATTTCTCCTTTGTTTTTTGTGATCCGTCTGTTTCTCTTGCCCACATATTTGTACCTTAAAATGATAGCTGATGTTAATATCTTGTCTGATGAATGGGAAAAATCTCTTTAAGTTTAAAAAAAAACCCTTGTGGTTTACATCTAAGCGTCTTTCATTATAGTGGCTACAGCTTAGAATTGGTTTAGGTCTGACCGGCTCTCGTTACCAAATGAGAATACCATCAAGCAACCAAATGTGGTTGTAGTCTACTAAGCTGGGGCATGAAGAAACTTGCTTTCGTAACCATAACCATAACCGTAACCAGAACCAGAACCTACCCATTGGGTAAAGGTGAGCAATGTGGATTTATATTACAAACACAGTATATATTTGTTATATTGTACTATCAAAAGATAATTTATGTGATGTAGTAACATTTTCTTTAAATTCAAATGAGTAATTTGAGTGGGAGAGTTCAGTCTGGAACTTGCAAATAAGCAGATGGAGTTAACTCAGTTGTCACGTACGGTGTATGATTCACATTTACATCATGTGACCTGAAGACTGAAACTTCCATGACAGCCTAATCCAAATAAATAACTATCTGGAAAATTGTGGCAATTCAGCAAGTGGTACACCAAAATCTGTTACAGTCAAAATCTATGTTGTCTAACCCTACATATACCTTTTTGTTAAGGTATCACTTGTTATTCTAAATTAACTACTGGACAATTGCTCAAATGTGGGAAAAAAAGTAAAACATGAGATCTGCAATAACCTCTCTGATCTCATATTTCAAACTGCAGAGTGAATTTATTAAAGCTCATTTAACAGATCAGTTGAATTTTGACTTAAATGTCTCAATCTCAAATTCCTCCAACAGAAAATGGAATGATAAGGACAATAAATATAAAATGGGATGTTTGAAAAATTTATCAGAAATAGAATTAAACTGCCTGGGTTTGGTGATAGCTACCCATACTTAAAAACAATGTCCACATTGGCTAAATTTAGACAAAACCAGGAGTACACAGTCATGTTTTGGGGTAAAATGATGACACATAACTTAACAACAAGACTCTACAACAGTCATTCAGCATCGCACTGATAGTGAATTCACCCACAGCATTAATGTGTGACTCACGTAAGCCCCGACCAGATCCTGCTCATGATGGCTCTCTGACTATAGACAGCATATTGATGACGATGAAATCTAGTTGCACTGAGGGAAGTGGCGAGTGTCACCCCACCCACAGCTACAAGTGAGAACACACAGTGGAAGGCTCAGTTCTCTGCAAACGTTTTTAAGAAGGCAAAAATGTCCCTCACTGACAACACAAAACCCTCTTGTGTGTGCATGTGTGCCATATACGAACATCTGTACAAAAGTGTTGTCACTACATAGAGGGTACAGGGTGTATTTGTATGTGCATTTAAATTGACTTTTCTTTTATGCGGGGCTTGATAAAAACCTTATCTACATCTCAGACCAATATAATCTCCCTCTCTCACACACGTTTTAACTTGCTGAATTGGTATGACATGTAAACTAACTCTCCCTCTACCCCCACACCCTCTCTATTGTCCCTGCACGGTGCCCAGGCATCAATTCAGCACAAGAATTTCCCCTTTTCTTTCACTTCCCAGCCTCTAAGTGGGTGTGTGAGACGCGCTGACCAAAGATTGGCAAAAATGGATGTGTGTGCGAGATGCAGACTGGAACGCTGCTCACATACCGTAGACTTAGCATTTCTCATTTTTCATTACCAGGCACACACTCATCTTGAAACTTGCTTCAGCTTCACTGCACTCGTCACTCCTACATCCATATAGGATGATAAGACGCCCTGATGCGTGTTTACATGTGAACGCATGCGAATCCCCCAGCAACCCATGCATGTGTGAACAAGACAGGCCCCGTAAACCCCTGACCTCCCAGTCTGTCACTCTCTGTTTTCCAGTAAAATTTTTCATGTGTATTCCCATCTCTGTATCATATAGGGGTCTGACTCATACTGACAACTTCACAAGTCTCATTCGACCGCATGCTAAGTGGAACAGCAGCCAAAACAATGTGTGACACAGACAGCAGATAAGTGTGACAGACAGAAAGTGGGCAAAATATCAACTGCTCTCTTGTCTGAGCCATTTACAGATCTAAAGCAGTATAGCAGGTTTTATTTTTGGGTGTATCGGATGGATTGCTCAAATGATATGACGTTGGGGATTTTGCACTTTTTTGTGTTTTTCTGGGTCAACATTTTAATTTGTTAAGTTGTTTGTTTGGTTTATGACAAACTTGTTTAGTGTTGTGATTAGCATGTTAGCAAATGCTGGCATACTAACACCGAAAATAAGATGGTTAACATTAGCATGTCAGCACTGTCACAGTGAGGACTTTCGCATGCTGAGATTTAGGGCTGCAACAATTAGTCGACTAATCAGTTTGAGTCATTTTTTCATAGAAAAGTACTATAAAAGTACCCCAAAATACTCTTATTGCAGCTTCTTACGTTCAAATATTTGCAGCTTTACACACTCTCCCATGACGGAGAACTAAAAACTTTGGCGTGAGTATGAAACAAGATATTAGATGACATAATTTGGGGGTTTGGGAGAGACAGACCGACATTTTTCAACATTTTAACACATTTTTTGATAAAATGACGAGTCGACTAATCGAAGAAATAATCGACAGATTAGTCGACAATGAAAATAATTGTTAGTTGCAGCCCTACTTTGCAGCAACATCCATATTTGAAGCACTGCCGTTGCGTCATATGACATAAACTTGGCTGTAAACTGCAACTCCACTGGTTTTCAGAGTCAAACAACCACCAGGCGGTAATTCCAGTTTTCTGAATTCATCATTTAGTCTGTAAAGTGTCAGACAAAACATCCACACAAGTTTCCCATCGTCCGGTGTCACATCTTCAAACGTCCTGTTTTCTCTGACCAACAGTCAGATACTTAAAAAAAAAAACACATTTCATTAATATTAAACAGAGAAAAGCAGAAAATCTCCATATTTCAGAGGCAATTTGTTGTATAACCCATCCTCAACAGGCCTCAAGTTTATTTCCTTTCAGTCTCAGTGATTTAATTTTTAGGCTGCTGAAAAAGTCTTTCACAAAAAACACAGTTACTACCAAATGACTGTAGGCCATTTTTCTCTCCACTGTCTCTGAAAATCCCAGTGAGTTTGAGCCATGCTGCATAAGTGGAGCGACAAATTAGCAGCACTCTTAAATTCACCAGCTCGGGCCTCGCGTTTTAACTGTTTGATGCACATCTGTCCTTTTACCCACAGTGCAGTTCTGCCCCTTATTGCTCCTTTAAACCGTCTTAATTGGCTCTGTTTTGTTGAAAAATCTCTTATAAATATATTTAGATTCAGCTCAGATGTTGGTGGAGTGATAACAGGGATTGGGAGGAGGCTGCTGCTTCATGTTGGTGGGACGGCGTGACTAATATCGGAGATGCTGCTGTGATGTCAGAGAAGCGTGATTATGTAGAGCTGCCGCGCATGAATGACTGATCCCCACACACCGCGCATCCCGTCGAAAAAGACTTTATATACGGGCTCCCTTTACAGCTGTAGATATTGATGTAGCAATCCATGTTTCTCTGGCTGTTGAGGGAAACAGTTGTACATTGTTTAGTTTACCATCTCTTTTGCAGGGCTAACGTGAAAGTCGATATTTCTTGGATTTGTTTTGTGTGCAGTGCTCAGTTTGTGGAAAACATTGATTTGTTCTTTGGCATTTTTCTCATGGCTTAGCTCAGTGTTGGAGGATAAAGTTTCCCCATAGCTTATATACTATGGGCTGTAGCTTCCAGGGTAGTGAATGTACGATAGTGCGCACGGATGATTGAGCTCACAGACACACACATGCACGGATGACTGCACACGTTTGCTCGGATTCAATGAAGGTAAAGCGTTTAATAAACAGGCCAGCAGCCTCCGTTGAGAGGAATCAGCCGTGTGTCTTTTTATTGGAGAAACAGAAAACCAAAGTGGAGGAGTCAGGGGTCCAGCTTTGGAAAGCCCTAATGGGCTTCTTCAGAGCTCTTCAGTATAATGACCTCTTCAGCTCGCCAACCATTTAAGTGATCTCCAGTTAATTGGGCTGGAACCTCAATCATGTCGACGTTTTCCTCCCATCTGACCCCGCTCCCTTTTTATCCATTAGCAGAGTTTTTTTTATTCTACACTGTTCTGGGCACCTTCACAGAAAATCATCGGCACTGTTGAAGTATCTTGTCAAAGTGTGTGTGCAATTTGCACCACTGTGGAGGGAAAATTAAGGTTTTTTACAAACTTTTTTTTTTTTGGTCTATAAAGGCAGGAAACACGAGCTGTCAGACACAGATTTTAAAATAAACCCTCAAGTTTAACCATATCAGCAAACTAGGAATCGACTGATACGTTTTTTTTAACGGGGCGATACTGATTTTTGGTATCAAGGAGACCAGTAACTGACATGTGGAACCCACTTACGCCTTGTGGTAACTCGTTGCCACCAGTCATTTCAATAAGGGGGAGGGGACGGAGGGTTGTGGTTTCAAACATGGCGTTAGGGGTAGGAAGCAGTTTCTTCTTTGGATGCGCCATATCATATTGTTCACGAAAATACTGGGATCTTTTTTAATATGATAAGAAATATTTAAAGTAATTAGAGGCTTTGTAATTAATTAATCTTGATTAATCGCACTTTTATCAAATAGCAATATTTGACACAATAAGCACTGACTCAACGACTGACTCTGTGAATAGAACCCAGTCATCTGGTCGACTGTGGACCAGAGTGTGGATACCCGTCCCGAGCCCGACCCGGGCCGGGTTTGAATAACAAATCAGAAATTTTGCTCGGGTTCGGCCCACTTGACATGCTGCTATGTTGTGCTACGGCCTACTCAAGTGCTGGAATTTGTTATTTACGTGACAGCGCCTGAACGCAACACAGGCTCCGCTCCGCGTCATGCTTGAATCGGGTTCGGACTTTAAAACCAGAAAGGCTGTTGGGTCCGGGCCGGACTCAGTTATAACTGTCTTGGACTCAGGAAAATGCGGCCCTCTCCGCGTTCTATTATGGGCTGGCTACACCGTTTGCCTGTACCAGGACTGTTGTAGCTAACGTTAGCTCTGGTGTCCGTGCTCGCAGCAACATGTTTTGTGTCGAGGTGATACAGTAGGCTTGAAGTTATTTTATTATAAGTATGGGTGTGATGGGAGCTCGCAGCAGACCAGCAGCATTTGATAGTTTAGCAGAGTAGCAGATGTGCTGTATGGTAGAGAGTGCCTCAAATCTAGAGCGCTTGGGTGGTCAGTTTCATAGCACCATTTTAGACGTGTGTGAAAACACTTATTTTGTGTGTGTGTGTATGTGTGTGTGTGTGAGATAGACACTGACAGTAGAGAAGCAGCAGTCACAATATAAACTCAATACCTGGCTGAAAACAAATCTAAAATGTCAATACAATAAATCATATCGCTGACATCACAATACTGAGTGAAGTTTAGAAAGAACACAGACATCAGTCAGTATCAGTCCTCCTGTCATCTCTGCTGCTGAGGAGAGTCACTGCCTGCAGGTAACATGACAACAGGTCACATGACCACAGGTAAGTTTTAAGATACAAGACACACTGAGTTAAACCGTTTAACATAAACAGCTGTTGTTTTATCTTGTTAGTAACAATTTGCCATTAGATGGAAAGCGCTCTGTGCTTGTTTGAGAGACTGCGGACAGACCAGATTGAAATATCACTTTTCTACAGGTTTACATACATTTGCTGATCAGGTGTATTGATAAAGTATTGACTTTTTCCTCGAGGAGGTTTTATTGCACTCACAGTAACAAGCGTAGCTGTCGGCTCACGTAATCTTCACCTCTCTGTCTACACTGCGGCATCTTTACTCCATAATACTACGGTCGTTCATAACTTAGCGCTGTGGCTCGTTTAATACCGGCGAGATTAACAGGGTTAAAGCTTCACACGTCCGTGGGAAAAAGCGTATATTAAAAGATTGATCTCGGATTTTACAAATCGATATCGGGTCGTTCAAATGGGTCGTCCCAAAATTCCTTGTGGTTGCAAAATATAAAGCAACAGAATTACAACCTAATACGTTACGCCTATCTTACACCTATAAATTTAACAATAATGTTCAATCAGTCACACTAATTTGCATTCATGTGAATAAATAACCATTCTCTATGTGACAACCATTTCGTTTCATTTTGGTGATTGGCAGCTTATATTTTTTGTTCTCATTTCAATTCTGATTTTCAAGACACACTCTCACACTTCCACTGTGATCATTTTAGGACATTTCACATATGCAAAACTAAGATCATATATTTTTACACAAAAGGTAATTCAGGAAATACGACTTAAAATAATAATTTTTGCTTATTCTGATAACATTGAGCAGTACATCTCCACAGTCAACGCTCCTTTTAATAATGCACCTGATTGATGTGGCTCTCATACTCCAGAGAACAGCCGACAAGCAGTCAGCAGTCACAGGATTAAAATGTTAAAACATTAAATTAACCCGTAAAAAACATTGGGACAAAACACTCAGGTCACCTGCTGGTTATCCGACCAAGTGCAGAACTCTAACGCACAGTGTGAAGCATCTAAGATGCGCTTCTAGTAGACGATCTTTGGAACACTGTTAGTTTCATCATGGTACACCCACGACAATAATATCCACTGAGGAAGGAAAAGTAATTAGGGACTATTCCTAATTACTATTCCACTGCAGCCAT
>JAPZEB010000001.1:4230358-4243010 GCA_029783705.1 Chaetodon striatus
TCTCAGTTTTGGGAGCACTGGTATAAGTGTCTTTTAAAAATGAGTCATTAGACTATTTTTATTTTGTGTTTTTTAATCTTTTTTGTATTGTGTGTTTTTTTTTTAAATTGTATTTATTGTATGGACCTTGAGTCTGGAATAAAGCATATCTATCTATCTATCTATCTATCTATCTATCTATCTATCTATATCTATCTATCTAAATGTCCACATCACGCATTTAGTAGTGGTTACATTTCATAGGTAGGCATTCAGATGTAAACACAATTCAAAACTCTGCTGCCCGGATCATTACCTGCACCAAATCATCCGACCACATCACCCGCATTCTCATATAACTACACTGGTTCCATGTTCAGTACCGAATTGACTACAAAAACCTTTTTATTTTTTTTAAATTTTACAGTCTTCCTATTCTGTGTATGCCCAATTCACGTCTTTTGTTCTGTATATTATTTTATGCTCTGTTTGTTGACCTAGCATGTTTTGAAGGCACCTCTTAAATAAAATGTATTATTATTATTTTAATTATTACTACAAGTTATTATGGCCTTACTTGTCTTCCATAGTCATTTTGTTCGTCCATGATTTGCCGCAGACCATTCTTTTCTCTCGCTAGTAGAAATGCAAATGCTACCCTGAACAGTAACCCTATAGTTTACAGTAGTTCCAACTGGGAAGTAAACAACTTCCTCACATTTACATTATTTCTAAGATATCTTCTCACATTGAGCTGTTCTCTGTCTGTATCAGGACTCCAGTTTACCACCTGGTATGAGGAAAAATATAACAAAGGGTGGTGAAATTCCTCTCTGCACAGCTTTGGGGCTACTGGTAACAAAGGATTTTAAATGAGGTTGTGGTGCAAGAGGGAGGTGGTCTGAGCAACCATTCAGCTCCTTTTCTGCCTCCTTACCTCCTTCCTTGTCCTCTCCTCCCTTTGTTTTAACCCTCATTCCTCTCAGTCTAGCACCTTTCATCCCTACCCCCTCTATGTTCTCTCCTCTTCATCCTTGCTTTTCTTTAAAACTCCCAAATTTGAAGAACATTCCTTTTCTTTTGTATCCTGACAGGCTATAGAGAGTGCTGTATAGACCATTATTTTCAAATACTACATTTGAAAACAATTTGTTGAGTAGTTGAGGAGGATTTGTGCCTCATAGCATATCACATGGCACACATGACACCCCCTCAGTGACGTGTTTGTATCAGCTTGATTATCTCTCATCTCTGTTTATTCTCTTTAGTCTCTTTGTCTGGGATGTAGACAAGAAACCTGAGGGCTACATGGGGCACACACACACACACACAGAAGCACACACACAGGAGCACACACCCACTGACCTGCCTTTATGCATTATTAAAAGACTGTTAAATCAACAGCACACACAAGCAATAACCCACACACATGGGTCTTCATCTGCCGGGCGATGTCACCATGGTGACAACTGTGTGTCCTGCTTAAGACCAGCTGGTGGACCCTGACTGTGATGCTGTGATAGAAGTGACGTGTGTGTGAGAAAGAGAGACACAACAAAGAGAGAACACACTGTGCCGCAGGTATCGTCCATTGAGCTGTCTGTTGTTCACATTATATGCTTGGACACACACCTGACAGCTAAGAAGAAGAGAGAAAGCACAGCAGACATTAGCATATTGATCATTTTATTGATTGCCAGTTGCAAATGAGTATTTATTCTCCAATTCATTTGAGTATCTGACTGTGGTGGGAGTAGTCGTGTTGACACTCCAGACAGCGTACCATCTGTTTCTACCACTCCTACACAGAAACGTATGGAGCGTGCAGAGACTCGTCTGGCAGTCTGGTTGGCACAAACGCAGCTATGTGTTTGTTGATTACAGACTTTCTACTACCAAAACATCCAGGCTTCCTTTCCATCATTCCACGCTCACTGACTCACCCTCTCAACTGGCTTCCTTCTCGCCCCCTCTGCACTGTGCCCTCAGCTCCACCTCCCTTTCAGCTAGAGTAGTATTGTTTATGGAGAGCCATATATTAGATATAAAACTCTACATCACCTCAGTTTTGAGGTTACACAGAATAAGACCCTGTCTGGAATGATCATCCATGAAAGGGCAAACAGTGCTACTTTCCAGTCTTAAGTTAAGGCAGCAGTACTGAAGTTAAAAAGGCAGCCATGACCTGAAGGGAAGACCATTTGTGCCACACTGAAGCTATTACTATCTCCATGGCAGCTGCTCAGGGAGTTGACAGAGAATGAAGAGGGATAGAGATGGGGATAATGCTAGTGTTAGGCAAACCAATTCTTTTCACAGTATCTGTTCCTTTGAGTTGATACATGTAAATGTATTGAATCTTTTGAATTTTGATACTTCTTGCATAAGATCATATCAGTTTGTCTGCCCACGCCACAAAACTTAACTTCAATGCATTACCTGTCATCATGTGTATGTTTACATTCATGAGGATGAAATATTTATTTTAATGCATTGATTCAGCATCCCACTTGTATGTAGGTAGGCTATGTGAGCTCAATATGATGTTACAGAAATGTCACTGAACAACGACCTGTCGTTCTTTGAGAAGCAAGTAGCAGACATCCCTGTTACTTCTGCAGCCATGTGCTGCATCCGTGTGGTGATGTAGTAACCTGAAAAAATGAGTTCCAGATCATATTTTATGGTTGACCTGATTAATGTCTTTTGCACTTTGTGGTCAACACTTTGTGTAAACGCTCTGAGCAATCAAAAACAACACATCTTCTTTGTAGCGTCTATGTTGTTGCTTCAATACAACTCAAAGCTCATGAATACAAAATCGAAAGAACAACCGTCTGAGGAGCACATGAATGCACCATTGGCTTGTGGAGGTCTGGACTTTAATCCGATTCAGTCACTTTTTGTTCACCTACCATAGCAGGTGGCATGAGCAGTACCCTAACAGCGAGTGAGCGAATGGGAAAAGTCAGGGATTAATGAGCACTGGGACGTTTGACAGGCTGACCCAGAACATACCTGACACTACAAAGAGTTATTCAAAAAGATGCATTAGTTGACTTTTGCCCATAGATTTTATTTAATGATTCAGATATACACTTACTTTATAATTATAAAGTACACTGACTCAAGTACTGTACATATGTACGAGTACGTGTACTTAACTTGTGAAAAAAGTGATTCGGATTTCGAGAGAATAAGCTTGGAAGATTTGCTGTTTAAGACTGGAGATGTTTGATAGAGTTCAGGACACTTCTTGAGGACAGCCCCGACACTCCAAATGATCATACTGTGTCAGCTTGGAATGTGTACACTACTCATAAATGAGTGGAAAATGCACAGAGGGACAAGTTACGTACATACCTGTTTTGGAAATAATCAAGTTTGGCTGAACTGCTCAGGGTGAAGACATATTATGTCTTTATACTGAATGTTATTACTTTTTTTTTTTTTTCCATGTTGTAACATGTCGTCCTTTGCAGTTTTCAATGGCATGTAATATATTGGTGGCCATTTTAAGATGAACTTGTAAAAAGCTTGTTCTTTCGGTTTCGTAACAGAACACTATAAGTGTTTATGAAAATATAACCCATAAAAATAAGGATGATGTTGTTACTAGGTCAAAATAGCTCTTTATTAATATAGGCCATGGAAATGAAAAAATAACACTACACCTGGGTCAAAAAATGACTCTTTATTGGTTTAATTGACCTGCAACAGAATCATTCTAGTTGTGATATAGTGATCCACAACTTAAAACAAATGTGGACCCGGGGCATGAAGTGGGGGCCAATGGTCCCCTTCCCTCCTACCTCTGACGCCCTTGCTCAGGCCACACCCATCTTTAAACTCAGCCTTCATTGTGATCTAATGAATTTATGAAGTTTCATGACTGCATCTTGCACAGTTGCTACCCTGTTGTGTTAACAAAATCTGTCCAGTGACAGACAGACACCTGGAGAAGTGCTTAAAATGGCTGCTGTGGTAGTTGGCGCTAAAATGGATGTCACCAGGAACACACACACAAAATAACACTAATCTTTGCAACGTTGTCGTGGCTGGTAAATATAACATCACACAGAGTAAAATTAACCACCATTGTTAATTTCTAACCCAGCAGAATCGTAAATATGACATTGTCACTGGGTCAAAATAACCACATATTGGTATGACTGAATAACCCAATGGAAATAATACAAATGACATAAAAACTGGGTGAAAACAATCCATGGTTTGGGAGTGATCGATGACCTAGTGGTTTTTATACTCATGGGTATGGGGTAAACTTTGCCCAGCACTGGGTTAGTCGCTGCTAGTTTGGGTATCGTGATTGACCCAAATTGAGTTAATTCTGACCCAGTATTTCAGCTGCAGAGAAACAAAGTAAATAAGACATACACATAGGAGTTTGTCAAAACGCAAAATGTAAAATGAGAAGCAGATGCAATGAAAGGGAAATGCAATTTGAAGTATAGTGTTAGAATCCTCTTTATTTACATAAATGTTGCCTTACATTTAACTTTATTGTACTTTTACTATACTAAGACTTTATTGTACAACCCACCAAAAAGCAGCAGTGGAAACACAGATTAAATTTCATGTCATTTCAAACATGCCCCTTAATTGTAAAATTTACTGTAGTTGTACTGGAGCGCCCTCTGGTGGCTTTTCCATGTCAAAAAGAGACAGCATAAGGGAGAACAAGTAGAGAACAGTAATTTAGAAAGGAGCAATGAAGTAGTGCTTTACTAATAGACCCAAACATACCCACTGATGACAGCAGAGGTGTCACGCTCTTGCTTTAATTGGACCTATGCCTTCACTAGGTACAGGGGAATGTTTACAAGATAGTAATCACAGTTGGGTGGGGCAGAGACTGTGGAAGTTCATCCCCCTGTGCATCACCGGTCACTGTTTCTCCATTCTGGGCCACATCACTGTACAGGAGATGGACACGCTGTGATTGTCTAGCTGTCGAGACCCCGGAGCATGTTCTCGATGTCTCGATCCCATTGTTCCTCCTCCTCTCTTTTGGACAGCACCTCGTACTCCTGAAGCTCCTTCTGCAAGTCCTTTTCCCAGTCTGTTGACTCATCTGAATGAAAAGGAAGATTATGAGCAAGAGCAATTTTATAGCACTTGATGCAATCACTGGATGTGAATGTTGTCTCCCAACATCTAAATTGGATGAATAAGTACAGTTAATCCTCGTGATGTAAGGACCTAGGAGTAAACACTTAAGAAGAATCAGTAGACACTGTCGTAAAACTAACCATCAGCATAGGGTTCACAATCGTCATCCAGCACCAGCTGCTTTATTGCTTTCCTGACGTCCTCATTGTTCATGTCGTTTGGGTCGAAAGCGTCACTCACAAACTCGGACACTCCGGGACTCGATGATATTTCATCCTCTTCTTCGTGAGCTGGCTGAAAGTCATACAGACAGGACAGGAAAGGAAACTGTAATTCTCTCTAAAGTTTCAGAACAATTGTTAAAATATTAAGCTATACATACACACCCATCTTTATTTTAGCACTCTTACCTCCTGTATGTCGCAGATGGAAACTGGTGGAGTTTTTGGTCTGACGTTGTCTATGAAAAGGATACAGTGCTTTTAGTTTTCCATATGCAAAACACATTGTGATGCTTGCTTAACTCTCAGTTTTCCTCTAAAACCACAGCCCTGTCTGAGGTTAAGTGTAGTAGGTGTGTCATTAACAGCAATGACACGCTGAACTGAAGACTTCAACCTTCTTAACATCACCTTTAGCATGGATAGCCTCTGATCCTACACCATGACCTCCATCTACAGAGCACAGTCATACCACTACTTCAGCTCTAAATTTTTATGCTTCCCGGCCTCCAATCAGATCTCTAACTGCTTTCCCAAGAGGACAAGAAACTCTCCCCATAGAGCCCAAAGCAGAAATCCATGAGCTGTTCCTGATGATAAATCAAACTTGGTGTGTGGCGTACCATGGTATTCACAAATCATGGACACATAAGGTGACAAAGCAGATTACTCTCTCTTACCACATCTTTTGTTGTACAACATTAGTCTTTACAAATGCGTGCCCAATTTAAGTAACTAAGGAGTGGAAAGAGAATACACTTGGGGCCAGATGTATAAATGACATGTAAACACTAAAACCAGACTTGTAAAATACAATTTGGTCATTGAAAAATGCAATTTAAAACAATTTAAAATAGCTCTTACACATATTTTTTCCTGAATATTTAACCTCATAGAATAAACTGCGCTCAGTTTGAACTGTTTTTTTTATCTTTAGACCAGTTGACTAGTATTAGTTTCAAGTTCAGTTTAACTGTCGGGAAAATTAGTCCCTGACGCTTCCAACATCCCTACTCCAAGCAACCAGTGGGTTAGGAGAGGCTTGTGAGGTACATGAACAGTTCTATAAGAAAAACAGGTGAGATGGTCGCTTGGATGAAAGTCTGACCTATTAAGACAACGTCCTCAGGTGAAACATTGGCCCCTCTGTCCTCATCCTCCTTCTGCTGCTGCTGGGCTGCCAGCGCTGTGAGCTGAGCTGACTGCTTGATCAGAGACACCCGGTAGAAATAATTCCTCCAGAAAACATCCTCCTTCACCCTGTCAAACACATCATACATCAGTTCTACCACTTGAACGTTGATTTCACAGGTAATTTTGTTCTGTTAACATCCTTGCAGAAACAGACATATTGAGTAAACACATGACTACTGACTGTTTAGGAACCAAGTCAAAGCGCATGCGGTTGAGGAGCTGGTCTTCCTCCAGCATCACTGCAGCCAGAGGATACATCTGCTCCATGTCGAAGTTAAACTGAACACCGGCGGGAGGGTCTCGCAAGAAATTCCTCTTGTCCTGGAATCAGCATCCAGAGAGCTCAGTTTGCACAAAAGGGGCTAAATATAATACATATAAAGATAAAGAGACAGACATGTTAACACACTCGTGTAGTGTATTTGCTTACAGCTGACAGAGCGAGGATCTGCTGCTGGATTGTCTCCTCCTCATTGTAGCCGACCCAGGGAGGCACTGCCGCTTCTAGACACAAACATCAGCAAACACACACATTCAGTTGGGCTGTGACACAAAGTACACAACACCATCAGACCACAAGCAGAACTCAGGGAGGCATTTCGTCACTCAGTCACGAGTTTTATCACTCAGTTACACCCATGCACACACCTGGATCTGTGGTAATAGAAGCTTATAATGTGAGTCTGCTGTTCTCACTAACACAATATAAACAGAAAGATTAATACAATTTCTATCAATGTAGCCCTGCGAGACTGCAATTTGAATTCATTTTCACATTTTTAAAAGGTAAAATTCACACTTCAATTTGATACATTACAGTTTTGTGAAAATTCTATTCATTATATACAGACAAATAAGGAGCAACTGATAACGTGCCTTGCAGAGAGATGAGGGTGACTACTGATGATTTTGTCTCGATGTTGTGTGAGGTTCCACAAGGTTCAATCTTTGGTCCCATATTGTTCAATTTATATGTGCTCTCCCTTGTATTTTATCAGTTTGAGATTGTTGCTTACAATTGTTTTGCAGATGACACCCAACTTTATATATAATTTAAGCCAGACTATCTTAAATATCTGGATACTCTACGCTGTTGCCTTATTGCTATCAAAGAGTGATGTCATTTAAATCTTGGTCATTGTTTCAAAGAGTATTGGTCCATACTTCAGTCATTTTGTTGGAAATATAAAACCATCTTAAAAATATCTTAGTGTTGTGTTTGATCAAAACCCACACTATGACCATCACATTAAGAATATGGTCCAGTTTTATTTTTTGCATCTCAGAAATATTGCCCACATCAGTTCAGCCTTGCAAAAGAGTATCATAGTTCAAATTTTCAATGCCTTTGTCTCTTCCTACTTGAATTACTGTAACTAATTATTTTCTTGTTTAAACAAGTCTGCCACTGCCCGATTCCACTTGATTCAAAATGATGTGGCAAACAGGTTTTTAACAAGCACTAAACAATAAGCGTATATTACCTCCATTCTAGCTCACTTACACTGGCTTCTTGTGAACTTCAGGATTCAGTTAAAGATCCTTGTGATAACATTTAAAGCCCACCATGACATGGCACCTCTTATATTTCTGAACTTGTAACCCAATACTTTGCACCAAGATCATTCTGATCTTCTGAACAATTGCTCTTAAATATCCCAGGGTCCCATTCTCCAAATCCACGATTTTCAATTTGATTTTTGATTTTAAAGTAAAGATTTAATTCAATGTTTGATTTAAACATTATTATTCAGCACTGACAGCTCAACGATCAACAGATTATATAACATTTACTGTCTCTCTGTTAACATAATACTTCATAGCTAGCTAATCACCAACTTAGCATTTTCGTCACAGCTTCTGCTTCTGGGCCTAGTGGGCAAAGGAGGCTGATTGTGGACTGATGTGTAGGTATGGTGGGCGAGTCACGTAGCTGCTACAGCTGCAGTGATACCTACTCTTCGGGAAGCAGGAGGATTTTCCAGGTCATTGTGATATTCCAGATCAAAACTGGAGCTGTAGACTACCAGAAAGCTATGCTGTGTAGTCTTTGAAGAGTTTTTTTTTTCTTCATACATGCACAAGTAGGCAGGAATGGAGAGAAAAAAATACTGAGAGAATTGCATATCCTGCTTTTAATTTTTAAAACTCTAAATCAAAATATTATTTCGATCAATTTTCTATTTCGAATTGAAATTGTGACACCCCCACTAAATAGTATATAAGGTGCTTTACAAATAAATTTTGAGTGACTCATTGAATTGTCTTAAAAACATTAAGTAGTTAAGAAAACTACAAATCATCATCAAGCCAATAAAGCTGTACTAACTCTGTGTACTATACAGTGTGTTTCTGCTGGATCTAGATTTGGCCTCACAAAATGGCTAAGTTTAATATCCAAATTGATAATTATTTTTTTACTTTTTTCAGTAAAAATGAAATGCAAAAATTCCCACTAAAAGTCTGACACATTCTGCTGTTCTTGTTTCCCCGTTTGATTTTACCTGATTTTTTTGCCTTCTTCTCTTGGACAAACTTCTCTTGCTCCTTTTGGAAGTCTCCTAGGAATGTCTGCAAAAACACAGTGTGGCACAAACACACATACAGATACACATTAGATGCAGTAAAAGATTAGTGTTTCACACATTAACCACAAGTTGTCCTCTAAATGCTGCCAAACTTGTCAGACAAGGAGCAATGCCTACACACCTTGTCTATGATGCCGTCGATTTTCCCTTCTTCCACAGTCTTCTTGATAGTCTGAGCTGTCTCTACCACTGACTCAGAGATCTTCTTGGTGGCACTGGAGGCAAAGCTAAAGAGGTAGTCTTCAGAGGGAGGAGGAAGATGAAAAGATGGTTGGCAACAGCATTATATTGTTAAACTGTGACTACAAGCATTGCTACAACAACACCAGACAGGTATATCAGATGACAGTTCCTCCTGCAATCACATATCCTCATGTCACTGGACAACAAACAACAAAACTCAGAAAAACAACCTTAGTTGCATTTAAGGATGGGGAAAGCTTTTACCAAGAGCTACAGTGCTCTTATTTTAATGGTGTATGATGAGTAAACATAGACAGATAATGGCACGATGATTATGGCAGCTAACTCCTCGAGCCTCTGCGAAGCAATTTAGCTAATGACCTAGCTTAAGATTAAATACAACTATTTAACACAAATAGCAGTAAGACGGTAAACGCAGTCCTGTCTCACCTCCAAGTCCTTTGCTGTTTTCAGAGTTTTCTTGGTTCGCCTCTGGTCCTTCATCCTGATCAGCTGGCTGCTGTTTGTTTACCTCGTTTTGTGCTTCCACCACCTTTTCTTCCTGCTCTGCACTCACGTTTTCTTTGTCGTCCGACGTCTTCGTGTCCGTCTGTTCCTGCAAACCCAACCACGACCCGAAACCTCTAAGCATATTGGTCGAAGTAAAACCGTTTAGCTTGATAACGACGAGAAAAACAACAATCTGGACAGAGGCTGCTTCTTCACTTTACACAACCAGGAACTCCACCGATAGGTATTCTTCTTCTCGGTTTGATTTTGTGTGATTCAAATTGTGTGCTGCTGCCCCCGTGTGGTCACACGGTGGAGTGATGCCTTCAGTGTTCCCTGGGTCAGTAGTACGCTTCGGTTATAAATTTTTTATTTGTCATAAATATGACTCGCTGCATACTCGATGTTTTAGTGGGATATATTAACAAAATAGACTGCAACTGTTTCGAGCCCGTGTTTTCCAGATTACGTCTTTTCTGAGATACTGCAACAACTGTATTAGTCATATTTTGTTAATATTAATACAGAATTCTTTGTATAGTATACCCCACACGCTAAATTGAGAAAAAATAAGAATATGAGGAAAAACCGTAATATTTGGGTAGTATAATATCTCGATGTGTGTGTTTATGTGGGACATTAGTTTAGTTTCGTTTAGTTTAGTTTAGTTTAGTTTAGTTTAGGGACTGTTCGTCACTAATGAGGGGGGAGTGGTTGGTGCTAAAAGGGGGAGGCATGTCAAATATTTTTCAAGCACTGGGGAGGGACTTGTGTTTTTTTTTTTTAATTTAATCTAAGACCATTTGGGAGGCATGTTTTCTTCAAAAATGGCCAAAATGACACTGAAATTATTGTTCGATTGTCAAATTTCCAACTATCAATGGACACATCAAGTGTGATGAATTGTGTCTGCCAGAAAAAAAAAGAAACCTATAATAAACCTATAACATCTGAGCTTAAATGGTGATATTTCATCAAAGTCACTTTATTCTATGTCTTATTTAAAATTGAAAATAAACTGTTTGCACGAACTAACCAACATGCATGACAAGGGTGAAAAGCTTTTATTCAACTCCAGAATTTCATCTTCAACTTTCAATTTTCAAACATCAAAGGGTAAGCTTTAAATATCTAATACTAATTTATGGTCGAGGTAGGGCCGAACATTTTCCACCAGTCATTCAAGGAGGCACTAGGAATAATATTTGTAGCTTCAGGGAAAGTAAAAAAAAAATTTAAAAAGTCCCCTGATAGGTAAAGACCAGTCCCTTAGTCTAGGCTACCAACACAACAAACAGCTCTCTATAAAGTCTCTGACTCTATTGAAATCTACTTAGAGAGTGAAATACAAACTCTCTTTCTTTGAAAACATATATTAAGCCTGTGTTTTGTTTTGGTCTGCTTAACTGACACGTGCATTTTCAGGCTCTAGTGCACATCCAAACACAAATCTAGGCATCAAATGTTCTTTCAGACACCTGTGGGTGACTCCACAGGCCCATACGTCAGCGAAGAATGACAACAATGTGGTAAAATCATGTGATTCTGCTTGTTTGTTGCCCTTATTCCTGTCACGTATTGTCAAACTTGCGTACTGTGTTCCTGCATCGAATGAATGATGCAAAAAGACATGAATATGTGCATAAGTAATGATGCGGCTTGTGCTAAATCATCTGCTGCTTTGTTACATGGTGACCAGTTGGATGTCGTTCCCTGACATGAGAAACAGTAGCTGTTGAGAATGCAGATGGCCACGATATATTGCATTAGTCATTTCGGTCTCTGCACACCATCCAGTTAGAAATCTAATCTCCTTTGGCACACAGAAATGAACTTTGCTACTTCCACTGTGGTTTGACATCAAGACCGTAACAGTGCTTAATACTGTATCACATAATGCTGAGGGAATTTCGGGTATGAGCATTTTGGAAATTAAGTAGTGTAAAGCATGTGTAAGAGCGATAGATTTTACGAGCTATATCAACAAACTGGATTCTGCTTCCAGTTTTGACACTAAGAGTCTGGCGTGACACTTTCTCTTTCTACCTTCTGCCAAAACAGCCCTCAGGCAGCGAGGGCTTTTGAATTATGAGGGAAGAATTGCTTGCTGCCAAGAAAATTACTGCTTTTGTTTCTCTCCAAGACCTTTAGAGGGGATGATGGAGCTGGTTAATCATCGCGGCCCTGCCCCCTGTCAGAGCATTTAGCGACAAATACACAGAGGGGTGGATGTGGACAGATTAGGTGCTGTTTGCAGCTGATGGAGTGATGACTCCTGAAATAGGCTGTCCCAGGGGTCGCCGTGCGAGACTCTGGTTTTCCTCCTCGCAGATGCTCCTCATGCTTCCGGCCAAAGAGCTATAAATCGCCACTCTTGCGCCTGTGGCTCTCTGTGACATTTCAATTACGTCACAGGACGCAGTTTATCCCCTGGAGAGGTGAGCACACCTGGGACACAGCGAGTTGAACGCGCAGAGACTGGAGCAACAAGTTCTGAATCTGCTATTTAAACTCTGGGCACAGAGTTTTTGAACTTATCACTGAGCTATTTGGCTACAGCTGGCATCAATCTATTAATTTAGATATGGGATAAGGGAAAGGGGCAATTCAAAAGTTTAAGAATTAACTGTTCATTGTTAGTGGGGCTGGGAACAGTTCACATTTGAACCAATACTAGCACCCAACAGTACCTTTTTTTTTGGTGCTTTACTTTCTCTGTGATTACAGAAATTACATTTTAAAAAGGCTGCAGGTGATATAAAAGCTGAAATGTAATTCTGCTCCTCTGCTCTTTTCTAATACCACATACAGCTAATCCTCTGTCTCTGTCTGTCTGCATGTGTC
>JAPZEB010000001.1:4263473-4277138 GCA_029783705.1 Chaetodon striatus
CCTTCCACAGTGTCACCTGCTGCTGCTGCTCCTGCTCCACTGTCACCTGGAAGTAGCCCATCCACCACTACTGCAGCTACAGCTACAACATCTACCACACACTGCCAATTACCACTGTCCTTTACAGCAGATGAGGTGAGGGAGGAGCTGCATATAGGGAAAGCTGCGGGCCCAGATGGAGTGTGTCCAAGGCTTCTGAAAGACTGTGCAGCCCAGCTAGCGGAGCCCCTTCAGTGGATCTTCAGAAGGAGTTTTCGAACAGGCACAGTCCCTGTGCAGTGGAAAACACCTTGTCATGCACTGGTGCCCAAAGTAAGGCACCCAGCTGAGTAAAATGACTAACCAGTGGCCTTAACATCCCACATTATGAAGACCCTGGAGGGCCTGGTCCCCCATTTCCTAAGGTCATTGGACAAGTTGGTTAAAAAGTTGGCTCAGTGCTCTGCAGGAGACTGGACCCAGTAAGAACTGTGGTGGAGAGGGGCACATTGAACAAACTGAAAGCTATAATGGCCTTCTGGAGCAACAGAGGAGCAGCAGCAGCAATCGGCTCATCTCACTGCTTTGCAGAACAGAGGGTTTCAGGAGATCCTTTGTCCCCATGGCAATAAGACAGTTTAACACCTCCTGAATCTTGTCACACACACATCACATTAGCCACAACTGGCTGGACTGTGGAATGGGCAATTTTATTTTAATACATTTTTATTTTATTGTTAATTTCTATTTATGCACTTATTTTAACTTATTTTATTTTATGTCTATTTTAATACCACTGTGGTGGTGTTGTTGATGAGGGCAAGTGTGGTTGTTGTTTTTTGTCTTTAATGAGCTGCTGGGCAGTTGAATTTCCCTTCAGGGATGAATAAAGTTTTCTCTATTCTATTCTATTCTATTCTATTCTATTCTATTCTATTCTATTCTATTCTATTCTATTCTATTCTATTCTAGTCTAGTCTAGTGTGGTTTGGTCTCCACCAGCTCTTGAGGGAAATACATGGTTCTTTAAATGCACCACTAGGCTACAGTGCTAAAGCTGTTTGAAGGTTGACGAGAGATCAGAGACTGAACCAAAACAGTAGTTAGGGAAGGAAGGCTGCTGAAACACTCTGTAGGTGCTCAGTGTTTGTCACTACAAGCGATTTCTTATTACATGTACTCATTTGATCCATGTTGAAGGTCAGGCAAAAATGACAATTGGTAAGAGTTCAGGAAAGAATTTTTTTCAGTAGAAAAAAAGAGATGTAAAAAAAAAAAGAGATGTAAAGTCTGGTTTCTTTTACTGAGGTCGAATGTGCTCCATGCCCATCGCCCACACTCACTTCCACAGTTTCCACCTTTTTACATATAGGGCACCCTATTTCTTGGAGTAGCACTGAAAGTCGAAATAAATGAAGCCTTGTGGATATTTGAGTCCTTCTTTCTTTTTATGCTGACGAAGATTCTGGGCTTCAAACACAGTAAACATAATGACATGAGGTGGCTGAAAAACTTACAGCAGCCCCTCATGAGTGAGGCTGAAGCACTGCCACACCTCTCTAGTAGTTAGAGAGTAGTTTTAGTCTGATATACATACAATAAAAGTCCACGTAATGTGCATGTTATCATAAAATCTGTAATAATTTTGTTTAGAAGTCTTGCATTAAATGTAGATGATATTGTGTGATATGTTACAGTAAGACAACTTTTGTAATGTCCAAAAAGCCTAGATATGAAATATTCTGGCTGACTCGCTGGCTCATGTGGTTTAAGTTCATGGCTGATAATTATGCAGCACTTTCTATAAGTGATGACTGGAGAATGACATTCATCAAAATAGCCTATTTTATTACGTTATTACTTGGTATCAGATGAAAATTTAATACTTATAATAAGTGATGATAATTACTGCAATATATTTGCATTTTCAAATACTGTCTTCAGTTTTACTCTCAGGAAATACTTCATCAGATACAGTCACTTTTTTCAAACTTGATAAAACTATGATATATTCTATATATTGCACAGTCCTGTTAACCAAGTGTAAAATCACTGCAGAGGTCTTCAGACTGAAGTCAACAGAGCCTGACATCAAGCAGGACAAGGCCTCCTGGGAGATCTGCCACCAAGACAACTCTTCCACAAGTGGAAGTGACCAAGCAGAACCACAGAACAGGTTGGTGAGATTCCCATTCTTCAAAAGTTCTGTTGCTTGCTGTCACCAGAGGTCAGAGTATGGGTCAAGGAACATGATCAGAAAGTGGCTCATACAGTTACAAACTTGTGGAGACCTACCTTGAAACAGGACAAGAAATCAAGACCTTCTTGTGTGAGACTCAGCTGAACCCCACTGGAGCTGGAGAAAAACTTTTGGTGTGTGAGGCTGTTTGTCAGATCCTGGCTGAGCTCGTAATGAGGCAAAGAAGGCAGTAAATAGGTACAGGTCCATCTCCATTTTTTGTCACTTGGAGGCAGGATATCAGGCCAGAATACACAAAAAAGCACTCCATCTGGGCACTTTGGGAAGTCCTGCAAAAGGTATAGATCTCAAAAGACTACTTCAAGTGAGGATGATTATCCAGCAGGTCTGTGTGATGACCTGCGTGGGCTCTAATTGTGCCCACATGGTGCCAGGAGCAGGCCTTGCATCAGGAGTCAGAGAGACTGTAGTTTAAAAGAGGTAAAAATCTTACAATCAGGAATTGTAAGATTTTCACAGGGAATCCCCCCTGCTCAGAGTCAGGAGGAGAAAATTGCCCACGGTCTATTGGAAGTAGTCAAGCATGTTTCAACAAAGTTGTGAGAAAAAAATGTTGGCACTCTACACTTCTGCAAACCATGGATATGTCACATTTGCATGTTATTATATGGTGGATACATTGAAACTTGACATTCAACAACGCTATGTGTGGTCAGTTTAAGGCACAAAAACCACTCGGTTATGGTTGGGAAAAGATCACGTTTTGGTTTAAAATATCTGGTTTTGGGGGCACAATCTGCTGGAAAAGCAGTGATGTCTAGGTAAAAAAACCAACCATTCTTTGTGGCACTATCCCTGCTGGAAAAACACAGACAGGTTGCTACAAAACACCCACATTTGGTACCTAAAAAGCTGTTGGAAACACAGTGACACGTTGCTAAAAACACCCACATTTGGTACCTAAAAAGCTGCTGGAAACACAGTGACAAGTTGCTAAAAACACCTACGTTTGGTATCTAAAAAGCTGCTGTAAACACAGTGACGAGTTGCTAAAAACACCTACGTTTGGTATCTAAAAAGCTGCTGGAAACACAGTGACGAGTTGCTAAAGACGCCCACGTTTGGTGCCTAAAAAGCTGCTGTAAACACAGGCGCTAAAAACACCCACCTTTGGTGCTGGAAACACAGGAGTGGGTTGCTACAATACACCCATGTTTGGAACCAACAAAGCCACTGGAAACACAGCAATGACTTGCTAAAATAAAACTAATTTTGTTGTTTGTTGGTCTCGCAGAGTGCCCTGCAACTTGGCAGGCGTCTCCTCCTGATGACAACGTCAGCTTGTATACTACATCACTCTAGAAACATTGGTATGATACCTACGAAACATGCAAATGTATTTGTGGTTTGTACAAACATGAAATGCCAACACTTTATTCTGGTGGCTAGGCTGCTTTGTCTTTCCTCAGGAGAGAACTGCGTGATAGATGAAACTAGATGAAAATGGACACAGCTGCTAAGTAGACAAAACACTGAGAAAAAGTACACCACAGATAACAATCCTGCCATAACCGATTTAGATTGGGTTGCACTGGCAATTTTAAATCCATTATTACAACTGCGCTTGAAGTCCTTCCTACGTTCCTTAGAAATCACTTGTTGGATAATAGTGATTTACCAAACCTGGTTGCGCCATTTAAGTACAGTAACAATGTTTTACAGTAACAATGTGGCAAATGACAATGTGTAATGTGAAAGGGATCAGTCATGGGGATGGACATACCAGGAGATTATCATCCTACTCTTCCGCTCCTTAAGGCTTCATAGAGTTTTATAGCAAGTTTCAGTTCATTGTTTAGCTGTCTTGCTGCAACTTTACCATTTTAGTTCACTTTCATAGTGTCGTTTACAGCTGCAGCAGACAGCTGTTTTTAGCGTAAAAACTCTAAATACCCACTGTATACTGCCTACTCAGTGCCAAACAGCAGACAGACACACAATAACTCATGAACAGAATGGAGCATACAGCAGCAAAAAAGCCAGATATTTCCCTCAGGAGTTGGTAGGGACCAAAAACAGAGCTAAAGAAGGGTGAATATTGCTCTGATGGCACGTCGCTGGCAAACAAATGGGGCCAATGTATGCCTCCGACAGCCCATAGTTACAGGCCCTCATACCACCACACCTGTCTCAGGAGAGGCCAGGTTTCTCCAACCTTAATAGAAAAAGTTCTCTCTAACACAGAATCAATTTCAGCAGCTTACCTGGCTGTCATCTTCAGAAACTCATGGCAAGAGCACTCACTCACATGGAGGACATCTTGCAAAAGATCAAACTGACCATAAATCTCACCATAAATCCAGCAAAGTTCTTTCCGGGAGTTGAAAGTTACATTTGGATCCTGGGAGGGAGTGTTTTCAGACAACAGGATGAAATGGAGGCAACCAGAGAGTGGCACATAAAATCTGTTGACAGTTACGGATGTTTTTGGCCCTGGTGGGCTGGTATTAGTTTTTTTGTTTTTCTTTTTCTTTCAAAAAAATCTGCTGCCCTTTTGTCTCACCACTACCAATAAAACCAAGCTGGCCCGGGGTGAAGAGCAGTGGAGGGCATTCATGGATCTCAAAGAGGCCCCCTGCGATGAATCTGTGCTTCTGAGCCTCAACTTTGATCTACCCCTCTCCATCCAATCAGATGTCTCTTCCTGCGGGGGACATTATCTTTTGTGATTCATTACTTTGCTGTTAATGAAATGCTTTTGATACATTTTGTTGCTTTTATGCATAGACTTAATAATGAAAACAAGTTTATAATGGACCTTCTAGGGGAATGTAAATGTGTTTGCTTTTACTCTCTGGTAACCCTGATGTAAAAATTGATGATAAATTCTCTTATCATATATTCAAGATATTTTAGTGCTGGATTTATAGGCTGATAAACTCAGCAGACAGACTTGCTTGAAAGTGAGTCTAATAGGGAACCAGTCTAAAGGCAGACAGTATCATTCTATAGCCATTACATTGTGCAGTCAACATTTACTTCATAATGATAAGTTAAGTAAATAAACTCAACTATTTCTACTTCAACAACAGAACAGCAAGCAAGTCCTATTATGTAGGCTACTGCAGGTGATTTTATGGACACTGAGGCTGTTGTATCTACACGGACACAGTCGCAGAGACAGAGCCTGCGGAGCTTTGAATAATTTGGAATTCCTCCAGTATTGCATTTATTGCTTGTTCAGTCACCTGTTGACTGTGTGATTTGTGAATGAGCCTGTGCAGAGGGTCTTCTAGTTGCTGGTGAGAATTTCTTTGTGCTTTGTTTTCAAGCTGTGCTGCTCGAGTAATGAGCTTAAAGTAACAAGAACACCGCAGACTTTGTAGGCAGCGAGTAAGCCATGTATTAGATGCATGCATTGATACTTTTTCGTATGAACACAAGCTTTTTGGATGTGTGAATGTTTTTAGTCTATAATATTTTTGTATTCAGTCTGTGTGTGCGTCAGAGTAAAAACTTGGACTGCCGTGTATTTTTTATGCAAAGAAAATAGATAAGAAACGTGTCAGTCATGCATCCATGATGTGTGCATTTCCACTGCTAAAATGAGTGCATCATTGTAGAGTTAATTTCACTAGATTTTAGAGGCAACTTAGAGGCAATGCAGATATCCACAGATGAAGAACCACCACAGATGAAAACTGCCTTTTGACTTACTACAGCAAAGTTTATCAATATGCACTGTCCCTGTTAAATTAATTCTTTGAAGTTCATTTGGTGTGCCTGGGCCTTAACACCAGAGCACCCCAGGGCTGCGTTTTAAGCCCCCTGTTTTACTCCCTGTACACACACACACTTGTGCAGCCACTTTGGATTCCAAAAGCATTATAAAGAAGTAAAAGACCTGACCTGCTGATCAACCTACTCCTAAACATCAGCAAGACTAGGGAGATGATAGTATCCTACGAATTTGCATCCCACAAATGATGTTACATCAATAATGCACAGTTAGGTAACTAACGGGTAATTATGGCGATTAGGTTTAGGCAATAAAAGTTACGGTGGTTAGGTTTAGGAACACAAATATGGCTGGGTGTCTTTAGGTTTAGGCAAGTAAAGTTACTTTGGTTAGGTTTAGAAAAAGAAACAAGGTGAGGACGTAACTTAAAATGACTCAAAGTTCACTCAGATTTGAACACGTGACTCTGGTGAAGAGTACCGGCCAAAAGTCGGGTTTTTTTGTGGCCCATCCACCACCCCAACCTGTCTCCTTAAATGTGCTCAGGACTGCTTCTTTGTTTATTGCTGTCAGTGCAGTGGTCACATAAGTTCAGCATTTCAAAATACGTGGGATATGTATGAATTTGGGTGCATTGCTTTTTGTAGGAAAAGATACGAACGATTTGTGAGAACAGGTTGTTTTGGGAAGAAGTAGCAAAGGAATTTCATCCCCCTTAGTGTCAATGGGTCCTCCGTGGAGAGGGTGAATGGCTTTAAGTACCTTGGTGTCCACATCACTGATGGTCTAACGCTGGCACTGCACACTGACTCAGGCAGAGACTGTTAACCTCAGATGTCAAAGGATTTTCCTGATATCCCCTCCATTACATAGGAATTTTTAATCTTGCACTATCAAGAGCGTCCTGATGGGGAACATCACTGCAGCACTCCAACAGCACTGCAAAGCCCTGCCAAGAGTGGTTGGTTCAGCTGAGCACACTATAGGTTCTGCTCTACCCTACCTAAAGGATGTTTACACTAGGTGCTGGCACTGGGTGTATGAACTAATAATCATCAGTTTGCCGTCATTCATTCATTTATTTAATGGCATTGTGAGACCCATGTGCTTCATGGAAAAAGGATGCGTCAGATTTTACAAATTCCACTTTCCATTAAAACTTGACATCTGTATCTGTATGTGCTTGTCCTGTTGGGGGTAAAGCCAGGAGAATCATTTGAGATCCCAACCATCTGCAAAACAGCCTTTTCGCCCTGCTGCTGTCAAGAAGAAGGTATCGGATACACCAAGAGGAGCTTCTACCCTCAGGCCACAAGGATCTTAAATGAAGACCCTGCCTAGGACTGCCCAATCACATATTCATTATTACAGTCTTTTTTTCACAAATGGAAGAAATTAAGAGGATTACATTTCACTGAAATGTTATTTTACATAATTTCACGTGACAAATGATTGATTATATTTAAGCAGGGAAGTTAAACAGAGAATACAGTGTAGAGATTTTGATGCTCAAAGTCAAAGCTGCTATAGAGCAAAGTCAAGTCACCTCTGGGGAATCATGTTGATGAAGAGCAGTTCCACCCATCTCTTCACTGTCATCCTCAACATCTTCAACTTCCCTCTGTTTGAGCAGACCTCTCACATACACTGAAGGAATGTTCATGTGTTGCTCCAGATGACTTGGTCTTTGGCCCAAAAGTACTGCAGGGAGCACTATAATGACCTGGCCACCTTTAGCACTACAGAGTCCATGCAGTCACCACACACTCTGTTGGGTTGGTCCAAACAAAGATTGTAATGTGTGAAACTGGTCTGATGGAGAGGAAAGCAGCTTTACAAACGAGAAGCACAAAAATAATCAGGCGAAAACTATAAAAATATCTTGGAAAAGAGAATTGTGTTGCAGTGAGAAGGACATTTTAGTATGATTTAACATGTGATGGTCAACATGCATTTCTGTGTTATGTTAATCCAGTCTTAGTAAAAGCAAACAAGACATGGGAGGAGGCTCTGACACTGAACACTGCAGACCCCATACAAGCAACATGTCCTTAAATCATCTACACAATTGACCGCATGTGTACTTTGGAGGTGACAACTTGTATGCCAGAGAAGCGATCCTGTATGCCCAGACACCAGTGGGGTGGATAGGTCTACATTACCTGTCAGGGAAGTGGCTTTGGGTGATGCCTCTGTGGGAACGACTGGATGGACAGTGGGATGGACAGAGAGGAAAATACAGCATCCCTGTTTAACTTTGAGAAATGTAACTTTTAGATTTAAGAATGTCACAGCATGTTGTTAGTTTGTTGTTACAAATTGTAAAACAGTGTAGGTGTAAGGAAAAACATTTCCACTGTGGTGGTATTCAAAATTACAGAGTGAGTCATATTTTTGTTTAAACTAAACACCTACAAAACTGTGAATGTAAATTTTATTAGCAAAATTTCTTTTCATAATATCCTTTGTGTGGCTTCAATAAATGTATTGTTGATGGTGAGCAAGCAGTTGCGTCCTTTGAGATACATAGCTGAATTGTTTGTTTGTTTGCTTCAGTCTCATACTCATTACATCCAAAGCAGGTATCGTTGATGCTGGTAATAATACCAAACTTTTCATTGAAAAGGATGGGAGAGAAAAGATTGTTATATAATTTGGAGTACAATAAAGAAGTTGGCCAACACTTTAAGCCGTTTATGGAAATAATAAATAGCAGTCATAATAATAACGTAGTGCAGGCTGACACAAATGCAGATGATAGATGATTGCAACAGTTTGTGGTCCTGTTTGCTCCTCCTCTCTCTTCTGTTGCAGTTCTACGTGCTCTTTCTCTGTATAACTTTAGTATAAAGTTGCACTTATCCTTTCCACAAACATCAGAATTGGTGATGTTTTATTTCCCAGTAAAAAAAAAAGATTATGCAATTTGAAAAAAAACAACAACTACTTTTCCTCCGCCCTTTTCACCTCATGGTCCTCATCAGCTGATGGAGTTGCCCCAGTTGTCATGGCGATGACTCATGTCATGAGCTGAAGCAAGTGTGGAACTTCTGTTACATCATAATTATATAGTTAGTATAATAACTATAATAATTTAATTTTCATAGGCAGCTGGTGTCTGCTTTCTGTGTAAATCCAGTCTCTTGTCAAGGAAATTGCCTGAAAAAAAGTGAGTGAGTGGACCTTGAGTTAAGTTTTTTTTTTTTTTTGTCCATACTGTGGGCTCTGAGGGATGTGGCCAATGGATGACTAATTGATTATGTGGTGATAACTTGTGAGAAAACAAAAAAGGGGGCACTGCTGTGTTTAAAATTAGCTATAGGCTTATCAATACAGCACCCATGAGAAACTATTGTTTGCAATAAGTATCATTACAGTTTTGTTCTACCTATTATTACCTGTAACCTCACCACCAACAAAAATCCTAAACCACCAGAGCAGAGGGAAGTATGAGAATCTTCCAGACAGGTGGGAATGCCAATATTGTGTATCATAATACAGCTGCAGATACTGGCCAAACCGCTCAGAAAAAATATAGCTTCCTTGGAAAATGGATAACATTCTTGGCTGCAGATATGGCATCGTGCATGCTAGTGGACCAATGCAAATGTCCCAACTAGTTATGGTAGATATTAGTCTAAGGCTGTCGAGGCAGCTACTAATGAACCAATGTATTACCTTTGTAATTAGCTATGACACTGAACATGTCAGCCAGATTAAGATTGAATGCATTACAAAGACCACACACTGACAGATGCATGCCAATAAATTAGGGACAGGCATTTTATCTTGGTCATTGATAAATGCTATATTACACTTAGTTAAGAAAAAGAAGAACTGATCTGAGCAACAGACATGTTTCTGTTCATTTTGACATTATATGAAATATAGCACTGGGCAGGGATGGTTTTTGTTTGGTCTGACCACCACTGTTACTTCAATCAGTCTACTTTGGTCTATAGACTGAAATATATTAACAACTACTGGATACAATTTTGTATGACACTGACATTCATGGTCCCCAGAAAATGACACCTACTTTGGTAATACTCTTATGACTTGAGTAATTTTCTGACTTTCTAGTACCACAACATTGTGGTCAGTTTCTTTTTTTTTCTTTTTTTAAATGTCTTGACAACCTTTAGATAGTTTGCCTTAAAAAATTTTGTGCACACGATCACGTCCCCTTCAGGATGAATTGTAATCACTTTTTTTCTGACTTTTCATGTAGCACCATGAGGCCACAATTTTAATTTGTTAAATGCTTTGGTTTGTGGCTAAATACTTGCAACACTACTGACATTCCCATCAGCCTCTGCTGCAGTGTGTGTTTTGTGCTAATCAGCAAATGTTACCATGCTAACACACTGAACTAAGAATGTAAACATGGTGAAAACTACCTGCTAAACAGCAGCATGTTATTATTATAATTGTTGCTGTGGCTAAGTACAGTCTTGAGGACACACTGCCACCAAACAGCACGCGTCAAAACAGCTGCCCCTATTATTTTCTTTGTACAACCCCACACGACTGGCGGCTAGGTGAGCGCCGCCCCGTGACATTTCATGCCACTGTCCTATTTCCAGCTTTTTCACCCCTGAATTTCTTTTCCCCACATCACTCCCTCCTTGTATATCCCAGCTCCCGTAGCAGCCCTTCTTGTTCGCCTCCGTGGCAGCTCGACTTCTCCCTTCTTCATAGCTGTATAAAGAGAACTTTCACCTCTTGCTGTCACTGTCTCTCATGTGTATCGAAGAATGGATGAGGAGAGACTAAATGATGAGGTCAACAGATATTCCGAGCTTTACGACCCACAATCCTGTCATTATAAAGACAGTGGCAAAAACGATACTGCCTGGCGAGCCATAGCTCTGGAGCTCGGCTCTCAGGTGGAAAATTAGGTTTAATTAGTGGGTGCCCACACATTATTTTAAACTAATGAAGAGGTGGAAGAAATACAGACCTTTTAAAGTAGTAATATCTGTGCGTGGTCTTCTGTTGACATGCTGCAGTGTGATGCTTCTTACTGGTGCTTGGGGTGGTGTGTTTTTGGCTTTACAGAGGTGCTAGCATGGCTGTAGACTCATAGTCTTGTTTTATATGACATCATTTTAAAGACTTCAAAGATTCATGTGCATAATTCATGAATATATACAACATATCATATGTTTTGAACATGCTGTATCCTTTGGTGCAATCATGCAGCCTAAACATAGCTGTAACAGTTCATGTGATAGACTGTCGACTAGAGCAGTATAACACTTCCTGTAACGGATGCTACTCTGTACCTGACCTTGACTCATTTGTTTAACAGTATATCACCTCCCTTCATTATCGTGATTAATGAAAACACATTGACTGTTCATGTTCATGGAATACCCCCAGTAATAGTCAGCTGGTGCCTTTGGATGAAGACTGGCCAACAGTATGCTGTGAGAGAAAATCTGCCTTAGTGAGTTTTACAAGACGTTCTCAGAGAGCTTTTTCTTGTGAGCGAGCTTGTGTGTAAGTGATGCCTTACATAACCGCACCCCTCACCTTTTCTGTCATTTTACAGGACAGGCTTACCTGGAAGGCCCTGTTTAACAGTGAAAGGCGCACACAATCCTATTTGAAGCCTGCTCTGTGGATTTAGCCACTTTTTAAATTCAAATCACTCACACCACAGTGTCAGGACAAGGGGAGGGTGGGGAGGGGAAGGTGGACTTAATATAAAACCCAAATCCCATTAGAGATGGACCGCAGGAAAATGAGGGGTTGGCACTGTTTCGCCTTACCACACGATGTGAAGAGAGAACTCTTTGATGGGGGTCAGAGATGATGTCCCATATTGCATGCTTTTTCCTTTTTTTGTTTTCACATTTCTACCCATCAAACTGGAAATCGCCAGAAGTGAAATGTATCATTACAGGATCTGTGTCCGCAGAGGAGCAAGGCTAGAAGGAGTAGGTGACTTATCTGCCACAGACGTAGGTCTTTGGGGTAATAAGGCATGCATGAGAAGCTGTTTCCCTCCTCTGAATGGGGTATCCATGTCGCTTGGTCCCTGTGTAGCCTGCAGACTCTCTGAAGTGGTCGACTTAGCTTGGCCTTCTTGTATAATTAGTCTCCTGAACCATGTAGGATGTGTTTCTCGATGGCTCACCTCCTCTACTTTCACTTATACCTGTCCCTCTAAGTCTCTCTCTCTCTCACTGACTCTCTGCGCCTCTTTCTCTCTCAAGACCACATTCACAAAAAAGAAGCAGTCATAGTCAAAATCTAAACAACTTCCCAGATATTAAGTGCTAGTTTTAATTCTTTTGTTGCTGTTGACCTCTGTAAGATAATGATGCCACAATACAGTAGAGCTAGAGTATCTCTATGTTCTAGCGATGAATTGTTTGTGTTACAGTTTCCTTTAGGTGCTCCTGTTTCTCCATACAGGCTTAGCTGATTTGGCACAACCCAATCACTAGAAAAAAATATTGGCATTATACATTTCTGCAAACTATGGATAGGTTGCATTTGCAGTTCAACAACACTGTGGTTAACATGTGTTATGTTCAGGCAAGATACCACTTAGTTACGGTTTGGAAAAGATCATATTTTGGCCTAAAATACCCAGTTTTGGGGGCACAATCCCTGCTGCAAAAGCAGTGACAAGTTGCTTCAAAACACTGACGTTTGGTGGCTAAAAAACTGCAATGACTAACTAAAACACAACCGATTTCATTCTCTGTGGGTCTCAAACTGTGGTCTGCAGCTTGGCAGGCCATCTGCCATCCTCTCACCTCCTGATGACAAAGTCAGCTCATATACTGCATCACTTTTGAAACTTTGATATGATACATATGAAATGTACAAATGTAACATATTTGTGGTTTACAGAAACACATAATGCCATCATTTTCTTCCAGCAACTGGGCTGTTTGGAAACTCCCTCTGGAGTTGCAAAATGGGACTATGTTTGCCTGCTGTAAATTACCATTTCATAGTTTTCTATAAATGAGGTGTAATGATTTTGTCAGTGTTACTAAACATAAAAAAGTCTCCATGGAAATGATAATATAGTCTAATGTGTATAGTCTAATATGGCGGATACCAAACTGACTGCTAATTCCAAGGGCATAGGTTTGTGTTTGGATGGTATGGACATGTCCCTACAAATATTTTGGGAGGACAGAATTGTCCTTACCAATAGAGGCTCATTATCCTCAACAGTCCTACACACGAGCATAAGGGACAAATCATGTCTCGTATTGATTCAGTGTGGGACAGTGCATTTTATTTTTCAATACAGGACAATCATGCATTATACCTGATCAAAAGTGTTTCTTCAGTTAATTTTGGTACTCCATCTCTGATGAGGAGGAGCACATTGCCACTTAAACTTTGCTTCCTCCAGAGAGAGTCTCAAACAGGGTTCAGTGTCTGTCAGGTGGTCTAATGGGGACACCATATCAGTGGAACAATAATATAATGTGTATCGACCACAGGACAGGTGTTTTTTTTTAAACATTCTGACAGACTTTATTCTCATGAAATTATGGGTCCATTTTCTCAGTACTACAATGTTTATCCTTAAAATGATATAACTTTATTTAAAAATAGGGAGTGCTGCACCAGTGTAAGGCACTGTGTAGTAATCATAGAAAAAATGGTGCACTTCAAGGATAGGGCAAATAGTCACATAAAGATAAAAAAAAAACAATGACTGGCCAGCTTACTCAGTGTAAAAGTCCATGGTACAGGCAAGCAGTCTAAA
>JAPZEB010000001.1:4277238-4287840 GCA_029783705.1 Chaetodon striatus
TCTATTGTGAGGGCTTGCACAAACTGTTTATATGATTCAGGGAAGCCTGATTTATCCTAGTGTGTGTGTGTGTGTGTGTGTGTGTGTGTATTAATACATTCTACTGAGGACTTGCACCACTGATTGTACATCAAAAAAGTCACATGATAGCTATCAGTGTTAATTATGCTACGTGTGATATGTCATTACAAAAACATTTCCCTTAATTAAAGAGCATTTATAAATTAATTAGCATGTGTTATGTCTCCTACGTGTGTGTGAGTTTGCGTGTGCTCTGCGGCAGTGGATTTGTCAGGTTAACAAAATGTTCTGCTGGTGTAACACTGTGTGTGTGTCGTGCAGGTAAGCGCCACAGGAACCTCTCCCCCACACAACAACAACAAAAACAACATGGGATGAAAGTGCTGCTGCGTTCGTCGGGTTTAAACCTGAAAAACAAACAGAAACACGTGTGCACATGAACCCACAAATACCCACAAATTCAAACACACACATGCACAATCTTGCTTTTTTTTTTTTTTTTTTTTACTTTACTTTTAGTGGGTGGCAGCAAAAGTCATCCCAGCAACCTCCCCTCCTCCTCCTCCTCCTCCTCCTCTTCCTCCTCTCCTCCCCTCCTCTCCTCTCCCCTCTCCTCATCCCACTATCACATCGGACAGGGTCTACTTATAGTACCACGCCAGAGAGCAGAGAATGGGGAGAGAAAGGGTATTATGACAGTGAGGAGAGAAAAGAGAGGGAGCGAGAGAAAAGAAGGGCAGACAGGGTATTATGAGAGAGAGGGATGAGAGCAGTGAAGGCATTTGGAGTCTTTATTCGCCTTCCTAAGCCACGGGCTCCGCTCCCAATCCGATTGGTCGATACGGCCAGCCATGTAAATGAAATGCAAAGCAGAGAGACCCTGACTTCCCTTTGCCAATTTGTGGGGCCCTTTCTCTCTTCCTCCGCCGATGGCTTCCTTCTTTTATCAGTCTGTCTTCCTCTCAACGTGACGCCTTTCTTCCTCCGTATCACAGCCTGCCGCCTTCAACCTCTGATTCTTCCTCTCCCTCTCTCTCTCTCTCTGGAAGATAATGATTTGCCTTTTTTCTGTAAGAGCTGAACTCTGCACTTCTCTAATGTTCAGCTCGAAGGATTTAATCCACGCTTTTTTTATTTCCTGGGAAACTCCAGTGGTGATTAAGCATATGCTCTTTTGCATGCGTGCTGCTCTGTTGGTGTTCGTGTGCAGAAGCATATATGTCGCCTCACGCTCTTTGCATAACGCTGGATTTGAAGCCATTACAGGTAGTTTGCTCTTTGCTTGCAGTTTTCCTCAACTGCATTAGTGTAAAACTGCACAGGTCTGACACTTACAAACTTCTGCACATTATGTGTTTAGATCAAACTGCTCCTCCTTCATTAAGACTTTTCATTTAATGTCCACAATCACCAGAATAAATGTTGGCATTGTACTACAAACCATGGGTATGTACCATTTGTACATTATTATGAAGCGAGATGTTAAAACTTTCTCCGAAACATCGCTGTGGTTAACATGTGGTTATGTTTAGGCACAAAAACATATTGGTTATGGAAAGGATTATTCTTAAAATACCCAGTTTTGGTGCCATGATCACAGCTTGAAATGCCAAAGATGTCTCTCTAAAAAGCATCCAATCACTGCTTACATGTGGCTGCTGACTCACTGAAAAACGCCCAGCTTTGGCGACACAATCACGGCTAGAAATGTCTACGATGTCTCCCTTATAAAGTCTAGTCTTAGTGGTAAAGCACTGCTGAAATGCTGCCATTGTCTTGCTAACAAATGCCTAGTTTTGGTGGAACAACAGCTGCTCGAAATGCTGTCAATGTCTCACTAAAAACTCGCCAGCTTTTGCTGCACAATCTCCACTTAACTGCCGATGTTTTGATAAAAAAATACCCGTTTTTTTTTGGCACAATGACTGCTGAAATGCCGCCAATGTCTCACTAAAAACACCTCATTTTGATGATGCAATCACAGGTGGAGAAGCCACTGACGTCTCCCTAAGAAAGCCCAGTATTAGTGGCACAAGTGCCTCTAAAATGCTGCTGTTGTCTCACAAAAGAACGCCCAGTTTGGTGGCACAATTGCCACTGGAATTGCCACTGCTGTCGCGCTAAAAATCCCCTGTTTTGGTAGCACAATCACTGCTGAAATGCCACTAATGTCCCCCTAAAAAAGTTCAGTTTCAGGAGCACACTCGCTGCTGAAATGCTGCCATTGTCTCACAAAAAAAAAACTGGATTGGTGGCACAATCATGGCCGGAAATGCTGCCAATGTCTTGCTTTAAAAAAAAGAAAAGCCCATTTTTGGCTGCACAATCTTCACAAAACTGCTACTGATGTTTCACTAAAAATACCTGGTTTGGTGGCACGATCACGGCTGGACATGCCTACAATGTCTCCCTAAAAAAGTCCTCTTTTAGTGGCACAGCGCTACTGAAATGCTACCGATGTCTCACTGAAATATGCCAAGTTCTGTCTGCACAACGGCCACTAAAATGCCGCCACTGTCTTGCTAAAAAATGCCCACTTTTGGTGAAACAATCGCTGCTGTAAATGCTGTCAATGTCTTGCTAAAAAAGTCCTCTTTTAGTGGCACAACACTGCTGAAATGCAGTCAATGTCTCACTAAAAACTCCCCCATTTTGGCTGCACAATCTCCACCAAACTGCCACTGAGTTTTGGTGGCACAATCGCTGCTGGAAATGCAGCTAATGTGTCGCTAAAAAACAACCGGTGCTGTTGTTTGTAGGTCTCAAAGAGTGGCCTACAGCTTAGCAGCTGTCTCTTCAGGTGTCACACCATCCACAATCCTTTAGAAACGCTGATATGACACACATGAAACATACAAATGTAACACATCTGTAGTTTGCAGAAACGCACAATACCAACATTTTCCTCTGACGACATGATGGAGACCCTCCTCCACCCCTGCAGAAGGAGGGTCTGTTGACACTAAACTCTTCCCAGGGGGTAGAGCACCAGTAATGGGGGCTCTGGCTGCGTAAAGCTCTGGCTGTGAGATTTAGGTTGCTGTTTATTTTATTTATTTATTTTGAAGAGTCTAATCAGCTCCAGCAGTGTTTCATGTTTTTTTTTTTCTTAACAGGATGGGACGGGGTGACGGGCCGATAGATGGGGTAGGACTGATGACAGTTTTAAGTGCAGACAAATGCCACAGTCTGTCCCAGATTAAAAATGCCCACTACGGCTGTAATCCCTGTAGCGCTGCCAAATTGGTATTTCCCTTCCCCTCTCTGAACTGAATGAGCAGAGACTGGGACAGGAAGAGAATGAGCATCACTCGCAAGGCCTGATCTGACTGAACTCCCTGGCCCCGTGTGTGTGTCTGGGGAGGACTGAGTGTCTCTTTGAATTCCTCTGCTAGTTTACACCAAGAATCATTATTGGAAATTAGTTTCAGGAATTTATTGTGTTGGTGCTCACAGGGGGAAAACAATGTGTCACGGCCAACTTTACGTCTGCTGAGGAAAGATGTGTGATGAGAGCTGATGCTGTTCTGCAAACTCATAATCATGAGCAGTGAATACAGCAGACTAATATGAGAGACAACATACAGTAGATGAAATGCAAAAGTGGAACAAAGTGGAGAGCAGAGGGAAGTCCAGAGAGGAGAAGTGGTCCAGTGGTCAGCCGCTACGCTCTTGGACTGTTCATCATGTTAACACTGCCACCTGCAGGCTGCTCGTTAAAACACCACTGCTCCATAACACACATTCACGCACAGGTTCAAACACACGCACAGACACAATCACTTATCAGGATGGAAAACTCTGTAAGTCTGTAGGAGAATCTCACTTCAGAGGTTTAGAAGTTTATCCCAAAAATTGTTAATTTAACAATCTGTGTTTACTGTTTTAAAATGTTGAGTGCACAAATAAATTTTTTGTATATACTTTCACAAGTTATTACATTTTGTAATCCTATCATGACATGATCATGACATCATGATTTTAGTCGAAATTTTTGCAATAAAAACACAAAATAAACTGTAATAACAAACTCACAAAATCCACACAGAGGCTCGTGATAACTCCCTCAGAGCTCTTCCCCCAACCAGCTGAAGTTCTTATTGCAAAAACCAGAGCTGCCAACAGTAGTTGTGTTGGTTACAATCAGAGTCTGACCGAATAAAAGAACTGATATATAGGCCCATATTTTTTTTGCAGATATTCTTATCAGTGTATATTAAGACAAAAAACAACGACTGGCCAGTTCACTCGGTGTAAAAGTCCATGGTACAGGCAAGCAGTCTAAAAATGCATCCGAGGCACTCTGACTGTAGTAAAAAAGCCTTTATTGATTCATGGATAAACCAACGCATTTCGACTAGAGAGTCTTCATCAGGATATAAAATGCTTTGGAAACATGTGTACAATTTTGTAGAGATCATGTGACTCAGGTCAGGTGATATATTGGTATAACCCATTAGAAAAAAAAAACCAAAACATTGAAAGAAATTGCAAATGAAAATGGGGTAAAAATATATTATGAGTGATTCACAGTTTTGAACATAAGCAGAAATCTTGCAGAAACACATATGAGCTATTAAAGAGACATTATGAATAAATTAAAATGAATTAATGTATCATTGATGTATAGAGGTTGCATATGCACAAGAGTTTACATCCCCAAACAATAGTAGCAAAGGAGGATGTAAAAGTAAACTGTGCTACATGTGTGCTGAATCAGTAAGGATAATATTAAATGAGAAAAGTTGATCTACAGAAGAATAAATATTTAAAAGCACAGAATGCTCAAGAGCCTCTCTGCATTGTGTTCCGTTAAAGCTCATTTTTACATTTTAAATTGTCACGTGTTGCCTGAATTTTTTTTTTCTTTTCTCGCATTTCCACCTTAAACTGGAGCATAAAACCTTTACCAGAAATAAGGTGTTTAATGCTCAAAATTTGCAACTGATGTATGAAATTTAGAGCACATTGCACAATCTAGGAACCCAATAGTGCATGGATGGATGCTTGTCATTGAAATGCACCTTGCATAGTTGACTTCTGAAATTTTCATGTATGCAAGCTTGTACTTCTTATTAAGGAACCAGAACATGTTAAAACAGTTGCTTGTCATTTATACTGGTGATTCAACAGGGAGAGTTTCATGTCCATCCAAGCCTTGGAAGTGCTCTGTCTGTCTGTCACCTAACACTGTCTATGCAGAAGATTAATGGAACTTTTTCTTCTCTGTGACTGCGATATTCACAATCCTATTCCTAAATAAATCCTCCTACTTTGCAGCTGTACAGATGTGAGTCAGAATGTAGAAGGGTGAAGAAATTGGATGGCTAAGGCCATAATATCTCCCTGAAATCTGGCTATCAAGTGTTACAAACATTGCACGCATGAGTCTCCTGTAAATCTTATGTTTTGACCTGTAATTATACTTAGTGTAGCTCTGACACCTCTGACAATCACCCGAGAACTGCAGCAAGAAACACAATTTACCACAGAGGTAAAAGCAAGCATGCAACCTTGAGGTCATCTGGTTCAAATCCCCACGTTGGCAGGGAATAACCTCTGTGTGGGATGTGAATGAGATACTTGCTGACCTTCGTCAAAAGCTACCTATCAGGTGCCTTTAAGCAAAGCCCTTTAACCCCCAACCTCGCTAGTGGAGCAACAGTAGGAGACATTTTTGACTCTGCGGCTCACACATGTGGGTGTACGTTTGAATGCAGAGGAGTTCGGCACAGAAGAAGAATATTTGTGCTAAGTCAAGCTCCCCTGACTACATACAGTAAACGTTAAAAACAACAATGATGTGTATTACAAAAGTGCGGCTCAGTGTGCTAGAGCACCGATTAGCCATCCTAGATTAGCTAAAGAGCACCACTCCCCTGGTCACATTTCCTCCATGCTCCAGTACGACTGAGATTGTTCCTAAGTTGAGAGAAAATGAAGAAATAAATGACTGAGACATGGGAGGGAAGGAGGGCAGCCTGGCTTCGCTTGCCTGCCTTGTTAAAGGAAAGAATAATTACTGGAGCATTACACAGTAATGCATCAAATGATCATGTCAGTTTTGACCGTGCATGGGGAATGATTAACAAGCTAGAAGAGCCGTCTCGCAGTCTGAAATGGCCACTGGGCAAAAAAAGAACTTCACTTTTCAGCGTTGCACCTTCCTTTAAGGTAATAACATACAACATTTTCAGATAAATAAATGTCTTTGTTGCTGCTCTCATTGACGTGAGCTTTGCTGTTTCCAGGAGAGAAAGGTGCAACAGTTCCTCAGTATACCAATAGCATATCTTTCTTCATTAGCTGAAAACCAATACAATTTATTATATACCGTACAGTATGTGGTCCTTAACATTTTTTTTGTTGTGAGTCCACTAGGGTAAAATATATCCAACCTGTGTATTGAAAACCTTTCTTTTATGCAATGTATATGTATTTATCACCTTTAGGGCTACATCTTAGAAGAATTTTTCCAAAGTACAATAAAAACAATGCTGACTGATTTTGTCCACTGTGAAAGGAAATGACCAGCCATAGGGTTAGAGGGTCACCACTGGGCTTTAATGTTCAGACATACAGTGCCTGTAGCTCCCAAATAGCTGTCCCAGTGACATATTGATAGGCTACAGGAACAGCCCACAGTATAGGTAACATAGCCAGCATATATATAATAACTCATTTTCTAAGATAATGGACTTTTTCTCTGTGGGCTGTTGCAGGTTCCTAATGATGCAGTGGAGACTGACAGGGTGTAACCATAGACTGTAGCCTATATAAAGATGGACAATATGTCTCCACTTTCTCCGACTCCACAAAGATTAAGCCAAAATATCTTGGAAACAGGCCATCTCGCACTAGTGATGTTATTTGGAGCCAGAGTCTGCACAGTAGCAAGCTGCAGTATCGAGTTCCCACCTACATCCGTCTGACCCAATCGGGAGCAGCACTATTGATTGCAAACACACCGACTGATACACACAGCTGTCATGCGTGATGTCACATCCATTTTCTATAGCATTAAATAACTGATCAAAACCAAACGGATCAAAAAAAAAAAACAGATTCATTTGCAAGATGAGAACTACCTAAACTACCATTGTTTTATCCAGGTGCTTCATCCCAGTGGTTTCCATACATCCTCAAACCATAGTAGATCTCTTTAATGGCTCAGGTTTGGTGATCTCAGACTACATTGAGAGCAGAGATGTATAGCATGTCTCTAAACTCAGAAACTCTGTCCATGTCTAACTGCTTTGTACTGCAGAAGTAAGAAAGTGTGAAAATGTGAGCTGTTGTGTCTTTTAACTGCAGCATACAGCAGCTACTATTTGATATTTAAATAATGATTGATGATTGTAATCGATCACTTTTGATATATTTAGAAAGATATTTAAAAGTGTTTTTACCAGGTCCCCCTCAGTTTTTGGGAGTGTGTCAGTGTCTTTCAGCTGTTTGTTGTGGTTTTTCAGCCCTAAATTCTATTGTGTGGTTAATCTCACCCCCTAATCAATGCCATTCCCCCCTGCAAAGGGTCGCTGCTGCCAATTAAAAAGCATGGATTAACCCACTGCACAATACCTGCCTATTGCCAATGAGAGGACAGATAAAGTGAACAACTGGCTGGTGATCATAGTGGAGCATTTAGCAGCTAAAGAGGCAGACATTTCCATCAGGAGTTGGTGGAGACCAAAACAAAGCTGTAAGAAGAACATTGCACCTAAATATACCAGGTGAACAAAAACATGACTCCAGTTGAATGTTAATATTTCTCTTAGATGTATAAGTAGGCAACTGTTTACTAACATATTACATTTATTAACTTTTACGGTTTAAAGTATGCCATTGAAAATTGAAATTTTCACAGCTTGTTTACAGTGACATCAAGTGACCAAAAAATGCTATTGCAGATTACAGTAAATGTTGAGTAACTTTGTATCAGTATGGTGAAATACTATTAAAATGTAGAATAAAAACAAATCTGTACCCTTAGCCTGTCCTTAAATGCACCCAAGGGTGCTGTGCCACTCATTTTGGGAACTACTGCTGTAGTGCATGACGTGGAAAATAGCCACAGAAGAGCTGAGTTTTTTCACAAAGCTGAATAGACAAAGAAAACTGGGGACCATCTTTTGATGGCATCACTTCAGCCCGAGTACAGCGTCCCACCACTGAAATCAAGTGTGGGCCAGGGGCGTAAAGTGTGTGTATAGGGGGGCCTACCCCTCTACTTCCAGCACCCTTGCTTGGATTACACCCATCTTCAAACTCATCCTTCATTTTGATCGCAGCTACATGACTGTAAAATTGCACGTTTGCGACATTATCGCGTTGACAAATCTGCCCAGACAGACAGACAGACGGACTGACATATAAACACCTGCCCCTTACGTACATCGATTTCACTAGATTCTCTAAATCTTTTGATGATATTATGGATTCTAGATAGTATTATCCCTAAATTCCTTGCAATTGTTCGTTTAAAAACATTGTTCTCAAACTGTTGAAGTGTTCACCCGCACACTGTTTCACAAAGTGACCATCTTTGCTAGTGACTGACTGGGCCCTTCGAGGATGCCCCTCTCAGACCAAATAATTATACCTTAATCTGTCATTAATAAACCTGTTTACCTATTGAATGTTCTAAACAGGGTTTTTCAGCATTCTACAACTTCCCCAGTCTTTTGTTGCCCCGTCCCAACTTTTTTGGAATGTGTTGCAGGCATCAAATTAAGAATAAGTGTATATTTTACAAAAAACAATGAAGTTTATTTGTTTGAACATTAAACATCTTGTTTTTGGTCTATATTCAACTGAATATAGGTCAGAAAGCATTTGTAAATCATTGTGTTCAGTTTTTTTTTTTCTGTTTCACACTGCATCTTAACTTTTCTGGAATTGGGATTGTACTCACTAAAAAGACAGATTTACTAACAAACTCAATGAGGTGAAGTGCAGAAACACTTCAGCAAAGATGGAGACAAAATACATTTGGACGTCTAACGTAGCCCAATGATAAACCATGTCTATATTAATAGACAATGCATGTGTCACACATAATGCATTCATAAAGCTGGGACAAATGTGTTTAAAATTAATCCATGGAATCTCATATCTAATATTTATGTTGCATCTCTTCAGCTAATCCATCTTCACTCTGTAATCATAATCATAACTCCACCACAGCCCAAATGACAAACCATCCAGTCATAGAACATATTGCATTTATAACTGGAGTTCCCGCAAGTGGTAAATGTTCCCTCAGCTGGACTTATATAATGTATTTAAAGCACGGAATCCTATCTTACTTCTTTAATTAATTCCATAAATCATTATTAATAACCTTTAAAGCCCCCCATCTGCATGGTTATAATCACTATAGTCAATCTTTGGTGTCAGGTTTGATTGCCAATCCATGTCCTTCTCTAATTGACCTTGTCCAGTGAGGGAAGAGCAGACAATATTGCGTTTTCCCACTGGTGCCCCACTCATTTCTGCTCCAAATGAAGACTGCTCCCAGTTTGTTCAGCAGATTGAATTCCAACACTTTATCCTTTAAACAGCTGACACACAGGCTACTTCAATTTAAAGTTATTGAATGTGTAAAATCCTTACCAGCATCCAATAAAAAACTGATGAAAAAAGTTGTCATTTTAACACTTACAACTGAAAATGTGTTTGTATTTGTGTGAATGATATCTTTAATTTAGTGGTATGTGTTAGACAGAGCATGAAGTACTATGTATACCAACTTATGTTCAGAGTTGCAGCTGACTGACTCAGCATCCATCCTGAACAGTCTGGAGGGACTCTAACAATCAGAAATATCTCTTTAACTGTTTTAAAATACAGAGAGGTTGTTGTGAGTTTGATAAAAATCTGTCTCTGCCACTGTCCAATCTGTCAAGTGTATGATCTGTCTCTCTTTCATCTTTTAACCACTCTCCTCAATGGAGCAGTTTAACGGGAAAAAAAAGCACAGTAGCCTCATACTTAAATTCCAGTCCAATTTGTGAGAGACAGGCTCAATCGACTAAATTCATTCAGATAAAAGAACAATACCGATAAAACAACGTAAACCAAGCAGTCAGGTATCTAGTCTTTCTCCCTCACTGGGAAATTCTGAATCTTCACTTTCACTTTCCGCTTTCTCCAGTGCTGCTCCTGCTAGGTTGACCAGTACCACAACAGTGTACCTCAAGATTACGAACGTTAGCATTAGAGAAAACTCAGAATGATTTGGCCACTCGTTTGAGCCTCAGTCAGACAGAAGACTTTGTTGAGCACCAAAACTGGTGACAATGGGAGGTATCAGACTGGTAAGTGTAGTTAGCATCTGCCATGATGGGGTTTTTGGTAGATTTTGGGTCTAGTTTACATTCAAAAAAATGCACATTCTACAGTTTTTTCTGTTGAATATTTTACTATGTAAATGCTAACTCAGCTCTCTGTGTTGACAAGTCCACTCTGTGTTGGAGGTTTAAGGTGTTGTGTCAAAGTTTGTTTCTGCGTAGATGTGTGTTTCCCGTATTAGACAGCGACTGGCTTTTGTATTAGTGATGCAGGCCTACCTTATCTAGT
>JAPZEB010000001.1:4291655-4306311 GCA_029783705.1 Chaetodon striatus
TATACTTATTTTATGTTTCACTTTAAAAAAAGAAAAACCTTCAAGTATAAGCTTACCAGTACTTGACAAAATTATCATATTCACCCTGTAGTAAGCATCAGATTATTACTCTGCCAGTCTTGTGGTGCATTTTATTTGTACTAGAAAGTTGAAATTTCCAAGTTCCCAGTTTGAAATTTCACCTAGAACGCCCTCTGAGGTCAGAAAGCCAGGAGAACCACACAAACCTCAAATGCAAAATCCAAGATGGCTGCTCTGAGTATCATTAGTTGTCAAAACTGTAGTAATATACTGTTTATTAGCACTTCTGTTATATTTATGTCCCATTAAAACAGTCGTACACACAGTAGCCCACTGTCCAACCTCTATCTGTTGCTACAGTGTTGTACTGTGTATGTGCAAAATACAGTGTAATGCGTTGTTTTCAACTGGTACTGCTAACAATAGCTAACCTAGCTAGAACTGGTATTGCTAACAACATCTTGGATTTTTTTCTTGTTGTTTTTCTTCTTGGAACATGGTCAACTCAGGTGTGAAGTCATTTCCAGCTCTGACCTCCATGGTTAATGGAATGCAGCATGTATTGGGGCTATTTTACAATGATGTATTTACCTAAAATGCTTCTATTTCGCCTTACAAATAGGTTAGTGGTACTAGTGTAGATAAGTAAGCAAATAAGCCATGTATGGTAACATTAGCATATTAATTAAGAGAAGACAACTGTGCAGTCTGTCCCTGCACTTTTTTTATTTCTGGTTTTAACTTCTGACTGCTACGCTACAACTGGACCACTGCTTTTCAGAGAAGGGATTTAGTGAAGAGTCAGTTAAGGCTATGACATTTTCTATTATTGCTCAAATTAATTTTGGGGCAATGGTCACTGGCATCACCACTTACAGTGAGCAAACAACAGTGTGTGAGATTTTTGCACAGCTGGATTCACCATGTTAACCAAGCTCAAGAAGATTATTCTGTTGGAGGCCTGCACATTCACTGACACCACATTACATGATTCCTGAATAATAAAATTACTTCAAACTTTTTAACGTGAACAGCATGTTCATGGTATATAAATGGTATAAGAAGAAACTAGAGAATGAGGTCAGCCACCCTCACTACAAATGCAACCCTCATTTTTTTCTGTTATGTAAAGAATGCTGAAAATATTTCATGCAGTGGCACAAAGCCAACCTATTGTTACTGCACTCTATATTCTCTTAAATACTCAAGATCATACATCAGCAATGATTAACAACTTTAGAAAGCCTTCCGGGCTGATATACGATTTAAACAGCTCACAGTTATATTAATGATGTTTAGAGGTATGATGATTAGTGAGGGAGATCTCTGGCTGGCAAAACATCCACTGCTCATGAGGGACCCTGGAAGCATCAGTTTGCCACCATTACTAAAAGCTATTGCTTGCCTATTCATCCATTTCCCATGTACGATCCAAATAAACATGGCAGTGCTTGGCCTGCCAGGTGGATCTGGGGCTCGCCACCTCCTCTCCTCTGTTCCTTTCCTCGTATTAATAGCTCCTCAGGAGAGCCAGAGAGGTCTGTATGTCAGGTTTTATCTCCAGAGAAGAACAGGGAGAAAACTAAATGAAGCCTGAACTTGAGAACAGCCCCATCTAAGCTTCTCAAGGGGATGCTCGGAGCACATTAAGGGAAACATCAGTAATGTGCAAAACAAATGGAGGGATGTGAAAACCCCCAAAGACTTTCCCCCACCAGCTACGTTGAGCTGCTGCCATAAATCTCAGGACCCCTGTGCACAGTGTTGTATCAAGACTTGGGAAGAGAAACGTGGACTAAGCAGAGCCAGGTTTCTTCCGCATGGAAACAGCGTAACTGTCAGAAGTCGGCTTTTCATTTCAGCCCTTAGCTCCAAATGTGGGCTGCTTGTTGTCTCTTTGCCAAAGGCTTTTCAGACTTGATGCACTAAACAGTTACACTAAACAGAAAAGTTAAAGCAATTATCCATCGCTGATGTCCGGAGAGTATTTCTCCTGCCTTCAATGACAGTCTGTTTGTAACTACATGATTTGGATAAAGACTAATGGAGTGTGAGTAAAGCACAGGAGCAACGGGATTATACTAATAAAGATGTATTATGGCTGAGAACAAAAGGCCTTGGCAAGGTATCCGACCACTGGGGCTTGTGGGTTGGTTGTGGTAGGCGGTACACACTGAACTGTACATTTTCCCTGATGAAATGTAGGCATGCTTTGCAGTGATCATGCAGATTACATTCAAAAAACTGAGTGATGGGAAAGCTTCAATCAGATCCTGTGGATTTCATAAAATCTAAATCTGGCTCTGTGAATGGTAATATCACTTTGGTTAAGACTGAAATATCTTAACAACAATTAGAATTCCATTAAATTTCACACAGACATACATGATCCCTAGAGGATGAAACAACTGCTTTTTTGATCCCCTAACTTTTCATCACCTGCCACTAGCAGGTTTTGGTATTTTGTTTTTAGTGAAAGACTCATCAACTATTGGATTTGACGATGAATCTGTTTCCATAAAATCCTGAATTAATATCCATGTTGGTAGGAGGATGAATCCTGATGTCTTTGCTGATCCTGATTAATTTTTTTTATTTTTTATATAACACCATCATCATCAAGTTAAACATTGTATTCATAAATTTACTTTGGTCATTGACTTAATACTTGCAAATGTAAAGACATTCTTGGCAGCCTCGGCTTTGCTTTATGTTTAGTGCTAATTTGCAAAGTTAGCACGCTAATACAGTAAGATTAAACACAGCACCGAAGGACCGACTACAGAGTTTGGAGCTGCTCTTGAGGTAAATGCAACGTCTGCTAGGTTAGCTGGAGGTAACTAAGCAGCAGCAAGAATTTCTGAGTACAAGGTGTGAGCTTACTCAATGTACTCAAATGCCCCACAGTGCATTGTGTCTCGTCGGTTGGTGCAACAGCTGTCAACAGCTGAGATTTTGAGCCAGGCAAAAAACAATTTATTTCACTTTATTAAGTTTTAATGTTTTTTTTTTTTTAAGTCAAGAAAGTTACTGTTTAGATTGCCAATATGTGGTGAGTCTAATGCCTGTTTGTAAATTTGCTGCAACATTTTCGGAGATGTGAGAGCTGCTGGCTAGGTCAGAGAAGCCGTCAGTCATGTGATACAGTCATGCCGCTTTAGTATACTTCAGTGTGAACCATCTGTTGGTAATGGCATACTTAATTGCTCATTGTAGTGGGCGGTACATTAGTAGGCCAATGTGATCCTGAACACAGCCCATGGTTGCATTGTCATTGTGAGCATTTTAGCATGCTGACATTAGCAGTACACAGCACTGCTGTGCCTAAGCTTCACAGAACAGCTAGTGTGGCTGTAGACTCCAGCAATTCTAGTTTCAAACCCTTTAAAAAGACCCTTTTTTGGAGCAGAATTTTCGGTCAACAGGAGCATTTCAAAACCATTTCACAAAAATCTATTTGAGGAAAGAGACAAATAAACAAACCACAATAAAATAGTCCATATTTGATCATTCCTGCTGGCAAGAAATGACAAAAAATTCTTAGAATCTGAGTTAAATACCTTTGAATACCCAAATCAGCAGCAGTTAAAATGTCAAATGCCATTTATCAACCCAGTAAAGGCAGCAGAGCAGTTTGCAGATTGGGTATGAATTACCATTCTCCTCCTTCCCCTCTAGCTGTTGCTCATAGCGAATGGTCAGAGTGGCTTGCCTGGCCTCATTTGCTGGTTAATTGCATTTTATAGTTGAGCTAAAGACCTGTCATCTGTTTCTGTGGTTTCATTTATCTTACAAATAACCTAGAGAGGGTGGGTTAAAGTACCTGTGCAGGCCAAATAAGCTCTTTCGCTGTGTTTCTCACATAGCGTTTATTGCAGATATCACTTTTTCACACCCTATTTCATGCCCATGATGAGACAGAATTAAATTTTGGAAATTAATGTGGCTGAAAATATTAGGGAAAATAAAATATGAACAAAGGTGTCTTCAGTTTTGTGAATTCCAGCTGTCAATCGGGCATTGCTGGAACGAAGATTCTCACAGCATACATAACTGAATTTTGTCCCTGCTTTTGAGCCGATAATTCAACAAAAATCAACCCACCTAAAAACATGAAGAGCACAACATCAAGATATCTCTGCCACTACAGCTTACAACATCGTGTTGCATCTTTTTTTTTTTTCTTCAAGGTAGTGTGTATTCCCACTGTGAATGGTGTCCCCATTCCTTGTAATTATGCAAATGACACATTAATGAGGTGTAATTGTGAATTCATAAAACAGCAGGGATAAACTGTATAAAGATGCCATGTCTTAATAGGGGTAGTGGGAAGCTTCATCATTGAAGGGCTGAATACGCTAATTGTTTACCCACCACTGCTACTTTAAGTAGCACATATTCATTTCAGGGGCATGAAGTCTAGTTATGCGTGTTTATACTACTTAATGAATGGTGTTGAGTGTTTATCATGGCAAGGAACATTTACTACACAAACTATACATTTTAAAAGGCACGCAGCCACTGCCGTGAGCAAAGGCTCAACTATTTAGCCTCGACTTCATTTCTTCTGTACAGCGTGTGAGATAATTAGTGCATTGCATTACTGCTTATTGCTGTCTGTGGCCTTTCACAGTTGAGGTGACTCAGCAGTTTCACAAGCAGCACAATATTTAAATGCATCTGTAGTTGAAAGCTATAGAAAATGTCTTTGAGCGTTTTGAATTTGAACAATTTAGGATTTAAAGACTTCTAAATGAAGCGTTTATGAGTTTAAATCAACTAAGAAAAAGCTTTGCTTTAGGGGGCATGCTGTTTCACAGCCACTTTTTAGACTCAAACACTAAACACATGGATGTACCTTTTCGATGAAATGAAAACAGAGGAATTACATTATTTTCCCTAGATTTTAACATTTTTCACAGGGCAATATTTTTATTCAACCTCTGCAACATCAAAGCACCTGCAAACGATCAAATGTTAAAGTCTCCCTCCACTCAAAAAAATGTGTTTTTCTTCTTGTTACTTCACTGTGATGTTTGAGCTTCACTGTGCAGAATGATGTATGTGCCGAGTCTGACACTAGAAGGCTGTTTTCACTTTCATCTGCTGAAGGTGGAAAGTTTCTCAGTGCTCACCTTAAATCTCGGTTAAAAACGTGTATTGTGCAAACAAGCACGACATGGAAATTCATGACATCACAACTAGTTTGGGGTCATCATCTGATCATGGATGCCTCCAGTGCACATACACTGAAAGTACACTTATCAGTGACGTAAGAGACATTTTGTGTCCAGTAGGTAAACTTTTAAAATGAAAAAATATTCATGGATTCTGGATTTTCAGTGATGGAGAAGGAAATGCTGTGCTTTTAAGATTTTTTTTTTAACAAAGTAATTTAACTTTTTTAGTGATGTGTGGTCAGGGTAGGCAAGGTAGACGGTGCCCACTCTGGCTCCTTTAAATCACATTTTCAAAGCCAATAATATTTAATAAAATAAACTTGTAATATTACTGTTTATTCTTGTGATTTTTATCTACAATTTGTGTATTAATTCAATAGTTTAGACCTGAGAGTGAAATGCTGCAGTTATACATAATCAATTATGAAAATAAATGGGACAAAAGCAATGTTTTTAATGCGCATACATTGTGAATACAATCCAAAAAACATGTTGTGCACTTTGATCCTGTATTCTGCAATATTAACATCAAAAATCAAACATCTTTTTGTGTAAATATGCCAGAAACTCTCTGTTACATATGATTTGTACGCTCAAGATTCCATACCAGAAATATGCGCAGTTGTCTTTGAATGTCACCACGTCAGAGGTCATTGAAGCTAACAGATGTAAAACAGGCTCGGACTGGTCATCGGGCAGTTCTGGCAAATGCCAGATGGGCTGGCCCACCTTGTGGGCTGCAAGGCCACTACCAGCAATGTTGAAAAATAAAAATGTAGGGAAAAAACAGACCTGTCAGCTGCAGCCCACTTGATCTTGAAACAGTCCATCTGATTAGGGGTTACACAGTCACAAAATTATCACTAGACTACCTTTACTGTATGGTAGGTGCAGTGGTACCGGCCATCATCACCTCCCCCCTCACTTCGTCAAGTGAATTGGTCCATCATGTAATGTCAGAGGTTAGGCTGGAAATAAAAATGAAATCAAGACGGAAAGAGCAGCGGAAATTGAATGTAAATACAAACTAGATGGATAAAGGAGATAAAAGAAAGTGTTGCAGAACAGTTCAAAAGAAAAAAAAGGTACTCAGTAAGTAGGCTGATGCTGTAAAGTGCTTGTAACTTTAGCAGCAGAGACACAACACCATATGAAGAGGAGGAAAGAGTAACGTGGACAGAGGAACAGCCGCAGGCCAGCCTGTGCAGGCTGATACCAGTGCAGTAACGTTACAGGCCAGGGGCAAGAACAGCAGGTCGCTGCCCGCTGCTGAGAACGAGTGACATGACAATCTCTCAACAGGTGATGCCTCCACTGCTTGGCAAACTGTTTGTGACAGTTAATGGAGCTATCCAGATACAGGACTACTGTCAGTGCCAATGCTGTACCACTCAGGTGGCTTAAACTTATCTCTTATTGGCCTTTAACTGGGTGTAACTGCGCTGTAAATCCTGTTTTAAATCTATTACACGGTTTGTTATTTCTAAATAGCAGACCACTGCCTTGAAAAACAGACCGTTGCTGGACACAGTTCTGATCATAGATGCTATGTGCAAGGAATAAAATAACTTTGAATTTTGCCTCTCTGTGCATTACCCTCCTTGCGTTTTTTCCATATTATTCCTTAGTTACTGTGCTGTTGGCTTGAAGTGTTTCTTTACTGTAATTCCTTTTGAGATATAGGTGAATGTATGTCTTAGTTAATATGCAGTGTTAGCATTAATTGAGTGTACCTGCATCCCTTGTTGTTAAACCTGTGTTGATGAGATCCAGGTGAATTTATTCACTTACTGTGCTATTGGCGTTTTGTGTGACTGTCATGTAAATCCTGTTTAGATGCAGGTGACTGTATGCCTGAATTGATGAAGTCTGTGTACCTGAGGGGAATTGATCTGTGTGTTTTAATTGTTTCTAAATGAACGCAATCCAGACACATAACTGGTCGCTGTGCCATAATTGAGGATAAAGGCGGTTGCATTGTGATGCTGAACATAGACTACTGATGCTTAATACTTACAATTCAGAGGCAGTCGTTTTGTATGCAACTCTTGTATGTGACTTCTGAGTCAATGCTGATGAGAACTTGCTTGATACTGACCAGTGTATGCGTGGGTGCATACTTGCATAAACTGAAAGAAGACACACTTCTGAGGTTTAATCTGGCTTTTTAACGCAATGCCCCTCTTGTTACTGACCTCACCACATGTAACTGACCTTTTTGTTAAAGACATCAATCATTTAAAAGGAGTATTTTCATATTTCAAAAACATATCTGAAATGGATCTTTAAAAAATATATATGTGACTAAATAAGCAGCAATCTAGGTTTGTGGGATTTTTTAAAGAGTTTAACACTCAGAAACTCAGCTAATCTCCTTTATCAAGACTGTTTGAGTGTGCTTTACTGAGATATGATATATAACGCCCCCACAGCTGTCATGTTTTTTTAAACAAATATTGCTAAACTGTGAACTTTAAGAAGCTGGTTGAGAAATGATGTTTCTCAAGGCCTGTAAAAAAAGCTATGTTTTCCAGCATTTACCATATTTTTTAGTTGGAACAGTGCTGTTTTCACCAAAGTAATTGCTGAGATCTGAGAATGTAGCAACATTGCTACAATGAAGTCTGATGGGTCAGAAAACCATGCTGATTGAACAGACCCCCATGGGTTGTTTGGAAGAATAAAAAAAAAGCAAAATTATTACCCAAACTATCCTTTGTGATTAATCACTTTCAACTAAAGATAAAATAGAAGCTAATCTGGTAAAACTGTTAGTTTGTGTGAAACCAGTATGACTGTCTGACCTGATCATGTTTCTAGCCCTGTTGGACCACCACCTCCTGAGATCTTAGCAATGCGATAGAACTGACAGAGCTATGAAAGTAGGCCCATGTTGCATGTTTTCTTTAAGAATCAACACAAAAGAAAGAAACATTTTAGAGATGCTTGTTAGTATTCAAACATGGTCCTATGGTGCCCATGAATCTGCTGAAAAACACCAAGTATGTCAGTGACACAGTGTCACTTCTCTTTGGCTTTAGTGGAACGAGTTACTCTGCGGGTGTCAGTGGCAGTGAGTTAGAGAGTGGCAGAGAGGGTGTGCTTTTGCATTCGTGACACATACAGATGTCTGGAATCAACTGCACATGTCAGGGCTTTAATTAGTTTCAACACTAAATCGATGGGGGCTGATTAATAAGACAGGGGCCAGTGCTAAGGTTGAGGTAGGTTACTGAAACAAGAGAGCTTGCTTAAGGAGAAAAAGTAATTGTATGAATTATTGAGCAAGCTGTCCATTCTGAGCAATGATGCAATTGTTTTTTTGGAGGAAAAAATAAATAAATAATAAAATGAAATGTACCCACTGGACCTAAATATTTCTTTAACTTGATTTTACTGTAAGAGAACTGCTACCACGGAAAGACGGACGGATAGCAAGATCCCTGAACTCTTGAACACTGTAAGCTGGGAAGTCTAGAGTCTAAGGAGAGTAACTACCATCCTGGTTGTCAACTTATTCTTCAGCATATAATCATAAATCAACTTTTTTCCAAAACATTTTCTGACATTATAAATTTGCTGCCGTAGATACAAACTATAAACATCCATAAAGATGAGCCATGTGGGGCGATACAGGGGCACCAAACCTCATAGGCCCATTCATCTGGACAGAGAGGGATACATAGGTGGTAGTTATAGTGCTGTTGCAATTTAATATAGATTATATGTCATACATTTACCAATCCAATTAACGGTTTCAGATTTATAATCAAAACGACATATAATCAAGACTGATTACTCATCTGTGAAAATCTATTAAAAATTAATCCTGTATTCATGACATGATGATTGGAAGTTGACAGAAATCAGTTACTGACAACTTTGGAATACTTCCTGTGTGATGAGTAGGCATAATGCCTTCTTAATATTAAATACTTAAGTTGTTTTAATCCAATTTATTTAGCGCAACACACTGTAGTGGCTGGCTGTGAAAACCAATCTCCAGAAAATGTGTTTAACACACAATTTGAGTGTCAGTAATGTGCTGCCGCTGCTATTCAGATGGAAACCCACAGCATGCATGGTGAAAAACAAGAGCTCTCTATATACTTCACAAGACTTTGAATACAGCACATGTAAGAAAGGGCAGCAGGGTCACAGAAACAATTTGCTGTTCCCCCTCTCATATGCAGGTAGTTAAACACTTTAATACATACTCAAAGCTCTCACTTGACAACTGCTGTGTTTATTTATGCAACAGATATTTGGTTATTAGAATTTCAGTATAAAAGCGCAGTCAATCTAATTATTTTATGATCAGTGCATTCAGAAACATTCTATGAAGACAAATCATTGAGGCAGGCATAGTCCAACATGAAAAGCATGAGCTTTACATCTTTGCAGGACGGTGCAGGGGCTCTCTCTTTGTGCATGTAGGGTGAGATCTTCACACAGAAAACTTTACTATACTGCAGGTTTTGGCTTTTTTGTTTCTTCAAATTTTTGAATTCACAGCATACACGCCGCATAAAGAAGATGCAGAACCATTTTAAACAAACATTCAGTGGCAACATTCATGACTGCATAAATAAAAAGAACTAAAATGTCTGAAATACCAATCACAGTATGATTACGGTAAGAAAAAGTACTTGGTTAAAAATTAATACCCCATTCCTCTTGACAGCTCAAAAAACATAACCATTGCTTTATCAGCTTGCCTTCTCTTTATTTTATAACTGCTTAAAAACATTATTTTGAACTGATGATGTTTCAGATGTCCACAACAGAAAATTATGTTTTACTGCATTTTATATGCAGCACTACTCTCCCAAATCCCAGGTAAAACAGTGTGGATTTGTGTAATTGGAATTTCCCAATAGCCTGCTCATTAGAGTTCTAACTGAAAGTATTCAAGCACAGTAATATATGCATTTGTTCATCCATAGCCCATGTGGTATTCAAAACATGAAATATTTGGTACATAACATTTTTTTTGTTACTTGTTACCAAGTAATTAAGGAAAGCTGAAATGTATTGTTGAAGGTCTTCAATGTCGCAAACAAAAAAATAATCCACATCCACTGTCTCAAACTCAACCACCTTACTTTTCATCTTAATACACATATAGAAAAATGAAGCCAACACACAAGTGCCAAAAACCGCAGTTCCTCTCATGGCCACTTGAGGCTGGCTCTGAGAGCAAGTCAATCCCTTCAGACCCAAATGTGAAAATGCCCATCTTTACAGCAGAAATAAACATAATTACAACCTGGTACAAAAACGTTTTTGGTGTCTTTAGTTAATTTCCTCTTTTATGACAACTGTATGGGGTGAGAATTTTTATATAACTCAGCCATTTAACTGTTATTAATATTTAAAGTTACACAAAATACAGGGTGTGGTCACTTTAAGGTACAGGTGGGTGCTGCCTGTTGACAAGTTGCTACCACAGTGACAGCGTTGGTTAGATAATGTAACCAAGGAGTAACCCCCAGATTCACAGATTTCTGGTGCCATTTCAGTATGTTCTCAGTTCATTAAAATTAATTGTAATAATTAAGTCACCTAAAAAGTCTTGTTCAGCATTTGGCTGAAGTAAAAGACCCTCCAAAGAGTCACATGTTCAGTTTCCAGTAAGTACATTTTGTTTTAACAGTTTTAAACCTGTTTTTCGTAAGCATTAGTATTATCACAGTTAACCATAGCTGTAAACGCACCATGCTAACCACGCTAGTTGCTAGCAATAAGGTTAGCTCCACCCTCTCATTCAAATATGGTCACTAATGGCTCCAAAAATCCAAAATGGTGACAGCCAAAATAATGAGGATACAAAACATGAGTCCACAAACCAGTGGGTGATTGCTACATCCATTATTTCACAGAGTCTATGTAAAGAACACACCAGGCACCTAGGAAGTGCACCGGGCTTTGAAGTCAATTTTTGTAGTAGCCAATAGTGTAATTACATTCGTCACATGATGCTTTATGGCCTAAAAAGACTTTTCCCCCTTAGACTTACGCAGCAAAAGAGACATCTGTAAATCAGTGGATTTTTTTTTTTTTTGCGTCACAACCCCTGCAAAATGACTCATTTTACTATTAGAACTTTGATTCTTTTGGTCTGATAACATTTGGCGAGTCTAGAAGAGCTGCATGAGTGAATCATTTTCCCATTTAGCAGTTAGCAGAGCACTGAACTGGAATTAGCCAGCTTGGTCAGCACAAGTCTTAAGTGCACTGAAGACTTGTGCAACGCTGTATCCAGTTCTCTTTACACATCCATGGAACACACTACTTCCTGCATTGGCAACAAATGTTCTTATTGGACATACTGGAGCTTGTGACGTGTAGGATCATCCAATATCAACATGATTTGGACACTGGGGGTGTCAGTGTGTAATCAACTGACAATGCAATGTTTGAAGAGGTCTGTTTACTACCTAGTAGTGGTTCACATTACATCACTGCATTTACAATTCATCCTTATTTTCCTTAATTATTTTTTCATTTATTTATTTATTTAGTCATACTGATGCATTAAAGTCATTATCCTACAAGCACCTATTATAATAATGAACAAACGATGAACAGCAACTGACTGCTGAACTGCACCGTTTTTAATACAAGAAGCTGTCAAATTCACATTATTCATCCTTTTTTAAAAGAAATGTTTGTTTACTCTTTGTCTTGTGGCTTTGAGTTTCTGACAGTATAGCTTTTAGATTTACTGCTCCATGTTGGTACCAGACTGGATGCTCTTGTGACAGTTGTTTAATTATGAATCCTGTGAATTATTGTGTATGTTGTTTTTCTGTACATTAAGAGCACTGGCAATGACTGCTTGGCCTTTAGTGATGTAAATAAAGGGTTATGAATGAGTGACTAAAACCATTAGGTGTAGATGGATCCTGCAAACCTATCTATCCTCACAGATGCCCTCTTCATATTTATATCAATTACAGCCATATACATCTGATAATTTGTTAGAGTAATGCAACAGGAGCTGCCTTCAGCCTGTCTCCCTGTGATGACTTTCACCTCTTAATTAGACAGGGTTAACAAAAGGAGAGTGACCCCCAGACTTCACCTTTCTCTGGCATATGCTGCCGCTGGAAGGATGTTTTCACTCGCCAGCCCAGTGGCTACCTCCTGTGATTAATGTGTATATGTCGAGGGCTACTTTTGGCAGGGTCTTGTCTGACATGTCTCCAAAGTTCAATTGTATTCATGCAAAGCAGCGTTTAATTCAAATGAGTGCATTAGAATTGCAAATGCTACTAGATGGTTTAGAAGTTCAAGTACAACGTCTTATTAGGTAGGGTTAAAAAATATCTAGGAAGGTGTGAATGCAAAGGAAGAAAAGAGACATAAAAACTTGTATAAGGTGTGAGCATATCAGAAATGCCATGATTTAAAACAGAATAAAGTAGAGGATTAAAGGCTAAACTGTATCCAGCCTGAACATAAAGTGAAATGTTTTTTTTCTGATTAAGGCCAGAGACCCTTTGGTCAAAATGAACTCTCAGTCACCAGTCGTGTCATCAAAATTCATTTCAACAGCTGCTTGTTCAGATCAACCTGTAAGGACTCAACCACTTTGCAATGTCTCATTTCAAGTGCTCTAAACTGTGATAGATAGAAATAGACAATTCCACTTCGGATTGCCTGTTAATCACTTTGGCATTTTTCTCCCAATGTGCCAAATATTTCTTGGTGTTCAGAATTTTCATTTGCATGCTAATGAAGGTGAAGGGCAGAAGCCACTAATTACAATCCAGTAAAGGCCTGCCTAATGGTCCACTAAAGACATAGCATGGCTGAGCCCATAATTCCATTATGCAAATGCATAGTCAGGAGTGGAAAACCCACAGTCATTGCAAACTAGATCGGCTGTTGCTGGACTTCTTCGCACTTAGTAAAGATGTAAAACAATATACTTGTCTTTGTAGCTTCTGTGAATAATGGCAAAGGACATACTGTAAAAAACACTTCCCTTATCACTACATCCAGGCTCTGTGAGCTGCTATAAGCCACATTGTGATCAATGACCATGTGCATAACAGCAGCAGAACTGATGTCATGTTGTCCTGCTAGTGTTCCCCACAATGCTAACCACTTTAAGGCCCTTAGCAGTGGGGAAATGTAGCACACTAAAAGGGGCCCCTGTGGAGTTTTCTTGTAAACAAACAAAATGTGTATTTACATTCAGTATTAGTTGTGTGTCATAAGTTTTGTGTGACCTTGAGGTCTAACAAACATGTTGAGTGCATGTTCTTCCTCATAAAACAACATAAAACATACACATTAAAGGTATACTATGCAGGATTGTCTGTTGCTGGTTGTAAACACGCTTGCCAGTAAAAGTGAGAGGACTCCAGATTCATTCATGCTGGGCGTTTTGCCTTGCTATATTTGCATTTTTCCTTCAGTGATATGTCTCTTGGATGCATGCTGCTTACAGTCTGGCACCTGGTCACTACCTTTTAATAAAGCCCCGACCTCACCTGCACACCGTGGGTTTACACATCCATATAAATCCCCAGCATAGAAAATAAAATAAAAATAAAATAATATAATAATATAATAAAATAAGAAAATACACACAGGAGTCAAAGTCGCTGCAGATACATATTTTTTTTTCAGTGCAGGATATTTAGTTAGGTTTATTTTTACTGCAGTATTGTTACTTCTAAAGCTTCCGTATGTGAAATTCAGAGCATCAATATAGCAGCAAACTACGATTTGCTATCTAAAGATAAGGTGTAGTAATAGGGCCCGGACAGAAAATATGTGTGCTGTAATCTGAGTTTCTCTGTGGTTTGTTAGTGTGTGTATCCTACTGGCTAGTTTCCTCGCTGCCCCTTCATACTGCCCTCTATCGATACTGGGGCAGCAGCGTTGTCAAAATGTAGCACCCACCCTCTGGTTCAACCCCGGTTGACACCATTTGTTCTGTCAGCACTGTTGCCGTTGTTTCACACTGTTTGTGGAATGAGCACTGTTAGCTGCTAGCTGCTGGCTCAGCCAGCTTCATGTTGAGAACCATGTCTATATAATTTATATGCTCTGAATTTTGCATGGAACCATTTAACCACTAGAAACAGTCATAAAAAAAATCATAAGATACAAAAACATTCTACAGATAGAATGATACAAAATTGGGCAACACAAAATGCAGAATATGACCATGTTCTAAACATTCAGCATTACTCCAGGTGAAAAACACTTTGTTTTTCCTTTGATGACTTTATAATAAAGGAAACCCTGTGCAGTAGAAAATGTCATGTTGGCATTGGTGGTAATATAATTTTGCCTGATAAGGCTATGAGAGACCAAACAGTCACCAGTGAGGCATGTATCAATGTGATGACATTACAAATCAAATCAAATCAAATCAAATTTTATTTATATGGCACTTTTCATACGCATCAGTAACACAAAGTGCCTCACAGAGG
>JAPZEB010000001.1:4306411-4320690 GCA_029783705.1 Chaetodon striatus
ATACTATCTAGTTTTCTATCTAAAATTAAATCATTTACTATAAAAGATTTGTTTAAAAGAGAGCGCACGTTCAGCACAGCCATTTTTATGTCCGTGCTGAACGTGCGCTCGTCATGTCTTTTCACAGGAACGTTAAAAGCACTGTTGCGTCTAAAAGCAGTCCTGGGTTTGTGTCTATGGGAGATGATGGTTTCAATGGTGTGAATGTCCTGTGATTCTGGTGGCAGATATGGGGATAGTGATGGAGAGGTATGTATGGTGCAGCGTGTGGGGGGTGAGTGTAGGTGTGAGTGAGGTGCAGACTGTCCGTGTGTATGTGCTTTAACCGTTAGTCAGGAGGTGGATGTGGTGCAGGAACGGACAGTCAGGTCAATGTTAACAGATAAAAGCCGAGACCCCTCCTGATTTGGGTGGAGGCCGTCCCGTTTAAAAAGATTGGGTCTATTTAAAAAGGCAGCGAAATTGTCAACGAAGGGGATACTGTTGCCCAAGCAGTACCCCTTCAGCCACCTGTGCAGCTGGCAAAGGCGGCTGGTGATGACATCACCGTAGCGAGGAGGGGGAAGCGGGCCCGAGATAATTACCCGCTTCCCCGTGTCCATCAGGCGGTCCACCAGGGAGATGAAGTCCTGCTTGAGGACCTCCGACTGCTGGAATTTGAGGTCGTTGATGCCGGCCTCCAGGCATCAACAGTAACACAGTACAATGTTACTGTAACACTGGATCACATGCATACATAATGTCTTGTGAATCCCTTGTGTATGTGAAGGCTATCTGAATCCAGCACAGGAACAATGAAAGGAGAAGTAATTTTAGAATGTAAATACATTGAATGGTTATCGCTGAAAAAGATGGGCTTTGATTTCTTCCCTGAATGAGTAGAAGTGATGCAGGAGAGCGTGCATCCTCTCACTTGAACAACTAACAGCAAAACTGTGTGAAGCAAGCACTAAGTTGTCTAATATTACAGATAGAAAAAATAAAGCCTCTTTGTGTCTATCATAACTATACATATGTAAATTTCATGTAAATCTCTTCATTTTGCCTGCTTAATAGTGATTTGTAGTTGAGGTAAGGCAAACTGAGATTGCGTCTAATCCACTAACACTCACCACCCACTCTCCCGAAAGGATTCTCAGAAAAGGCAGAGTAACGACTTTCCACAATGATTTCTCCCCCATTCAGAATGAGTCCCACCATTGCTTCTAAACGCAGTATTGTCACCAGCAAGTCAGGTGAGCAGCAGCTCTTTTTTTTCCATCGCAGAAACTGAGATAAGATCACAGAAGGCTTCATTTATAAAGAGGCTTTAAGGTGCAAAGGTGCCAGCCTTGGTGGATTAATTTTAAAGCTGAGGCAATTTGCACTTGTAATTGGTAATGGAGGAGCTATTTACTTGCACTTTTCTGGGGCTTGTTTGCACCACAACTTCATTTACATAATTTTATCAGGGAAACGCTGCAATTGAGGTGCTAACACATGCACAAATTGTCCTTGTGAATCTCTGCTATAGCACAGAAAGGAATCAATGCTGCCGCTTGGATACTCTATAGAAGTGACACTTTGGCCAGCGCCATGACATCAACCACCTTTTTTATGTATTCATGTATTCGTGTTTGGACACTCACTGGTCTCGTTCAGATCCACACAGAAAAGACAGATAAATAAATAAGAGCAACTTCTCCCCTAGCAGCGATGGTTCTGTCATTGAGAGGTAGTCAAGTGTCTGTCTGATTTGCAGCAACCTGCCAATGATCACAGCATCCCTGGGGGATATACAGCGGCACAGCAGGTGACAGTCATTTAAAAATGTTGGCTTGGCTCTGGATCCCTACATCAAAGACGAAGAAACGGGACTAATCTCTATTCAGGTCTTGCTCGTGGCGTTCTCTGTGCAATTACAGAGGGATCACATGGGCCCTGGAACACTCCCTTATTCTGTATTGCAAGCCAAAATCATAGTTTGAACATTGAAAAAAACAAAAAACAAAAAAAAAACAGTATCTGTGATTTATTTTACTTTTTTTTGCGCATAATGTAAAAATATCTGACTGTGTTGGAGTTTCATGCATTATAAATCACACACCTCGACAAGTACAAGAATTATAAAGGAGTGCTTTCTTCTTTAAGTGGGAACCACCTTCAGGAGTGACAAAGTGAGCCGCAGAAGACGAACTGGGATCAATCATAGGCTGCAGCCAGCCAGCAGCCCGTGGTTCTTCCTCTGGCTGCAGGCTGGCTAACATTCCCCACAGCACTGTCAGCAGTGAATAGCACCAGGAGGAGCTGCTGTAGCAGGTCACAGGAGGTCTTAACCTGCTGTTCTAATGTCTTCTCGATGTCTGCTTCCACTCTCTGATTCTCTGTAATTTTTCATTCCTTTTGATGAGGTTGTTTGATGATAAAACAATGCATTTTTATCATGCTGCTGGCGTACCAAAGCAAACTGAATGTGAACTTGAGTAGGTATCAATGCATACAAGGTTGCTGTGGCACTTTGGGGTCACTGTTGGACCGTATTAACAGTCACAGGCCCAGGGGCCCAAGGTGTCAGTTCCTCCCCTGGCCTTCACCTGCAAAATCTCACTGAAAAAACAACATACTGACCAGAAGGAGACTCAAAATGACCACACATTGACACAAACAACTGCAAAGAGATTCAAAACAACATCAGTAACAGAAGAGACAAAACCACCACAAAGTCTTTAAGTCTTGCTCCTGTGTAGAAAGTGGTGGTATATCATGCGCAGGGTCCCATTGTCTTGTAATCTGCCTATGCAGCCTAATGGTAGTAAATCAGACAGGATTTTGTCATTTAGTCATTCTTTAGGTGGAACATGGCAGAGCTATAGTCCAGTCTAGCCCCAGCCAAACACCACTGTTGTAACTTATTCATTCAAATCATTCCCAATTAGCCCTTCCTAAGTCCCGCCCCTTTTTGCTCTGTGCTCCAATAACAGTTGGAACACAGCAAAACCTTGGTCAGCTTTACCCTTTGGTTGTACTTCAGTATTACCCCCTTTTCCATCAAAATTACTGCCTGTGCGTGGGTTTTTAAAAACACTAGTAAACCTGCTAAAAAGAGGCTGGAGACTCCTTTCCAATTGCCAGTAGTAGTAGTAGTGTGTCATGTTCTGCATCAAAGAAAGGCTGGAAAACAGGTTAGTAAACAGCAGAAAGCAGCATGGAGGCCTGTGGGAAAACTTCATGGTGGTTACCTCTTTATATCTCTTACTTACTCAGTCTCTATTTCAAACTTTGTGCAATGGCGCGTCACTGCATCTCACCTTTGTTCAGAGAAGTTAACATCTAAATGTATCCTTCCATTGCACACTATAGTCCTTGCTGTCGGCATCTCGAAGCTATTTGCCTGACGCTCAGAAACTAATAAACGCTGCAGCTCCTGGCTAAGCGGAATCAGCATCAACGTATTTTATTTGTCATGCTTGTCTGACTTAGCAACAGTAACAAAAGGGGGCAGGGCTTAGGAGGGGTCAGTAGAACATGTAAAGGAATGATTAAATAAATACTCTTATCTGCACAAATGTCAGTCATATAAGAATATATATAACAAAAAGAGTCATATAGACCCAAGGACAAAATATGAAAATTGGGAATTGTGGTCCAGTGGGTGTTTGCTTTGGGGTCCATGCTGTAACATTTGACAACACATCTGTTAAAAAAAAACATTTTTCTTTCATAATACAAGTTTGGTGCATATAATAACAGTATAAAGTTAATTTTTGTTTTGCTAGAATGTATCCATCTGAGAGGGCACCAAGGAGTATAAACATCACATACACACTTCAAACATCACACTGACAACATGTCTCTTCAGAGCAGCCTGTTGACAAGTAAATACACCTAAAGAAAACCCTGAAAGGAAAACTGTGACAGTACTTAACTTTCTAACCTTAGCATGGACTAAAATAGCATAAGACATGGTATAGCAATTATGGTTGAAATTACCAAGGGAGAGATGACATTGTCTCTAAAGCCAAAAGTCTAAGACCCTGCCCATCTGCTCTGAAAGACAAAAGAAAACAATAAAACTTTTCTTTCCAGTCCATATGGCCAATTAGAGGAGAAATCCTTGGTGAGTTTCGCCTTAATTATTTCTCTACCTCTCTCAATGAATGGAATCATTTTACCGTAAAGGACTTCTAATCAAGGAAAAAAATGTCATATTATAGCTATTCATGGCTGAAGATGCTGCCCTCCCCGGTGTAGAAAAGTTTCCAAGTGCAGATGTGCTTAAGTGCACCTTGCTATAGGCAGCTGTAAAAAAAAAACAAAAAAACAAATCCACTTGTTGTGCAAGCGCCTGTGGGAATGTATTATGAATAAATAAACTCACTGTCAAATGCAATCCCTTTGGGTGGTTTACAAAGCAGCCTCTTGATGTGAATAAATGATTTTGGTTCCCAGGATTGAAATCTGGAAAAGAGAAAGGCCTGCAGCAAGCATTCATTTAGTTATCCCTCTCTATAATAAGCCAGTGACTTACTGTCGCTCCTCAAGGACTGTGCCATATCAAACACATCTAAAAAATACACACCGATATGTATTGTCACACAGGTGAATGAAGCCATAACCCTGATTTCAGTAGATTTTATACACATTTTCTTATCCACACTAGCTCCTCTTGGTTGTTCCATTTTACCATCTCGTTCAGCTTATCATTTTGTGTGAAAACCAAAGGGCCCACTCAGTTTTATGTTACTAACTGTGTAAACTAAATGTCTCATGCGTTTGCCAACTATTTTGAAGAATAACAGAGTAAGAACAAAAAAGACTTTTATATTTATTGCCTTCCAAATCCCTCCTGCTCTATACATGAGGGAAATCTCAGCAAGAACTGTCTTCCTTTAACCCCTGTCGTTTAATATATAAAGAAAAAAAGCATGGTTTCCTATGGCTGCCTTGTTCTCTTTTTTGGACAGCGTTGAAGATTTAGTCTTTAATTAAATGTCATTTTTCCACTGCCAGCTTTTTTTTCTCTCTTTTTGTTTATTCTTTTCAGTGTCTTTGTAAGACTGCCATTCAAGTCTGTTTTTATTCTTTCACTAGACCTGCTCGTGTCCTTGAATGTGAGCTGCTTGTATGAATGAGCCATGTCATTTAGGGGATAAAGAGCAAGAGGAGAGACGTTTAACCTTGCGCTCCTCTCGTCTTTTTGCAATCTAACCTCACGCGCTGTAGGTCTCAACTTGCTCGGTCTGAAATGTAACGCTCAGTGCATAGCAATGGCCCCGTCTTCAGATGCTGTTGGCCCATGCAATCCCTCTCAGTCATTCTTCATTACACAAGAGATGGAGAGGCTCATCCTATCCCATATTGCGCTGACTCCTTTACCAGCACCGGTATTTAGATGGTCTGATGTCTATCTCTCTTTCTCTCCGGCTTTCATCATGAAAAGGTGTTTGAGTTTGGAAGACACATCTAAGCTCTGTTATTTTCTTTAATCAGCTATTGTAAAAAGAAGAGGAGAGAAACTAGAACGTTGTTATTCTACAGAGGTGTGTGTTTGCATGGGGTCAAACCATGGTGCCACGTGTTTATTTAAAGGATATGGCTGATGTTACTCTGTATTTCTCTCTCTCTCTCTCTCTCTTGATATATATATATATATATATATATATATATATATGTATGATTTACAAACAGGAACAGTACCCACCTCCTCCCTCCCTCCCTTCATTCCCCCTAACTTTAAAGGGACAGTTCACCCCACAATAAATAAAACTTTTTTTCTCTTACCCATAGTGCCATGTATCGATTTGGTGTGAATTGCGAAGTGTTGCATTGGCAGAGTGTTTGGAGATCTCAGATATCTCCATCACTCAATGTCTCGTAAGGCAGACATAGAGACATTTGCCTTTTCTTGACTATAATGGAACCAGATGGCACTCGGCTTGTGGTTCTCAAAGTGCCAAAAAAATACTGTTGAAAACTCACCAGCAATGTCTTTTTTTTTCTTTCAGAAATCATGACCTGGTTACCAAAGATGATTCACAGACCTTGTTGCGAGCAGCTTCATGTAGGAACAATTTTCTTACTAGCAAACTACACCCGCCAACTGTATCAACATGTTGAAGGAAGTGTGCATCTACAGCTAGCTCACCTAGCACCACTGAGCTAGCTAATGTTAATAGCTCAGCTGAGGAGGATGGCATTAAAGTCTACATTTCACGAGCACGAGTCTCTCGCCCATGCTGAACAAACTGGGGCTAAAATGGAAGTGTCTATAACTTAAACATTGTTTTGATATCATACCATAGTAGTTTTTGACAATAAAACCAATCCCTTTAAAGACATGCAGGTTAGTTTAATTGGTGACTCTAAATTGGCCGTTGGTTGTCTGTCTCTATGTGTCAGTTCTGTGACAGTCCTTGGTATACCCTGTCTCCCAGTGTCAGCTGGGATAGGCTCGTCATGTGACGAGGACAAACCAATCCCAGCCGCCAGCCATCTTTTCCTTCTTTGGTAAATATCAGTCTGAGATAAGTATGGAGAACAAGTTGATCATTTTAGTACAGGGCTACCCAGAGCTTAACATCTGTCCCATGGACAATATTTTAGGCCTTGTACACACTACAAAACAACACCCGGAAGAAGATCAGCTCTGCATGCAGGACTTCTGGTAAGTAGGCTATGATATGGTGCTGCTAATGGCCACTTAGCAACCACAGACACAAAAATTCTCTGCACTCTTTTATGTTGGCACATAGTAAGCATAAAAGTAGCACCCAGCACCCAACCATGTTTTCCAGATGGTTAAAAACACAGCATGTGGCTGTTACCAAGTCACTGTTAAAGTGTTGTTCAAGCACTTATTAACATACTTATGTTGTCAAGGGCTTTTGTTTGTCTGCTACTTGCCACAAAGCGCTGTGACTAAACAGCATCTAAAATTTGTACTTGGTCAAAGAAAATATGCTGGTGATCAATGTCTGGGCTCCATTTTAACATCACATTTAGCCATTGAGAACCCTGGTGCGAACTGCAACAACAGGGGACTACAGCAAGAAGCAAAAACAATTGGTTGATGCTTCAACGCAACATTGGAGCAATGAAAAAGTTGAGGCCAGCTCAGCTTTTTTTGTAGAAAGTCTCACTCGTCAGCAGCTGTTTTGGGCACATGAAGTTCGTAGCTTCATGACACCAGCTTCTACTGAGAATTTACTGTAGCCTGTTGCTGGGGCGCTTGTCATGTGACCCCTGACCAAAGCAGTAAACTGAACAAACCATCCGAATGTATACCATCCAGAGCTATGACGGTGGGGTGGTAAAAATGCATTTATTGTCATGAAAAAGGAAAATCACCAGCCTTTGAACATAGCTTTTCGTGGTAAATTCTAAAACATTAATTTAACAGAGCAGATGGTGTTTTTCTTCCAAAGACAGTTTCCCTTTGTCCAAAAATTTAAATTGCACCAACGCTTTGATACTTTTGTTGAGCAAAGGAGTTGAGATTGTTATGGACAATCCATGACTGTCCATGCTGATATGAAAAACAGACTTATTTTATTACTGTCTTAAACTGCAGAGTGTTCTTTAGCACTTCCATTTCTATGAATCTGACAACTCTCTATACAGAATGTAGTTGTTATACAACTTCAGATAGAAAAGCACTATTCTATGAAATGATTCCATGTGAAAAGCAGAGGTGGGTGTTCTGCTTTGATTTGAGACAGCTGTCTTAGCACGTTGTGTGAGATTGTTTTAGTCTGTTTTTCAGACCTAAATTGTCACCTGAGGTGGAATTAGATGAATTCAAGTGTAATCGGTGATTCAATTTCCGACATAATCTCCTCACAAGCGTTTGAACAAAATGTGAAAATAAAATGCTAGTGACAACTCCTCATACATTTATGCAATAGATCAAATATTAGGGTATTACAACAAGTTGACACATGTGCCGCAACATCCCTGAAGTCACAACACAATATTCATCTCTTACAGCTATAAATGGATCTGTAAGGCGTCTGTTATTGTTTGATAAGTCCCACCATGAAGAGATTTAGGTGTGCTGTCTTACACTGACGTTGGATTAGAGTTGAACTGGCTCTGGAGTGACTAAATTGCACAACACTTTCTAGCCTGCAACGGTAAGAAAAAAAAAAAAAAAGAAGCAACCCAAAATACTCCTTCATGCTCCTGAGCTGTTCCCTCAGAATTAACCGCACCCTTTTTACATGATGCTCCTCCATCCGTATGTATTTCCAAAGCGTGACAGCTGGATTGCGGTTGTTTCAGCTCTCTCAGTCAGACGATCGCTACTTGGAACGGCTTTCTATTGCGGCGCTGGCAGTCAGTGCCGCCTGGCTTGACAAATAACCCTTAAGCGCTTTCCACCTACTACCTCGATCCAAGAATATGTGTGCTTCTGCAGTCCCTTGCTTGCATTCGATAAGACAGTAAGTGGTGAATATGCCTCCCGACGACTAAGTCCATCGACCCTCCGCTGCTGGTTTTGGGATCAGATACAAAGAGGCCAGTGGGAGTTCAGCGGCAGATGGTTTTAAACAGAAGCTGGGTGGTAAGCTTTGACTGACAGTCCCTCAGTGGCCCCCCCTACTTTCTCGGTCTCAGTGATGGCTTAATGGTGTCAACAGGAGAGATAGGGTCCTGACTCCTTTATCTGGACAAAATCTTAGACCCATCACCTTAACTGTTTGCAGTAATTGCGGGAGCAGTGTGGACTCTGCAGGGGGAAAAAGGCAAAGTAAAAGCCAAATCAAAAGGCTCAGCTTCAATCCACTTGACCGAGTGGGTCAACGGAAATAAATGACTTTCCTTTGACCGGCTGTACATCCATCTCTTCAGTGTCACCACTGTCAAGGACACTGGGGCCTATCTTTGCTGCACTCCTGCTCTGATAAAATGAAAACAGACTGGTGGTTAAAAAGGGAAAAAAAACAAAAAACACTGTTCCTCTCTGTCTGTTGGCTCCCTTATCAATGAGAAACTATCCATCTGTGGCCAGCATCACCACACATCCACATCACCTCCAGTTGTCGATTATCATAGCTGGGAATAATGCATGAGAAAATGTGCCAGACGTGTGAACCATGAGGGGAGTTTAAGGTGTAGAAAAATGTGATATTCGTCTACAGTTACATTCTGTGTCTACACATCTGGCGATTTCAAGTCTCTTTCAGTGTGTGCATGTGTGTGTACAGACAGTGTGGATCCACTCCACTCCCCACCTTAGAAATAGAGGATAAGGAGGTGGTATTGGCACAGGCAGACGTGGCAAGTGGCAAAGCAGATGGCTCTCTGCTTACCATCATTTCCTCTCCCATAATGCTTCAGGAGCGTAGCGCACGGAGCACATACTACACTCTGTCTCCCCATGGGAAGGAGTAGCTACAGGGTAGTCATTTTTAAGGAGCGAACAAGCCCAAGCACTGCACAGGAGCCCTAATTGTTTACCAGATACCCACTTCCAGTTCCCTCTCGATTTCTTTTTTCATCAAAGAACACCAGCAGAAAAAAAAAAAGCAACACTTGCGTGAAGAGTTGATGCTGCTGATAATACCTTTCCTTCCTGTTTAGCCACCTGCCTCGTTAGCCACCTTGCAGCCGGTGCCAATGAACTGGACGACAAATCCAATTGGAGCTTTTCATGATGTTCCCCTTCTCCCTGGCTCCCACAGTTCTCTATTCTTTTCATTGGCTGCCCAGGCGCCAGATGGAGCCCGTCGTCTCTGCTCCACCCCGGGGCTCTTTCTCTCCTTTTTAGTAGGTAGAGCAAGACCTGTTTACACTGGCAACACACACAGGGACTACCTCCTTCTTTCTTTTCACCACTTGGTCACATATTGAAGTGTCCTAATTGTCCTGAAATCATGTTAAAGTTAGTATGGCTTCAAGATACATTTTTTTGTTTAGTTACTTTAATCACAGTGATGTCATCATACTCTGTCTGCATACTGAATACTTCCAGCTCTTGTTTATGCTCATCATTCTGTCTCAGAAACTTCTTACAAGGTTACCTGAGGCTTGATGATAGAAAAGCACACAAACAAAACAATGCTTATTGTTCAGTTTACTTTGACAGAGACGTGCCTTTTCTTTGTGCTCCTGCAACAACTCTGGTCCACACAGCAACAGCAACACCACAAATAGCAGATGGCGGTCATCTGGTTTGAATACTTACGCTCATCTGCTGCCCTACTTCTGCTGGATGCTAGAACAGGATATCAGGAAGTCTACACATGTTTCTTGATGTATACATGCACGCGCGGGTGTTGCATTAAATATTAAGGAGTCCAAAAAAGTGAGCACGATTTCATATTTATTTACATCTTCACAAAATGCCTGAAAGTTATAAGACATAAGGGAGCAGAGGAGACAGCGGCAGGTATACTGCAGAGACTCACATACATAAAAAGAGGCTTGCACAGTGAAATCTTTGCAGGTGCTCATCTGGCAGTCTGGCACTCCCGTATATTATGTGTGCATGGCAGAGAAGAACGTGGACAGCGCAGGAGGGGTGCGCACATTTTTCTCAGTAATCTGACTTTCGGCCATTACCTCACGGGTGATAACTGAAAACAGCTGATTGGAAATGCTGGGAATTATAATAACATGACAAAAATCTTCAATCTAAACAGGTGCTATCTGAGAAAGACAGACCTCGAGAAGATTTTGCACTCTATGTGATCATACTTAAGGCTGCCATCATTCAGTGTAATAGGTAAAAGCCAAAGTACTGCAGAGGACAACAACCTGCCATCCATCACTATTTTACCAACACTTGTATGATTACACAAGCTGTCATTGAGTATCATAAATCAAGACCTAAACCCTTGAGGTTATAGAATAAATCAGCAAACATTAGCAAGGCCTCTCCATTTTTCAGATAATGAAGACAGGTTTATAATCATCTCACATTCAACCCAATATAAAACCCCATGGTAAATAAACCGTCGTTTTTCATGCACTCACTAACTTGCCTCATGATGCGCCCAAGCTGTAAATAATCGCTCCATGTGCGCAAGTCGATATATTTCACCACAGACAGGTCAAAAGGCATTATCCGCGCCTTCTACTGCAGCCAAGAAGAGCTGCTGCTGCTGCAGGTGTTTGTCTGTGTGTGTGGGTGTGCGCGGTGCATCTGTGTAAGTGCATGCCCGCGTGTGTCTGTGTGTAGAAATATAACAGCTTTGACTGGCACAGCACCGCGGCGATGTAATTGGCTTTCAGAGAGAGGTAAACAGGACTGCAGCCACGTGGAGGGCAGCTGAAGATTGACCTTCAGAAAAGCGAACGAAAGGAAACGGACGGGTGGCTGCCTTGGGCACCTTACAGCGCTAGCTGTCATCTGACTGCAGCTTTGACACCGGAGCTGTTATTTTTACTTTTTTTTTTCCTGTTGGGGGGGTTAGGCACGGAGGGGTACGATAATCAGATCCAACCTCAAATATCCCCATTACTCACACGGAGCACTTTGTAGGGAGGACACCTTCCTGGAGGATCACCGGGTTCCTCATGTGATCGGGGTCATCCATGTTTCTCCCTCTGATAAGGCCGGGCAGTGTCTCTTGTCTGTGGCGGTGCACTCTATGGTGCTGGAAGTGTGATTACTACACATCTGCAGAGGTGAAAGCAAGACACCCGCTGAGAGCTTCTAAAAGGTGTCAGAGGCAGGGTGACGGCGTTGTATGAGGTTTCAGCCAGGGATTTTTACCTTCCTAACCAAGGGGAGAGACCTCACTCTCTGTGGCTGCTGGCACGCGGATGATGACAGGCTATTTGTTGAACTAATTGCTCGATGCATATTATAATGTGGCTGTGTGTGTCTGTGTGCTTTCGTTTGCATGCGCTTTATATGCATCTGTGTCATAAATCAAAATTCTTGGCTTTGCAAACTCTGGAATATTTAAACAGATATGGAACTGGATTAGGCTGTTTTACCCCCACCCGCTTACACACACACACACACACACACACACACACATAAACAGTACCCACTCCAGCGCCATCTGCTTGTATATACAGTATTAATGGGAGCCAATAATGGCCCTATGCTTGGTTTACAGTGGCAGTTTATGATGGATGTTATAGGGTTTAATTGGGAATAACGAGCCTGTTATTGGGACATCATTCCCTTACCATGTGGATAAAATGAGCACACACTACAAGCACGCAACCCAATATGGTGGGTCTCATACTCAAGACTAAAGGGTGGGATGAGCTGCTGTTATTGAGAAAATGCCGCTATCATGATTATAAAACACTGCAAACTGCATCACCCCTTTCCTGTCCTGTCCTGGGCGTTCTCTTTTGATAAATACAAAGAGCAGTGAAGTGAAGTGCGCTTGATTAGCTTCAGCTATGATGGCCAGCCCTGTACACTGATGACTTTCTTCCACTCAATCTTAATTAGCAAGTGGAGATGCTTCCGCAGGTTTGATGAGGTCAAAGCCATTCATTTTCCAGCTCAGCGGGGACCTTTCTCGCGTCTCCCTTTTGTATTGACACTCGGGGATAATCATATCGGTGACCTCTCACTCGCTCGACTACGTCTCTGGCTCTCGCCGAGCAACACAGCGGCTGGTCTCGCCTGAACTGCGAGGGAATCAACGCCCTTCAATACCTCTACTGGAACAGAAAGACAGTGAGGGAGAATCAATCCAATCTAATGCCCCTACTGCAAGAAAAGGGAGAGCGAGGGTGTGTTGGCTAACACCACAGCTGACAGATAAAGGTGTTGGGTACAACAACACCTACGATGCATCTGCTTTTGTTACAAGCACATCAGCCATGACATACTGATTTCCAGGATGATAAATGCCAAGGGAGGGCTTACAGTGCACTGTGAGTGTTTTCAAGAGTACATAATGTTACAGCACAAAACATGCAGCATTTTGCTGCAGAAAATGTTTGATGTCACACAAATTGTAGCTGACAGGCATTGGGAAGACGCTCCCAGCTTTAACTCCAAGAAGAAAATATAGGTGAATCGTTTGTTTAAGTAGATTAGGCATCAGCTTTAGACATATATATTTTTTATTATTTTGGAAGGCATATTAAGACTTCCCTTGATAGTGATAATGGAAAGATGACAAGAAATGAGGTGGAGAACAAATGTCTGAGGGTGGATTCCAACCTCAGCAGTGCCCAGGAGGTGAACTGACACCTCTCCAGCTACCAGTCCACGCTCCGTATTTTCTCCGGTTCCCAAGCCAAGTCCCTGTAGACTGAGCTACTGCTGCCCCCCTTAACCCTTTGTCTTAACCCCTGAACTAGGAGAGAACTCTTCAGGGGGAAAATTGTAGTATTATTTTTAATCTGGGTCTTATTCTCATGTTTTTGTCCATTAAAGGATTTATTTATAACATTTTTATGAATACAAATAATGTTTAAAAATGAATAAATCCTCAAAGCTTGTAGAAAGTTGTAGAATAACTATATATATATATATATATATATATATATATATATGTACGTTTATAATGCTGTCAAGAGTTGTTCCATGGCTTCGATTTGAAACACAGCCTATAACCTGTAACAACATGTTATAAGTAGTTGGAAAGTCCCTGGTTGGATCCAACAAACCTCAGACTTTCACTGGGGAGTTCGCTGTTGGCTTCCTGTTTGAATTTTGAGCCATAACATGATTTTTTAAAAAACCTAACCATATGCTTTTGTTGCCCATGGAAATAAATGCAAATTTGTGTTGTCTTACTGACATTTTACGTTAATTTTAAAAAAGATTGTATGCATCTAACAAGCAGAAACTGTACATATCCTGTAATGCATGTAACAGGCGTAAATTGACACGGCGTCCAGTAACGTCAACAACAGATGCATGAGGATACTTAAAGTGTCATTTGTAGACATTAAAGTCCAATGACAAAGCATATTGTTACATTTGACAAGTTGTTTTTTTTTTATGATTATAAATTAATCATTTTAAAAATGTTGTCAGGTCCAAAATGAATGTTTTGTTCACCTTTGTGTAAGAAGTGTAACTTTTGGTTACCACCATAACAAGGCTTTTTAGCCAATAGTATCACGACATTGGTATCAGGTGGTATCTCTGTGTCGTCACTAAACACAAGTCTTGCCAGTTGGCAGTTGGGGCAGGGGGCCAATGGTCAGTTCAAGATCTGCCCAGTTAGCACAAGTTAACACAACAGCAGCGGCTAACATACAACACAGAAACGTTAAACAACCCAACAAACTCGCATTGACACAGAAATGGCTCGACTTTGTCATTAAACCTGCTAGTAATCATAAGTTCAAGTTAACCACGTCATGCTAAC
>JAPZEB010000001.1:4342365-4352365 GCA_029783705.1 Chaetodon striatus
TTCTGTCAGCTAGCTTGCTAGCTAGCCAGGTCGAGGTTTTCAAATGTAAACATCAGTAAACACTGAGGAAAGATGGAGAGGAGTGGGCACCAGCTGAACTAGCGCCCTGCTAGCCACTGTACAGATGTTGGTAATAAACTGGATGACCTCTGTGCCATATCAATTTCCAATGGAATTTCCAAACAAAATATCCTTTTATTCACCAAAAACTTGGATAAAACCTGGACAGCACCATTCAACCAGGTGACTCTTTCTCTATTTGCTGATCTGACAGAGCAGAGGACTCTATTGTGAGGAGCTGAATGCTATACAGTGAATAAGGACTGGTGAGATGGTGGGAGTGAGAGGTCCTGGTCCTGCTGTGGATCACTGCATCCATTCAGAGGAGGTTGCAGTGCCTCTTGTTGAGGTCGGGATGTGTGGTGAGTTAAATCATAAGAAACCACAGATTACCCGAACCATCCACAAACATGGTTTTATTAAAAAGCAGCAGACAACAGTGTAAGCAGACATAAAAAAGGACTGTCAACTTCATGGGGGCGCTACAGAAGAACTCACAGGATCACTAAAGTCAAGGATAGGATACATCCCATGGGGACCATGAATGTCAAAATTTAATGGTAATCAGTCTAGTAATTGTTGAGATACTTCTGTCTGGGCCAAAGTCATCGACTGACCAACACTGTCATCCCTTGAGCTGCGCTGCTAGCATGGCTACAAACACTCACACAGTTTCAGTCTTTAAAGCTGGAGTCGGCAGTTGTCTGAAAAACGTCATGGGCCAGATTTTCTAAAGCCAGAAGAAGGAGCCAGCAGGAGGTGCAGAAGTCTAACTTCCTCTCAGTCCACTTGAAATACAATACCCTTAAAGATTATTTGAGGATTTTGGCCAATGACAAAAAAAAAAAGAAACTACCAACCACAGCTTTAATATGAAATAAACTGAAATATGACTATTTTCTTCTGCTGATGACCAACTGACCCACTAGGAACTGGGAAAGTTAGTGTGACCATTAAAGATAATTTCTCTTCGTACTTTCACTGCCAACAAATAAACAACAACAAACAATTTCTCAATTAAAATAAGGAGGATATGGCATCTTATTAATGAGAGTGCAGAGGCATAGAAAACTGGTCTAACGACAGCATCCGAAACTTATTTAATTGTCAGAGTGTGCCCTCAGGTGAGTTTAATAACTCCACTTAAAACCGCACTTCATAATTGGCTAAATATAACTTGTAATACTTTACCACCTTCTGGGAAAGCTGCTGCTGTTTAAATGTCTGTCTCTCGCGCCACCTGTGACCAGCGGCCCAGCATCACCTGAAGCTGAAAATAAGATAATGTTCTTTGTGTTTGTGGATCATTGAGTAATGTAACTTTTAGTAGTTGTGTTACTTTAGGGGTTGCAGCATTGCAGCAGAGGACCAAGGGTGCTCCGTCTTAGCAGGAAGCACTAATTATCCCTCTAAGAGATAATAACTGTATTTATCGTCTGAGGTGTTCGTTTTCTGAAGGGTTATTTATCAAATACCATGCGGGATTAGAAAATCAATTCCGAGTGTCACAAATTAATTTGCAGTCATCATCTCACTTGTTCCCATGAGACAGCAGGCAGCAGAAGCACCTTACTAATGTGGAGAATGCTGTTGAATTGATTTATTTTTCCATATCTTCCATATCTAATGAAGAATGCTAATGTGAGCTGTGACAGAAGAATAAACATGTACCTGTGTGAAATCTGTGCTGCTCTAATAGTTTTTTTTAACAGCAGCTTTAGGGGGAAACATAATTATTAACATGTTTACACCTATCAAGTACAGTATATTAAAAAGTTGAAGCAAGCTGAGCAATGAATTACAGCCAAATGTTTATATGTTTGCAGCATAGTACAGTGTGAATGTTTTCCCCATAATGTTCCTCATTAGATTAATCTGATTCGATATTCTGGCATTTTCCACTGAATCGCAGCCAAATGGATTTTGACTCGCACTGCAGCATCTCTGTCATATGACTGAATCCTGTAAGGTTCAGTTAATGTCTTACAGTCACAAAATATGGCAAACTAGCAGCTGCAGTCAAGATTATTAAAACTTAAATCTGTTTTTTTTCTCGCTGTTATGGCATATAGATATAATTTGAGGAAATAGATTTTATAGATAATTTATTAGTATGAGCACAAAATCATGGATAGATTCAGGAGACTAAGGAAAGACACATTTGATAATGAAATATGAATATGCTACAGATAATTATTTGTGTATTTGTGTAAAGAAATGCAGATCATTATGTTTCCAAATGAGAGCTGGTATGTTATTATTCAGTCTTGAAACTGGAAGGTCAGGTAGGTAGAAGAAAGGCAGATTTGTTAAGTGTGCGATCTCACTGAAACCTGTCTCCCACAAATGATGTTGATGAAGAACTGATTTGTTTTCCCAGTTAAAATATTGTAAGAAATGTCATTGCTGGCATCTTCTTTTTTTTTTTTTTTTTGTTTGAGTGAAGTGCTATATTTTTGTATTGCACATAGAGCTTTTCTCGGCTCGAGGAAGGTTTTACAAATATACACCCTCCATAGATCAAAAATTCCCAATAAAACAAGTCATAATTGACCTTGTTTACAGTTTGAGGTGTCCTGTCAACAAGGTTTTAAAGATGTCTCTTTTATAGTGGGACAGGCACATTTTTTACTGTAATGTTGCAAGTGGCCACTGGGAAAAATTGGAACCAAGGCTGAGCGGTGTTTCCTGGGGGGCTGGCGTCAAGTCACTGCAGACTTTTTCTGTATCACATAAGGCCACAATCTTTTTACCTGAGTACTGTGAGTACCTAAACATAACGTTCAATAGTGCTGTAGATGGTCCCAATAGATATTGTTTTGCAAGAATCAGCTCTGAAGGGAAAACAAAAGAAGGCTATGTTGTTGGTTAATCAGGGCTGTCAGCATTAACATGATAATTGTGATGCAATTAAGGTCCAAAAATGATGCGTTTTTTTTTTTTTTTAATTGCGTTAATTGCATGCTGCTATTTTATCTCTTTGATGCATCTTACAGTACTTACAGTCAAGCCACCACAGTGGCTACTCACTTCCTGCTGCCACAGTGATTGAAAATAAGACACCTCTATACTTTTAAATGGCTCATCTCACTTTAGAAACCTCCCAGATGGCTTGTTGACAAATCGAAACTAATATGCACCTTGTGAGAAACAGAATTAAAACATACCAAAGCACTTTGAGCTACCACCTACGAGCTAAGCACACAGGTGCAGCTAATCACACTGATGTCAGTGGGCAACTGGATCGCCAAAGCCGGCGAAGCACTATTTTGGAGTGTTCAAATTGCCACAGACCTGTGGATAAACTAAATAAGTTTACTATAGAGTTTGCTTAATTAGTGGCAACTAACTGCAGACCAGTCAACATCATAGAAGACTTGGGTCTCAGGGATTTCCTCACGTTAGCATGTTGCGACCAGTCATATGCCTTACTATCACAGGGAACAATAGTGTCACGCATATAGGACCTGTAGGAATCAGAGAAACGCAACTAAACTGGAACTCCTGGAAAGTTCAAAGTAATTTTATTTGTATTAATTTAATTCCCAGTAAAGACAATGTGGTAAGAATTGTCTTACCTTGTTTATTCGAGCTTCAAAACCGTTCTGAAATGCACAATAGTGAAATTTTAACGTGATTTAAAATGTAATGAATCACGATTAACTTTTGAAATTCTGCTATAAGCCCTTTATCAGGATGAACGTTAAACTTGAAGCATTGTTATTTCTTCTGCTATCCCATGTACAAGTAATTTGAACATTTTCTCATATATATACCCTTTCAAAGCATACTGAAGTGTGTTTAATGTTGTAACTGATGTTTTTTTTGTTGCTGTTTGTATACTTTGCATATGTGTTACCAGAGGATGCCTTGCATAATTTTTGATGTTTTATATCTCATAGTGACTTGTAATCTTATGTGAGATGGGTCAAATGTTTGGCAGGACACCAGGTCTGTTTCTATCCATTTGCAATGTACGTCTTCAATTTATGCATAAAAAACCTGAGTGGAAACACCAAAAATTGTACAGTCACTGAATAGACAACTGCAAGCTCTCGTAAGCTCGTTTTCGCTTTAGATGCAACGCTGTCACCAGAACTCTTCCAGTAGCACATAGCTGTGATATTAGTTGTTCAAATTTCTCTATTGTTCAGTGTTTTCTTTATAATAACATCCATTATTTTCCTTTGTTTGAGGTGTGACTAGTGCTTCTACCTCATCTTGTTGTCTTCTGCAGAATTAGCGCCATCCATTGCTTATCTTAATGACTCTACACCAAATGTTTACATACAAAAAGCACATAAATTTACTTTTTCCTTTGCCAATTTTCTGAAAATTCAGTTAAACTTTGAGCTACAGTTGGATATAAACCCAACTACAGAAATAAAAAATATAACCCAAATTAAATGTATTATCTCCTGGTTCTATTACAACCAGTGGAAATTACCTGAATGTGCAAACACATGATTTTAACCACATTTGTTGAGTTCTGTTTGTAAAAATGGTCTTTCCTGTCTGCCAGTCACCATAAACATGCCTCTGTTTCCCACAAATTGATATTATCTAGCCCTCAAACATTATTGAATTTGTTTGTGTTTGCATCTGTTTGTTGCCTGCAGAGCAAACATCAGAATGGTGTAGTACGTGTCTGTCGATTCTGATTCATAGATAAAAGAGACCCCCAGTCCTGAGCTGAATGGATAATCTGTTTATATTACTGCTCGAGGCAGTTTCTTTGAATTAGTGCTTTACTCAATAAACACTGCTTAGTGGGAAAAAAAAAGTGCGACTTTCTTCTTGACTGTGGTTGTGGGTTGAAAAGACAACATCTGTCAAATGATCCCTTGAAAAATCTATTCTCTGAGGGAACAAAAACTCTCAGATCAAAGGAAAGAAAGTCTGCGTGTAGCGGAGAAAATACATTGGAAAACTAATGCCATGCACAGTACAGTACATGGTGGACAACTGAATAACAGACAACAAGCATTTCATATACCAAACTCGTGGTGTTTCAGCAGCTTTTCAAAAAGAATGGCTCTTTTGAGTGAGTGTTTGACAGATGTCCTCTTTTCTAAGCCACTGGCATAGCTACAGCCTCGCAGGCTTCATCTATTCGATACAACAGCCATGCCAACACTCTGGCATATAGCCTCACACTGCATCTGAGATAGCCTTTGTGATTTCTGCAGTTTATGTGACATGAATAAGAAATATCATGTACACCCTACAGAGGACAGCTGAATAGGCTGTAAGGTTGTCTTGCTTGGACAGGGGTAACAACAGACCACAGGGATACTAGGCGTATTTTTAAAATCGAGGTCCCGCCGCTGGCTTTTCCTGTCAAAGCCAGAGGAGGAAAGTACTATCCAACTACACCCCCCCCCCTCCAAAAAACACACATACACACACACCGTCTGTGTGTCTGGGAAAGAGCTGTGCAGCTTTCAGAGCTCAGCATGAGAGCATTTGATATTCATAGAAGGGAAGAGGAGGAGAAAGTGAAACAACAGCGGGGGCACTGCCTTACGCGTGATATTACATTGTAATTATGATTTGGATGCAGGCACTGAGAAAGCACTGAGGGCGCACTACAAAATGTACAGAAATGTATGCACACACACACAGAGCAAAGGTGCAATAATGGCACACACTCCTTGGGTGGAGGTGCTTGAAACTTGAAACTGCCCGTGTCGGCATCATTGCCGGAGTAATGTGGGATCAGGCGCAGCGCCGCGCAACCTGCGCTTGTTTTGAAAGCACGGAGATGAGGTCCGCGAGCAGCCTCCACATAGCTATCGACAGAGCTGTTCTGATTGGTTTGTTTACCATCAATATTTGCAGATGTCAATCTGGGCGCCTTTGAGAAAATGGATTTTTCAGCATGAAGCAGAATGTTCAGAGAAATCATTGGTATTAGCGCTGCCAGAGATTGAGGAGGAGACAGAAATACATATATAGAGAGAGAGACAGATGCGATACACCAGGAGGTGCACATATGTACCTGAAAATATCTCCCATATCTAAAACCAGGCAGACAGACAGGCATGAAAGACGGACAGAGAGGGAGAGATTATGAACTGTCCAGTAATATCCTGAAAGAGTTTGGTTCTCTCTAAAATGACAGATTCTGAGTGCTTTGTGTTGCACATTGGAAACATGCCAGTAGAATTTCAAATTTGATTTGTAAAGCCTTTTTTAAAATGAAAAACAAAGAGCGAGACTGTCAAGCAGCAGAAGACAGAATTGAAAAGAGAGATTTTTGGACTATACACTAATATAACAAAGAAACAAACACATACATATGTAAAAATCACAGATGCACTATAATGCATTTTGAAAGCATTCCTATGGGATTTTTCAATTCGATTAGTAAAGGTTTTGAGGAGAGAGAAAGAGAGAAAGAAAGAGCTGTCAGACTGCTACGCTGGCACATCTACTCTGGCTCTTTTATCAAAGATAAGTAGTATTGATTTACTTTGAGGCTGTAAAAAGTATTCGTCTTAAGAGCTGACATTTAATAATCTCCACCTAATCCATGTTTTGCTGGGAGCCTCTTGAGATGCTGGTGAGTCCTCTATTGTTCTCCTGTTCTCTCCTGCACCTATTGTATATCTAATGAAGGAGAATGACGTTATTAACCCTCCCATTGGCTCATAGCTATACATGCAAAAAAAATGCAGCAGTGCAGTGTTTATCTGATGAAAGCTGAAGGAATACATCAACTTTTAGGCGAATAAACTTCGATTGACTCTCTGTGGTTTGATAAGATTTTTTATTTGTTCAGTGCGTGTGTGTGCGTGTGTGTACATGTGGGGAAGTGTGTTTTTGTGTGTTGAGTAGAAATTTAAGGTTTTGCCTCATCTTTAAAACACTGTAGCAATCTCAATGTAAAACACAAATATCAGAAACAGCGAAAGAAATGTGGACCAGTTGGTTTTCATCAAATATCTTCCATATATATATATATATATATATATATATACTTAATGTTCGTTGAACCACTGCCAGTGCACAGAATTGCACCACACTTCAGTGGTCGACTGTGACAGGCCCCAACATCAAACCAAAAGCATCGAGAACCTCTGAGGATGATCCGTCCACTCGTCATTTGCACGAAGTGTCATCCAATCTTGTTCAAGTTCATCGATCGACTTGTATGGCCTTTCCAACATGGCAGGGATGGTATGTTGAATTCTGGTCGGTAATGCATGGCGTTGTAAACAATCTTTTTAAATAAACTCTCTGAGTTTATTTAAAACCAACCCTAACCCTAACCCTAAAATAAACTCTCTGATAAGCTCAGAAGTTCTCTATGCTTTTTTTTTTTTTATGTTAGGGCCTGTCGCAGTCGACCACCGGAGTGTGGTGCAATTCTGTGCACTGGAAGTGGGTTAAACGATAGCTTTGTAGTGGGGCTCCATGCTATGCCCTTAGAGTTAGCCATTTGAGCCACTCGGCTAGTATGCACTGAAGCTGTCTACCTAGCGCTATATCCCATTCCCATGATTTTGCTTCCCAAGGCACGTTTCAACTCGGGATCATCCAGGAATACACTCCAGATCAATTTTACTCAATTTTAGATCACAGCCTGTCAACACCCTGACCTCTGACCAATCAGATCACTGAAGATAAAGTATCCATGGACAAAAGTGCAGAGTGAGAGGTAAAAAGGAGTAGTCTTTATGTTGTTAAAAATCAGTAGAATCATTTCATTGTTCCATAGCTCTGCTTCCACTGGTTTTAAGACAGAGTGTCTGAAAAAGAGAGATTGTTTACAACACTCCACACATGATTTTAGCAGGATTTGAATTCATGCAAAGTTTATTTTAGCTCGCAGTGACTGCCGACAGTGCTGCTAATTTTTACACTCTGATTCCATCACTGCAGCTCAAAATAACACAAGACACTTGTGTGATGACAACCAGGGGGGAAAAAGATAATGTTTTATAAGAAAAATAATTCACACACTGTTAGTTGGCTCCCGTTATTATAAATGCCACATTTCGGTCAGATAGACCTCATCAGTGATTAATGAGGCTACTTTTCCACCCGTTACTTCAATAGCAGAAACAGTCTGGCATTACTTTAAAGTGTTTTATGTCACATATTCAGAGTAGTTTTGACATCATCCAACTAAATAGCAAAAAAAATACTCTACAATAATGACGCATAAAGCCCAGTGATACCTACATGTAATTTAAATCTCAGCTACCTGTTAGCTACCGCAATCCTAGGCGCTTTTGATACCGTTTCATCTCATATGATATGAAGCAGCCTACTTCATTCACATTTATTCATGACGCTTGAGTTAACACCCCCACCTCTTTCACATGAACGCACTCGTGGCTGGATAGGAAAACCCAGAGTTGACTTAACTAGTTGATAATCAGCTTTTAGCACCAGTTATCCAGATGACCAATGTTAGGGTTAGTCAGACCAGACAATGAAAAGATATCCTGGGTAAGTTGAACTGGCTTTGTAGTACAGGCCTCTGATCGAGGCAGTGGTAGACCAGCAGCTCCCATTTCCAGCGAGGTAAAATTACCGTTCTTGTCAGTGGAGTCTGGATTTGAATGGAGCATAGATTCAGGTTCACTTTAAATGTAGTTTCCCGTTGGGAAGGTCTGTCTGTTTGGGAAATACTGAGCATATGACTGGATAATGAGACTTGGATTATATTGCATGAGTTGTGTGACAGTTTGTAAACAATGTTTTGAAATAGTTTTATTGTGCTATCAAAAGTAAACCCCACCTCATCAGTTTTCTCAATTTTTGGAATCTTCATTCACCAGAGGCATGCCGGAAAAACAAAGTTTTCTTTACAAATGCAATGTAACATTGAATTTTTACTCATTTAGAAGGTGACATATTCCTTTAACCATAGTGGTGTCAAATCAGAAAATATTTGTTTTGTAATGGTCGACTGTAAGTAGGAAAAATGGATGCACAGAGTTATTGGCCACTCATTGGCATCGGCTGATAGTTGCCTCGTTGACTGGCCCATCTGCAAAAAAGATGACATTCACCAATGGCAGTGGTTGATGTTTTTTTGTTGTGTCACATCAATTTTGTTCATGCTTCAAAGCAAGGCTCTAGATTAATGGCATCCTATCGTCCTGGGGACAATAGAATATGCATTTGGTGTAAACAGAGATCTTCCCTGGGACGCAAGGGACAAAAGGACACAGTAAACTCACACATCAGGGGACAAACCCTATTATTCCCACAATAGTGCTAAATTGTAAACAATGAATCCCTGTTATAATCAGCAGGAGTAGAGGTAGTTAAAATTAGCTCAAAGCAGCCAGTGGCCACAGCTAAGAGCTCATGGAGGTTGCATTGAGTTACATTTTGATTCATACAAGCACTATTTAGCAAAAAAAATAGGTAATAGGTGAAGGTAAATTGAAATGTTATCAAGATATATTCAGACATAATCTTTTGGTGAGAAACTTGAATAAGTACAGCTGTTTGAAGGAGAAATGTGTTGATGTGTTGATATAAAGTAAAGAGGCTTTTAAAGCTTTTCCTTTTTTAGTACAATATTTATCATGTAAAAGGTTATTTTAAATGTTTTCTCATAAATGTGTGTGACTGAATTTGAGCTCATTCAAAGATAGTGTAATAAAGAGCTGAATGACTTCAAAACAGTTCAGAAATTTTATAGTGAAGATTTCATTGGTTCCCTGTTAAAAAAGGGGGAATAAATAACAACAAAAACAAAGAAAACTGAAAAAAAAAATCAGTATTGGTATCGCCTCTTTGCTACCGGCCACATTGTTATTTCAAACATCACTTTAGGTATCGCCCCAGAATTTTCAAATGGGTGCATTGTTGAAGTGAAATATTTTAGTGAACCAACCAACCATCCCATCCTCCTCCCTCTGCAGACTGTGTGTCCCTATAACAACAACATATTTTTTATTCTACTTTATATAGT
>JAPZEB010000001.1:4362415-4380783 GCA_029783705.1 Chaetodon striatus
CTCTCTCTTTTCCATTCTCAGTGTTCAAACAAAAAGTAAGTTCATTAATTTCAGTTCACTTTGTAACAGAAATGTAGCTCTCTTGGCCCCAAAACTCTGAAAGACAAAATAAAGACGTAAAAGCAAAAGAGTTTACTCACAGTTTGGTAATTTGTTAGTTTACGGTCAGTCAAAGTCAGTCCAGTCCAGTCAGTTGAGGAGATCCAGTCCAGGTTTTGCTGCTGCAGGCTGCTGGTGTGTGGACGGTGACTGGTGCTATGACAGGCTGTGAATGGCAGGCGATCCAGAATATGTTAACTTTATTTTGGAGTGGACGTTAATTGGAGGATGGCTATTGAGGACAGCACATGAAATGAGGAAAGGATTGACAGCCCAATGACGGGCGCCCCCCCCCACATGTCGTGATAAAGTGCCGCCTTGGGCAAACGCCCATTCGGCACATATCAGAAAGCAAAACAGTAAAGTTGTGTGCTGGGAAACCAAAACAATGGATACTAACATACTAAACTGCTCAGTGGAGCTGAGCAACATTGCCCCGTATGGTCGTAATTATTTCTACTTTTTGCTACGAGTGACCTCGTCTACATATCCATAGTCAGTTCACCTATTGTTAATATTAAATCTTGATGACAGCAGCTTTAAGTGACAAATGATGACACTTAATTAGTATTAAATAAAATGTAAATTTGAACCCACAAAATCTAAATTGTGACATATACAATAGTAAAAATTTTGATATTGTAGAATTTCAATTCATTAGAGCAGGACCATGCCTAAAAACTGCTGCATTGTATTTTGCATTTCAAACAATCAAATAAACCCCAATTTACAATTTTCTTATCTTTTCGAAAGAGTGAAGGGCATATGACAAATATTTGTGGCTTCTTCACAGGTTAGTTAATGATGTTTAAGTCAACACTTAAAATGTTAAAAGTTAAAGTAGTAAATGTTGATTGATTGATGCACTGAATGAGCATCATAGGGAACATGGAGATGGAATTACTACATTATAACCTTATAACATCAGCTGCAGGGTGCCAATTAGCAAGCTAAACCCCTGTTAAGCATGTTAGTACGAGCGCTGTAATTAGTTTAAAGTAACATCACATTGGACAGACTACCAACCCAGCTAAATGGAGTGTCTTTACAAAGTGACAGATGTCAATGCAACACCTGGAGATTCAATAAGGTAGTGGTATATTTCAGGATATGACACCTCCGGCCAATGGATGGGGTTGTTAGTCCATTTTGATGGAGGAAGACTGAAAGGACCCACATCAACCCCTTTGTCTTTATTTTTTTTCTATATAATGATGCTGATCATCGATGGGCAACAAAATAATTGTTTGCCTGACTGACCATAGGATTTGGACTCCTAATAGCCAAAAAGCAACATAATTTTCCTTTTTTATGCTATTGAACTGCCAAAGACCTAAGAATTTAAATTGATTGCAGTTAAATTAGAGGGCCTACATTCACCCAAAAGACGGGAGGGAAGTGCAAAGTACCCAGATGTGCTGCTTTCATCTACCCTAGTTGATGTACCATAGACCTGGTATTTCAATTTTTTTGATTTGCTGTCCAATATTTTTTTTTGGTCATTGTGTGTTTTTCAATTTGTTTTAAACACTGCCAACTCTTCATCATTTTCCTGGCAGAAACTGACTTCAACAGAAAAGGATCCCTTCAAGATTGTGTTTAAATTTTTAAGCGCCTCCGTTTGCAATGTTGCACAAAAGGTGCTTCATAGCAAAAGCCTGACTGATGGATCAATGAAGAGTTGTCAAACAAGAATGATTCACTACAGCCATCTTGCTCACTATAATCTTTGGAATTGTTCAGCTCCCCTTAATCATTGCTTTAGAAGCTGTAATATTTTATACTGGACGGCTCCAGTATTTAAGTTGTCATTCCACCATTCGGTTTTTCAATCTCCAGTAAATCTATATCTGTCTAAGACTGGCAGATGTATGCAACTGTAGGACAGAAGGTCAATCTGACAAAATCCTTTTAACCTTAACTTGTTCTTATCATACAGCCAGTTGCCTACAAGATGGGTCACAGTCGTGATGAAGCGGCCATTAGCTCAGGCAGCCTGACCTTACAAAGGAAAACTGTCACAAACTAAGTTCTCTCTGGTATCCAGCCTCCAAAAACGCATGATCAATCGAGCTGACTCAAGTGTTTTTACGAGTGCGATTCTCAGTCAAGAGTGTCAGCGTGTGATTATACCTCCATCTATCATTGTGATGGGACTAAGTATTGGCTCCTTGTGACAGACTCTGAGGAATAGGACTCGACTTCAAGACAGACTTCACAGACTCACTAGATCAGCACTCTGGAGCATTCACGAGAGACGACAGGCGCTCAGCTTTTTCCTTATCCTCTCAACAACCTCTTAATTTATAGTGCAGGGCTTCCTTTTCTGAGAGTTCTGTTGCTGCTGATTCTGTCCATCCATGCCGTGCACTCCCAGTGCCCTCTCTGGCTGATGGTGGTGATACAATGAGGAAGTATTTAAGGATTACAGGAAACTACTAAAACGTCTCTAGCAGGGAGAAGTTACAGTACATCTCAATATACACATCATAATTGATGGCAAGAGACTTTCTCTCTGTCTCTCTGCGTGGGTGTAAACTGTATACAGTACACAACACTGGATATTACCTCAAAGCACTTATGAATTGTAAATCCTTTTTATTATCCTGTGCAGCTACTACTTTGTCTTTTCTCTTAAGAGGAATAAGAAACAGCAATCTGAAGAGGCGGACAGGATGTAAATTCCCCCTGAAGAATTGACGCTCATCAAATTAACCATCCTCAGTAGTCTATTGTTACAATTAGAAGTTAGTGAAGCTATTCCTTACATATCGGCAGCTGTTGTCTATTTTCCTTTAATTTGTTGTAATTTGGAAGGAATCGACTTAATGCCTCGTCCGACAAGAACACGTTTTACTGATATGGATTGTTGTAAGGCAAGCTTAATTGATGCTGAGCGTTGCAGCAGAATTCTCAATGAAAAAGCGATGAAACAAGTGAATGCTTGACAACCTACCTCGGCAGAAGCGCCCCTCTTCTTCACAATCATGTTATTGGAGACACAGTGACTTAAGAGGCACGACGCATGCTTGGCCTCAGTCATTTTCTTGTCTTCTCAATCACTCGGCACTGTCTGTCACTCTAGACAGGTGTGTGCTTGTCAAAACCACCATTTGCATGGTGACTTCATTTGAATAATAGGCAAGGAAAAAAAGGGCTGAATACTCCACTCTTAACCTTAATATATTTCATTTTTTGTCTGATTAAATTACATGTTTCACTGAATCTTAATTGCTTTTTTGTGAACCTGCTTATGTGATCTGATTTGCAATTTTCAGTGGGAATGGTATTGTATTACTTTGAATATCAAGGAAAGTCAGACAGGGCAACAAGCTTTCCACAATTTGCTCTTGGACTTTTAATGGCATAAAACATAGTTCAAAGGATTCAAGGATTATGATTGTCAAAAAAGACGAGTTAAATTGTTCTTTTCAGAAAAGGGCATTAATATGTTATATATTTTTTTTATCAAAGTCAATTCACTGAAATGAGGAAAAATGACTATTTTTCCTCTGAAAGAGTATGCAAAAACCTTTGTCACATGACCCACGCTGTGCAATTTTTTCGACATACAGCATGGTCAATCCCAGGTAAAGGTCTAATGAATATATGGGCGCCTCTCCAGTGTTCATCTGCTGTGAGATTGGCGCTTAAAATGCATAATCGGCCGTAATTAATCGAACAAAGTGATTAATCACATTTAGCTCCCTCTCTGTTTGCATGCAACCTGTCATAATCAATTATTTGTGGGATAAATCGTGACTCTGGAGATAGGGGTGGCAGGAGCGGAGTGGGGCGCCTGATGAAGACTGATGACAGGCCTAAACATGGGACATGACAGTGGGAACATGGTGGAGATTGAATCTGTAACCCTCCGAGCACATCATAAATTATCTCTCTCAGAATAAAATGATTGATTTGCATGGCTCCTCGCTGCACCTGGAATTGCTGTCCTTCACAGGAACAAACCAAGTGGGTGAACACTACATGACAGCAAGTATTATAAGATAATACTGGGAAAGAAAACACTATAAGATGTGTTGTTCAAGGCAGGTGTCCAGAAATCTCTTTTTCTATCCTCAAAGGTGGAGATGTCTATAACAAGTAGCAGTCTGACAGTCATAGAAATGGGCAGATACATTTACCTTCAATCTAACGACTTACAGTGGGTTCAATTCCCAACTCCTGACAAGAAATTTTTGCACTAGGTAAGATGTAAGTTTATATCATCTAAAGCTGAAATCTTTAACTTTTGCACATTGTCAGCCTCCCCAGAGGTGAGAGGTAGCTGAAGTGACAGTGGAAGAACAGGGAAGATGTCAGAGCTATGGGGAAGGGTTTTGTTGAAGCCCTCTGTTTATTTAAAATCTGGAAAAAAGTGCCAGCTAGCAAAGTGTCATACTGGTGCAGTTGATTTTGATGTGTGAAAATAAATGACTGGTGTGAATGTGCTGGCTCTGTTTAGCACATACATTATTGGCATTGTTTAAAGGACAGATGTGACACAACTGACCACCATTTATTTATAGCTGAGTGCAGGCTCCTGTGTTTCCTGCAACCCTGTCTTCCACAAAATATATCTGTATATTTATATACTGCTAATTTGCTTTATCAAATAGATTTTGGAGGACATGCTGCTGCCTGGATTACACTGGGGGTAAGTGGGGCTGCCTTTTGCTGTGAATGGTCTGACATGCACAGGACTCTGACAGTTTAGTTAAATATTAAAAAGTCAACATGCCGGCTTTCTGAATATTTTACCAAGACTACTATTTTTCTTTAACCATAAAATTTTATTAGATGTTCATGATATCAAACCCATGTTTGACACTATTTGAGGTTGGTAATAGCCAGTCATGTACTTACATTTGGTAATGACCTCTGTGTACAGTATGGCTGTACCTGAACTCAGAATTTTGTCAGTCGTTATGACAATATATTATTTTCAGTAAAAGGTTTTTGTGTAGAGTAAAACAGTCATTCTGTTGCTTTGCATCTTTTTACCCTATAAGAATGCCCTCCTTTGGCACAGCCTATTCCAGACCCTTTTCAGGTTTAATGCCCAGTACCCAGCTCAATCTGCAGCTACATCCGGGGAGCGAAACGTCCCAAAATGCACACTGCGCACTAACTGACAAAAAAACACAAAACAAACAAAAGACAACAATGACTGCTTGACTTGAAATATCTCAGTCTACTGAGGGACTGAGACTGATGATTTGAATCTGGGACTCTCAGAGGGCAGCCCATGGTAGTTTTCACTAATAGTGGTGAAGACTGACATTGCCGCCTTGGATTCTAATTGCCTTCACATGCACAGAGGATTCATAGGAAACAGTGCAGCATGTAATCCAGCATTAAGCTGCTTTCACACCGCTGTGTGGTAACCGCCCTGACAACTGCCAACCTGCAAGACTGTTCCCCTCAAAAGCAAAGCGTTTTTAAAAGTTGCTGCTACCGTGCACAGGTGTGATGACAGGAAGGTGCTTCTTTGAACACTAGCAGAAATGCAAGCTAGCTTGTAGCTGCACGCTGTAGCAAGACAAAGGAAAACACTGAAATTACCAAAGATTTCTACATATTTAGACAAATTACCAGTCATCTAAAGTGTGCTGGAAATGTTATCTCAGGCCCAGTTTTTCTTCTGCTTGCCAGTATTGTAATTCTTTATATTTAGACACCAACATGATCTGCTCCTCCATCTTGTTTTCTTTTTGTTTCCATGATGCCTGCTAAAAGATCGGCTGTGCAGGTGGCAACTGCCAGGAGTTCAACATCTTGACTACCAATGTTTGCAATGACAGCGATCATTTATTAAAAATGCATATACAAAAGTTTTAAATATTGCAAGTAGTCGCAAAGCAGTCAGGAGCAACCGCAGTGGGCTGCTAGATCAAGAAGTAACCAACTTTACTGTGTCCTGCTATTGTGTGGAAAACTACTGGTGCTGTGCGCAGCATAAAATCAAATCGTGGTTGCTCAGGGCATGATAGAAAAAACAACAACAAAGCAAATGTTGACTGACTTCTTTATTAAAACCATGTTTGTCTGAAATCTTGACAGTCATAACTTTAACCAAGCTTGAGTTCCCGAAACATAACCATAACAATGTTAATAATGCTTCAGCAGCCAGGAGCGGATATCATAAGAAAAACAAATGAAATATGTTGACAGTGATGGTCGTGTAGACACATTCAGTATGAACATTTTGCATTGGCAGTGAACAGTCTGCAGGTGTTCAATGTGAGTGTTTCCTCATTATGTTGATAAAAATGTATTCTGGCTGTTTAAGTGTTCACTTGCATCTCACTAAATTATGAATTGTGACACTGTGCCGGTTATTTAAACTGCCTTTATTTTAGTTTTGTTAGTGCACAGTCGTTCGTTTAATACCTTGATCTTCACAGGAGGGAGATGCAAACATTCCTTGTCTCTGTGCAAGAGGCAGTGACGGTCTAGATAAGCCCAGACAGAAGCCTTGCGTTGGCACAGCCATCTTAGCAGGTCAACACTCAAGGCGCTACAACACAGTCAAGACTGTCATCTGGTATCAGTACCTGTGTCTCTCTCATACACTTCAAAACAAGCCCTCACACCAGTCTGGACCATGTGACAAGCACACACACTCATGTGTAGACACACACACGTACAGTAAGTGCACATACACACAAAGCTCAGCACATAACTACAGAGGATTGTTGGGGCTGAAAAATCCAGGGGGTTGATGGGTAGTTATGGCAGGTGACAGAGTGTGCTGCATGCTCAGACAAATGGAGTCTGGCAGCTTCCCTTCAGAAAGACTTGCAGCTGTTTTTATTTTTTCCCCTCTTTTTTTCTTTTTTTTTTATTACTGCCTGACTGACTGCTTCTGCCTTTTACCAAACATCCATTGTTTACCTCTGTTCTGTTCAGTCTCACCTCAGATGACAAGCCATCCGTGGAGAGCCACTTCCTTTTCATTCTCTCCCTCTTTTCCTCCTCTCTTTCATCCTCTCTGTTTCCTTCCCTCCTTTTGTTCCGTTCCTTTTCAAGCCTTTTTGCCACCGCGGTAAATGAGTTTTAAACTGACATGGTGTTGGGCTTTCTTCATAGTTCTTCAAGTTCATAGTTTTATAATTAAGTCTGGCAAAGCTCAATACACACCTGAGGGAACAGTCATGTGACAAGGAATAATATCTGTGCGTGACACTCTCGGCTAATCCTAGCATGTGTTTAGATCAAGATAAAAAACTACCTGGGATATCTGAACGGAATGAAATGCATTAGGATAGTGACTGATGGCATTTGGTCACAGATTAAATAAAGCTTGCACTGATATTGTGACCTGCAGAATATTATTATAAAATCAAAATCAATGTCACCTTTTACATGGGACATGCACCTGACTCTGTCTAGATATGATTTAGTCTGATTTCATTCACATGCATTAAAATGCATCTCCGCTGTCCGTGCTGGTAATAACACAGATTTTTGTCTTTAGCAGAAATAAGATTGCTAGGCATATGACTTCCTTTCGCAACATTTACATCATCTTAAACATAGCAAGTGTGTGAAAGCCATCATAATAGATGTAGTTTTTCTCACATTTTAACACATAGGAAGATGTTGCCTTACATGTCAGGTATATAAGAAGGGTAGTTTTATGCAGAACTCTGTCAGAATGAATCGACAACCAACACAAACTCGTTTGCTAAAATAATTGTTGGTATTGTATGTTTCTGCAAACAACTGGAATGTAACATTTGCACATTATTATGTAGTGGAAAATGGGTTATGTTTAGTTACAAAAAACAATGTGTTATCATTATTAGGGTCAGATTTTGGCTTGAAATACTAAAAATGCCAACAATGTCTAACTAAAACAACAACCACTTTTGGCTGCAAAATCGCCACAAAAAAAGCCAATGATGTTTCGCTAAAAGACAACTACTTTTGTTGGCACAGTCAGAGCTGAAAATGCCGCAATGTGTCACTATTAATAACTGTTTTTCTTGTTTGTTGAGTTTTGAACACATGAAACGTATGAAACAACCAACAAAAAAAGGCATCCTTTAACGTCTGCATGATACACCGCCGGCTGCCGTTATAGTTTCATGGCGCCTGGCAGCGTCAGGGGGAAAAGTGGTGGAACAAAGACGAAAGTTAAGGGGATGAAAGTCAAGTGGGGCGGGTGGAACGGGTGGTGGATGGGCCCAATAAACACCAACTTTCACCCGAGAGAGCAGTGTTCACATCCCGTAAGATTCTAAAGCCAAACCCTGTTCTTTTTGCCTAAACCTAACCACTTCCTTTTATTGCTTAAACCCAACCATGTGTGTTTTTTTAATGAAGGAAAAAAAAAACTTCAGTTCGCATTGTTGTACTGATGTAGTGCATTTATTTTGAAAGAGACTGTATGTAAGCGTTAAATTCCCTGTGAAAACGGAAGTATATCTTGAAATAAGAGAACCTTACACGGTGTCCCAGAACGTCAACAACCAAAGCACCCAGGTCTACCTTTCACATCGTTTATGGACATGGAAAGCCCATGATGATGTGTTACTTATGTATGATATGTAACGGGGTCAGAGTGCAAAATTGTTGCCTCTATAATGAATCGACAGTCCAAAAAAAAGGATAACATTCTCCATGAATCTAAGTAAACAAGGATTATGTCTACCAACAGCAAAACTACATCAAAACATTTATTAACTTTCACACAATTCCTGCAATATAATCCAAGTCTCGTTTCTTCAGTAGTATGCTCAGTACTTTCTTAACACGTGCTTTCTCTGTAAAATAATAACATTTAAAACATGTCAGTACAAACAGTGTCATGCACGGCCAAGTAGCGTGCTTGGGCATGCGCATGCATTTAAACTCAAGTGAAGCTCATACATATGCACATGCTCCGGCACGCTTAGGCACGCCACTCGTAGGCGTAAGAGTTTTATATTACAAGGTTTTAGCAGAATTGCATGTGTTTGGAAGGCACTACGCATACGGCTGGTTAAATGACACTTCGATTATAGTGCAGTTGTGGAGGAGTTTGAAAATTTTTTGAAATAGTTTTGCTGTTGGTCCCTAATGATTTCAGTTCTTGAAGAATGTTCACCTTTTGTAGATTCTCTGTTAACCCTAACGCATGGAGCGTAACTGAAACTACGAATGGTCATTTTGCGGGTGAAGTATTTTTTTAAGAATCTCTTGAACCTGCTGGAGGCACAGTAAGCTGGTCAGGTGCATATAGATTCTGTAACAACTTCCACGTTCAGGGTTTTGTGTGTCCATCAGAGATTATCTGGATCCAAGAGTAGGTTTATGTCAGATTAGCCAGTGAATTGATTGATTTAATTTGAGGGGTGTAAATTAATCTGTCCTTAACATACAGGTGCTACAGGTTTGACTAGGTCTAACCATGGTCACACCCCTAACAGCTAATACCAGAGGGGAAATACATTTAGCTATACGGCTGTGCAGCAACACATCATTAAGTCCTGTGATGGCCAGTGAACATAATGTCACTGAACTTAGACAAGTGTATTGATTTGTAGTAAGCCTCTGGACAAACAAGCCATTCTTTGGGGTTGTCAGCATATCAATACATGTAAGCAAGTCATTATTGACAGTCCCTGACATTATTGATCTTATAAAGTTTCACTTTCAACCACAAATCCCCCTCATGGCAAAGTCGTCTTTATGAGGAGTACTCAACAGATGCCTCTGTATGTTTGGTTTCAGTTCACATGATTATATGTGTTTGTCTGTGTGTGTGTGTGTGTGTGTGTGTGTGTGTGTGTGTGTGTGTGTGTGTGTGGTATTTTGTTTCATTGACCAGCACTGATTGGAATTGGCAGAGCTGCGGGCAAAAGGCTTGTCATGGTTGGCCTTTCTGTTAGAGGGGAGGGAATCAGTCAGACTAACGATTCTGGTGGACAAAAAAAGTGTCTGTAAATCAAGAAATCAAATCCGTATTGTTATCAGCATATCTCTGCTGTGTTTATTGGAAAATATTTCAATCTGCATTAACTGATTTATTGGAAATTTGGGCTGTTCAGAAGGTTGACATATTATCTCCTTTTAGAGTTGAATTGACAATTTTGTTAGCATACAGTTTAGCATTATTAACATTTACCCAGTGTCATGTTTCTTTCCGCCTGAGGAATGTAAACACAATATTCACCATGCTTTTAACCTTGTTTCGGTCTAACTCCTGAAGGAAATATCTTTAGCTGTGAAATGCTCCACTATGTTAGCTAGTTGCTATGTGTACCCAGCTAGGTGCTAGGTAGGTATAGTGTACTGTAGGTTACTAAGCAGATGCTTGCTGAAAACAGTTGCCACCTGTAGCTGGAAATAGAGTTGATGAGAACCATGAAAGTGAAGCAAAGCAGTTAAGCTGTGGATGTTAAAACCAAAACAGAGAGCTTAAAGACACAAAAACACAGCAGGGCAAAGGATAATTGCAGATTGGTGATAGTTCTGTGTGGGTTTGTAGTCATTCCCCCCATTGTGAATATAAAAATATTAATTAGTGCAGCCTTAAGGAATCTTAGTAAACTTTCATTTAAGACCTCCGCAGTAGTAGTCCCAGATGCAGCCCAACCGTCAGAGAGGGTGGTCAAAAGGTACAGATGTCACTGGCTCAAGGGCTGGGGAGCTGTGGGATGATGCAAAGGCCTATGGTCAATCCTTAAAGGTCCAGTGTGTAGGATTTTGGGGGATATATATTGGCAGTAATTTAGTATAGTATATATATATTTTCTTTAGTGTATAATCACCTGAAAATAAGAATTGTTTTATTTTCATTACCCTAGTATAAGCTCTTTATATCTACACAGGGAGCAGGTCCTTGTTTATGGAGATCGCCATGTTCACTGCCATGTTTGTACAGTGACCCAGATCGGACAAACCACTGGCAAAGGTATAGAGCTAGATACTGGTATCATGCCAGATGACCCAATGCACCCATCGGTACCACAGTGGTAGGGTTGGAGTTGGTGTTGATGAGGGGCCCAGTTTGGAATATTTTGTTTCCCTGTTAATAATTCCCAAAGGCTGCGCTGCCCAGATTACACTGATTGTTGACCATTCACTTAAATTTGCTTCATCTGCTGATACTTTGTGTAAAAATTATTCAGAGGGGTTTGATCTCAGCTAGCACCGGATGGTAGGTCCAACTACACATGTTTAGATGTGTGTTGCATTTGAGGTGCTTTACCAAGATAACCTACCCAGACACAAACACACTAATTCCAGTCTGTGTTAAGATTATATAATGGGCGGCTGGCTGAACAGTGATAATTGGTGTACAAACTGGAGTCATTTTGATGTGTGTCTGCGACTGATATTTTATTAAAATAATAAATAAAATTTTAAAAAGTACGAATATGTAAGAGTATTTAAGCTTTTGCATGATCAAGAACTTGCTTCATGATGTTGGTGGAACACAACATGGTGTTATTGGAGAGCATACAGAAGAAGTTAAACTGTTGTACAGAATTCCATGTGTCTGCTGTCATGTCTTTCCAACATGTCCTTCTTCTCTATAGGCTGTGAGATAAAATATCCTGCTGACTCAGTTGGCCAAGACTTAAAGGTAAAAAAAAAAATCTGTTTTCGCCAAGACTGACCACCAACTGTCAGACAGCATCAAGTGTATAAGCTGCTACAGTAAAACAGTGGGAGACGAACTATGATTGACTATATTACAGCAAGTTTCATCTCAGGGTTCCCAGAAAGAAGTCGATTTTGCATTTTCAGGATATTTTCCATGTCCTAGAGCTGGTGTGAGGCAGGAATCACAACTGAGACTCATACATTACTCCTCTAGGAAGTATCTGTTAAAATAGCAGTACCTGGATTGGTTCTTGGCTGCACACGAAGAGACCAGTCCTTTGATGTTCTATACACTTATTTGGTAAAGCTAATAACCATCACACAACTCCCACCACACACATCCTCACACACCTACTGATAGTCAGTGCTTAATGTTATAAATCTTTACAAGCTGCAGGATTAAGTTAATGCAACATTATTTTCTCTTTTTGCTCTCCTTTGTTCTGTCCTTAAAAGTTCTGTGTGAAAAAAAAAATCCACAAAGCTTGAGTTGAAAGACGTGGCTCTCAAAAGTAATTACTGGTGGGGTCATTAATGTCACTTAATATGCACATAGTTAAAAAGAGGTTAAATCAGCCGCATCAGGTGACTGATCGCTATGGAAACCTTTGAAATCCACTGTACATCTGCAACTTAACATCAGCTGCTTCATGTGTAGACGCTTAACCTTTTATTACTGCAAATGTGGTCACGTAGCTCCCACTTGTTATGTGCTTTCAGCAGTCGTCAGTGCACAGTACAACCAAATTACCAGAAAAAAAATTGTTAGTACTGATACATTACATTCATACATTATTATGTAGCAAATTGAAACTTGATGTTTCAATAACATTGTGATAAATGTGTGATTAAGCTTAGCCACAAAAACCACTTGGTAATGGTTAGAAAAAGATCATGTTTTGACTGAAAGTCTGGGTAAAGCAAAAACAAATATGTGTAATGAGTTTGTCACAAAAAGGTGTTATGAACCACCCAGCCAATTTAGATGAAATTTTTTTTTTTTTTTTTTAGAAAATTAGCTTTCAAAACCATTAAAAAAAATGAGCAGTATTCTCTGCTCGGAGATGTTGGGGGCATGTCAGCTGAAGGAGCTGAACTGAAGATCAAGCTAAATGCCAGGCTGCTGCAAAGCCACTGACTTTCGTTAGGAGCTATGCCTTTAGCAGAAAACACACATAAGCCCCTAGCTGAAGATCAAGCCGGCACGTAGCCACAGACTCTGCTTAGCAGCTAACTCAGCAGCCCACATGGCCCCGGAGCCAAAGAACAGTCCACTGAAACAGGCTCTTGTTAGCAGTCTATCGTCAGTGCAGTCTCACAGTATATGGTTGCACAGCACACACCCTCCAAACCAGGAAACAGGAGCTGCTGCATGGCTAGAACCTTTTGTTAAGTAGCTAACAGCAGCTAACTTTAGCATGAAGCACTCACCCACAGCAGTAACAGTAACTGCTGGCAGGATTCAGGCTAAAAGACTAAAACATGTTAGTGACGGTTATTTTGCTTGCGTTTATATGATTGTGACATTTAACAGAGATGTTTATTTATACATTTAAAAGACTGAATAGGGAAAGAGAGCTTGTGGGACATAGCGAACTCGCTGTTGACACACAGTGGGTGAATAAAATAACACTGGCGCTATGAGTTAGCATTTGTAGTGATGTGGCCTTTATATAGCAGGGGAGGGTTTTACCATGTAGAAGTGTGTGGACATATTTTTTTTATATTCATATGGGTACATTTGACATTTTTTAAAAATATTTAACATTTTTAGGTATGCTTTGTTTATACTTCATATATTTATATATTCATACGTTTTATATTGTTTTTTAGACAAGCCACATTGCACAGTACAAATAAACGATTTGGGTTCTTTTAGTAATTTAGTTAAGCTTTTGTGCTTACTTTGCTGTTTGTTGTATGTTTAATTGTCTCCTGATGGTGTTTGAATGTAGCTGCCATTTAAAGTAATTTTGTCTAAGGATCAGTATATATGTATATCTATGTTAAAGATGGCCCCAGTGCATCATCGAGCAGGCTTTTAGGCCTGCCCAAAACATCCTGGACACAGAGAATCGTGAAAAACAGTTTATTGGTCTAACTTTACAATTAAGTATTGCACAGTTACCTATCTTTGCACTTGTTTTCAGCAGGTATTTACTTACATGTAAAGTGTGTTTAGGGAGAAATAACCCAGTTTTACCCAGACTTTAAAATACCCGGTTTTGGTGGCATGATCCCCCACTGGCAATACAGCAATGTTTCAGTTAAAAACAACTGCTTTTTGTGGCACTATCTCCTGTGGAACAGCAACGAGTTGCTAAAACCACCATGTTTAATGGCTAAAAACCTGCTGGAAACACAGCAATGGCTCACTACACAAATAGTGGTGTTGTTGTTTGTTGGTCTCAGACAGTGGTCTGCAGCTTGGCAGGCATCTCTCTTAGGTGACACACCATCAATCATCCCCTCCACCTCCTGATGACAATGTCGACTCATATATTATGTCACTTTGGAAACCATGATATGATATGATATGATATATATGAAACGGGAAAATGTAGCACATTCATAGTTTGTACAATGCCAGTATTTTCGGGGAATTCAGGGATTCGTAAAATACCAAACTGACACTGTTGGCAACCTGCGTATAAAAAACTTAAATCGGACTACATTTTGACACTTTGTTGATATCTTTTTACAATAAATGTTACTATTATATTGTAGAAAGCAAATGCTTTAAAGTTTATGTCATTTTCACATTTGACTGTTTGCAGAAATTCCAGGAAGAGATACTTATATTTTGAGTGCAGCCTCATGTAGCTGTCTTCATTAACCTGCTATGACTGGGAGCAGATTTTAGAGTTCACTTAAAAGGTCTCAGGTGTGTGAGGCATTTTGAGTGTTCAAAAATTAACAGCGAGTAGCTCTATGCCATTTCAACTTTTGCTTCTAACTGAACACCATTCATCTGACAGTTGATTTGGGGACATTGGACATTATCACATTCTCCTTTTGCTGCCAGCAAAAAGAATAACGATAATGTGTGATTTTTTCCTCTGGAGGTATGCACCATTTCTCATCACCTTTTACTTTTTTCCATAGCTGTAAAATTGGTGTAAGATTGTTCAGATTCTCTAGGGAAAGATTAAATCCTGCATATCTCTTTTCTTCACCAAGCCACCCTCAAATCACAAGAAAAGTGCTACTACATCAAATGTGAGGTGTCAAATATTTGGCTCATTTACCTTTTCCCATTTATATTGCCTCAGTGTTGTCTCCACCGGTTCACAGTGACAGCTAGCAAAAAGCTGTATCTTATCTACCTGGCTGACCTGCACATCCAAGCGAACCACCTGCTGACAGTAAAAATGTATCTAAACTGAGGCCTTTTTATCCCAGGGACACCTGGAGAAAGTCCTCCATGTTTTTTTTCTCGTTTGGATTACTGTGACTCACTCTGTTCCTCTCTGCAGTTTCTGAAAAGTGTTTCTTCCCCCCCTTACAACTCCTCCAAAATGCTGCAGCAATGCTTGAAGGAGAAATGATCTCTGCTGCAGCTACCTGTGAGTTTCAGAATTGATTTTTTAAGATTCTACTTTCATGGCTCAGCTGGCTATGTCCCGTGGCTATATCACAATCCTTGAAGTCCTGTGCAAGCCCGAGTGCAGGTTCAGATCCCCAGGCTGGGCCCTTTTGGTTGTTCCAAGGTCTTGATTGAAAAGAATAAATTTTGATTTTCTTTAAACTACATATGTGAGGGGTGTAAAATAAGGCTGTCTGGCATTAGTATTTGACGTGGACCCCTGATCCACTGAAACCAGTAGGAGAACCAGTCAGAAGGGCCCTGGATATTATTATCACTATTATTATTATTATTATTATTATTAACCACCACCAATTTTAAACACAGTGTTCCAGTTATGGTACAGAGATAGTCACGGCAACGTAAATGCTTGCCCAAAGAAAACATTGCCATATCCTTCACCCAGCTGGTTGGATAATTAACCTTCAAATTAGAAATGTTGTGAAAAAAACACCCCCGCATTCCCTTCTCAAACTTTTACCATTGGCTAAAGGGATGTTTTTATGTAGATCCTGCTGATTACAACTTCATACCTCAGATTTATGATGTTTTCCAGGCTGTTTCGTCACCCTCCTTGGAACATGTAAAAGCAAAATGGGAGGATGATTTTGGTGTGAGGGTCTTAGATGAGATCTGGAAATCATCCTTTGAAATCATCCATACAACCTTTATTTTGGTCCAGTATTGATTCTCTTCTGGGCTAAGGTGTTTGAAACCTTTTCATATGAGTCCTATGTGAAGTCATAGCATATAGCCATTTGAATTTATTTCATTTATCTTGAACCCATGCTGATGCTGGGACTGTCTTTTAACAAGATGTATCAGTCTATACATATGGGAATCTATATGGTGGCTGATTTATGTGTTCTGCTCTGTAGATTTTTGTACTTTTTAATATATTATTCCTTCACAAGACAGACAGTAGAGTAGAAGAGAATTTGGGAATATGATCAGCTCACTTGAAGATTTTTATTCCTGGAATTCCCCCGTTATATTCTGATGGTACTTTACGTGCTCCTGTTTAGGCAATATTGTATGTTTCGGCACAAAAAAGACTGTATAAAGATAATGGACTTAACTACCATGATGACACCCATTGATTTGTCGACTCCTGTTTCGATACCTCATGTTCAGCAATTTGGCTGTTGCATTCTTGGATTTTTGGTGCCAGAAAGTGATGCATGTTAAAAAGTGAGTGGCAGATCTGACTAATAAATTGTGGTGATGACTGTCACTGAGAGTGACCCACCCTCAATTATGTGTAACTTTAATCCTTTAAAAAATAATAATAATAATGGGTGAGTCATGAAAAACACTGTCCACCCATACAGTTGTCATGGATGTTGAAATTAGCTATACAGACCAAAACTGTTTTTTTGTATCAGCCATTAAACATGCTTATTTCTGCTGTAAAGTTGGACATTTTTACATGGGAGTCAGTTTGCTTTTGGAGCCAGCCTCAAGTGGCCATTCAAGGTACTGCAACTGTTTTTTGCACTTGGGCATTGGCTTAAATTTTCAGTCCATGAGGTTGCTGCTACAGTACAACTGTGCAATGAGGTATCAATTAAGTTATTAAAGAGGACATATTGTGCTCATTTTCAGGTTCATTCTTGCGTTTTGGGTTTCGACAAGACCATGTTGACATGCCTTAGAGTTAAAAAAAACACTTTCCTAATTTTGCCTGCACTGGAACACCTGTGATTCCTCTGTTTCTGAAATACTCTGTTTAGCGCCCATCTCTACAAGCCCCTTTCTCAACGAAAGCCTAGTCTGCTCTGACTGATCAGCGTTTCATGGTATACCATATCTCTGCACTGTCTCTGCACCTTCTTTGCAGCTGCGGAATGAATGTAGCAGTGTAGCGTATAGTATAGCGGCACTTTGTTTAGTAAAAAAAAAAATCACCAACAAAAGCTCCTAAACACAACTGGAAATGTTCCGGCAGGAATATGAAGATGAAATTAACAAGATGGCAACTAGGATTACATTTTTTCCTGAAGTTGTAGGTACATGTAACAGCGTAGGCCATGTGATGTAAACACTTGCAGTAGCCTGGAGCACATAAGTATATTAAGAAATCTGTGACAAGCTGATGTCACCTTGTACTCAGAATGGTCTGAAGCCTGAGGTTTTGCTCAAAGGGATTAGTTTTACATTCGTTTACCTCATTATTTTACACTTTGGCCACATATGATACCAACATTCATTATTGTAACATTATAATGTTGTAATATGACAGAACATAAGGAAAAGCATAACAGGCCCCCTTTAAATATTCATATTCACAACATTCTCTTGCAATCTATAAGCCACATTACATACTGGCTTCTGCACAAAAGATACATCATTAGATTATTGTTGGTTCACTGTAGGGAGTGTGCTGTAGCTGCGTATCATCTAAGATGACTTAAGCACTGTTTTATCCCAAGATAATACTCTTAGATGCGAATTATCTACTTATCGGTTAATCCCATCACATTTATATCCTGAGGGTTACAGTGGGCTAACGTGATTCCAACATGTTTTGACATTCCTCATCATTGCATGTGCAAACACACTGTCATGTTGAGCACACATGCATGCACACACAAGAACGCTTATTCTGTCATCTTATTGCATAGTGTGTTTCCTCGGAGCAAACTGAATTCCCGCGTGACTCGACAGTATCCCCGCAGTGAAATGGGGCAGGGAGCTTTTATCAGCCGCCGTCGCTGGTGACAATTAATGTCAGTGATGTGATGTGTTCCAGCTCTCGGGAGGGGACGTGTGGGGGGGAATGGGTTAGAGGTGAATATAGCCCGGATCTATAGACCAAGAGGAGGTGGTGGTGGTGAGGGGGGGGTGCATGTCTGCTGGCTGAGAAACTGTGGAACAAAGCCAAGTTCTCCATTAGGGAGCCCTGCAAGGTCACTCCAGTATGCAGTCCTTGTGCCAAGCGACCCAGGCTCTTTGGTCTGTCCTATAGGGAGGAAGGAGGGAAGGGGGGGGGGGACAGAGAGAGCAACAGATAGAGCTAGACACCGAAAGAGAGAGGGAGCTGGAAGAAGTGCGTGCCACAGTCCAACCCATCTGGGATGCGCTC
>JAPZEB010000001.1:4445773-4459056 GCA_029783705.1 Chaetodon striatus
CAAAAAAAAAAAAAAAAAAAAAAAAGTTTTGGAAAAGGGGCCCCCAATGGCCACTCATATTTTAATATTTTCCAATGTCACGTCACGTCACGTCACGTCACGTCACTATTGTTCATGAGCCAGACTGGTTGTGGTTCTAGTTAATGCAGTAAGCACGGCAGTTTTACAGCAACTGCCAGAAATAAGGTTGTGGTAGAGGGAGTCAAGAGGTGTGCGGCACACAATAAAGTTATGCTAAGCTAAAGCTGCAGTCTGCAAGTTACTGAACACAAGTCATGTCACATCAACATGCCGACTTCCAACCATGATCCTTTTCCTAAACCTAACCTGCAGGAGTGCTAATTCATAACATATCACACAAACCATTGCTTGAGGATACATTTAATGTAATGGTGTTAATCAGTCAACACTTGAGACTCTCTTGGTCCTGTGCTACAGGTGGCTGCAATCCCTCAGGTATGTTTCCACTTCAAAATGCAACATTATACCTCCTTCAGCGAGTCACTTGATTACACAGAATCATGTAATCAGATAGTACAATATGCAAAAATTTAAATATTCATGGATGGAGTGGTGTGAGGGTCACAACCAATGTGCCTGACATATAAATTATGGTGTCCACCTTCTTTGTTATCCTCCACTTCCCACAGTACAGACCTATTGTGGCTTCCTGTCTCACTCCTTTGATAGTAGACTGTGCTGTTTTCCACATGTATGTGTACGCATGAATATGTATGCAAACACAGATTATGCATCCCTTTCTTCAGGAGCACACAGGCATGCATGCCTCCCCTGCCTGTCTGCCACCCCAGTCATCTCCACTGGCCTCCTCCACCCAACTTCCCCACTTCAGCCCAGTGTCTCGGGCCCCTCCCTCCCTCACCGTGCCGCCAATTTGACTGGAACAGCGAGTGCAGGCCGGGCAGCCTTCCAGGAGCCTTTCTAAAGCAGCTGAATATTCATCTTCATTAGGGGTATCACCACCCCCGCTCCGTCCAGGGCTGGGTCCTTTTAACAAGGAGCAAGGGATCCAAAAGGAAGGGGGGGTCAGACTCCAAGGGGTTGGTGGGAGGCGAAAACGAGGTTTTTTTTTTCCCTCCTATTCTTCTGCTGTTTTTTGTTTTCTTTTTTTTTTTTTTTTTTTTTTTTTGTCCAAAGGCTGTGTAGGCAGTCTGCCCTTGTCAACATATTTTTAGTATTTTCCTGAGCTTGTTGTTTTGACACAGTAGGAAGAAGACCTGGGCAAAGATGGCTGCAAATAGCTCTGGAGCTGGTGCCATTGATTTGCCTGTTGAACACTAACAACATGGGCAGAACACTAAAATGTCAAGAGCTGACAAATCCTCTTCAAGATATTTCATCTGAACGGCAATTAAATTCTCTGTTATTGTTGCTGAAAACATATTCCACAATTTTAAAGTGTGCTTTGCATGAGAAGTAGATGCTCATGGTTTTTGCACAAAACTTTCTCGATTTGTCAGTTTGTTGTTGGTGGTTTGATAGCTTGAAGGGGGTTCTGACTTCAGATGGACATGGAAATCTGTGTCAAAAGGGCAAAACACTATTTGAATAGTTGCACAACTGATGCAATCAAATGATGCTCCATTGTGTTGTATCTGGTGCATAACAACACACTGAATACCTGAGCTAAGACACAGAGGAGCTTCATTTCTTTTGGTTACTGCAACAACAATGAATACCTCAGATAACATAATGTAACAATATATAGGTTGATTTATACATAGAGAAAATATATAAACAATACAACATTTATATCATTAAACTATCAAAAAATTATCTTTTTTTCCGCTGCATTGATGGGATGAATCTATGAGACATGTAACATCTTGAGTACCTGTTGACTTTCTGGCTACACCCCAGTCTGTGATGTCAACAGCCCTTGAAAAATACCTGCTGTGACATCACAAATTAGGGTGCACCCTTAAGGAGCAGCATCCGTACAGGTTTCACCTTGGGTGGGTGATTCTGTGTCTGTTTAGGGCTGAGTATATGTTATTTCACATTCCATATTCAGCAATGAAACATCCACTGTGTGAAAGTCACTACTGGATGTCACGATAACAGAGTTGAGGGTAGCATAAGCAGCACTGACCTTCTCTTTTTCAGATCTGGCAAGTTTACACTCCAGTAACTCCAGCCAAACTCAGCGGTTAGTGCTCATTCTCAGTGCATTGCAATATAGTTTGAAAACATGAAAAATAAAGCATAAATCTAACGTCTGCTTTGTCCAAGTATATATAATTTTATGTGGTAAGCATCTGAGCAAGGCTATGTTGCAAAGACATAAAAGAATTTAATTTTATCAGAACTGTGCCATTATATTGGGACTGAGTGGCTACTCTGCAATACATAAAGAATGCTGCTTCTTTTCACCATCGACTGTCTTCAGCAATCAATCACTGATTGTCTTTTATGTAGATTATCAATTGCTATGAATGACAAAGTTACTATGCAGCATTAACGTCATTTTTTTTTTTTTTTAAATTGATGTTAAGTCACCATCAAGTGCATTTTTAACACCCTTTCAGAGGCTTTTCATTTTTAATGAGTCAGCTAGAAACATTACAGATTCAGCTGGAAACTGATCTGCGTCTCAAGTCGGATACTTCCATAAGTACACCTACACGTGGTACACTGCTTACACTATATACTAAGGCTACTTAAGAAGTGTGTAATCTGACAGGGTAGTTTTTTCTCAAATGAAAAATGGCTGCTGCGCACTTAACAGAAATGACAATATGTAATGTCAATGCCTGATGATGAAATTTGCTGCTGTTAGCTAACTAACAAGCTAACGTCATTTTTGTGGTACCAAATTATTACAGAATTAAGCCATTAAACAAAATGATGGCTTTTATCTTACAACAGTATAGTGGTAGTAAAAAATACACATGTATATTTGTACAATGCTTTGGTATTCACCACAGTAGTGGGCCGAAATTTCACAAGTTTGAAATAGTTTGTGGTTCTGCCACTTCTGCTATGTAGGCAACATGGCGACTATTGAGGGCAAGACGCATTTTTGGCTGTTGTGACTGCACCAGGCTACTCATAGTACACTGCATTTTGCCATGCTTTTCAATGTTAACACACTCATGCACTCAAAAGAACAAGAATATGTACAGAAGTATCTGAATTGAGACACAGCATGAGTTCCCAACCAACTCAGGGAGTTAGCATTTATCACCCAGTTAGCTCAAATCTGCCAATGACAGTTGTGATTTCATCTCTCAAAAAAACAAAGTTGGCTAGAAACAAGAAGCCTGCTTTTGTTGTGTAAAACTTGTGTTAAATCAAGGACTCATCGTTTAAAAAAATCACCACAAATTTTGAGTGGGAAACCTGCCACAGTGTCATTGGAAACTGCATATGTGCTGTGGCAGAATGGAAAGCTAAACAATTAAAGGGATGAGGGAGGTCAATTAGCACTTTTCATTTTTACTGTAAACAAAACAAGACAAAGACTTACTGTTCATTTCAGCTCTGAATGTAATGGCTCAGAAATAACAGCAAGCTTAAGACTAAAAGCTCCACTCATAAGCAGAAAGATTAAGAGAAAAGTCCATATTTATTTGTATCAAAAGAAAGGCATGGGTCTAAAAAATCAAACTCAGCCAAAGAGTTAGGCAGAGAGTCATCAGTCAATTAATGGCAAGAGAGCTAGAGCAGATGCAAACTGGACAATCTGGCTGCTGATTGGGGGAAAAGTGCTGGTATTGATAGGGTGATTGGGAAATGAGACATGAGCGAGCAGGAGGATGAGGGTGTCAGGTAACAAGGAAGAGGAAGGTTTGAGTACATCTGGTAAACAGAATAAGAGTGGCAATAAAGCTTAAAAGCCCAGACGCAGGTCTGTGTTGGTCAGTGTCTGTCACCCGAGTTTCTACGCTGTGTCCCACACCGTAGGCACTAGTTGGCCCTTGTCTGCAACTTTTCAGCTGATTCAGCATGTTAAATTGGCAGCAGAGCTGATGGAGCCCAGCGGTGAATAAAATCACCCTGATTGGTCGTTTAGCTCAGTGCACGAGACGAGAAACAGAAATGAGGAAGCAAACAAACAACTAAAGTCAAGAGGGGGTGAGATCAAAACAAACTTGTTATATTAGATAAGATTATGTTTTTAGCCACTGAGCTGTAGCAGAGCAGTTCCTAATCATTTGCATTATTGTTTGTTAGGGCACGGTAAATATAATTTGTTCTTTCAACATCAGGTTGTGTTTTTAACATGCTAACTGGCTAACTAGCATCTTAAATCAGTCCTGTCAGTCTTCCAGTTTCCCTTTTAGAATGGCTACATGCAAACAGACATACAGACTCAGCCACCTGCTGCCATGGAGAGTTATTTCCTCTCATGTAGGTGCAGAGTGTATGTGCTAGTTGGCTGAAGTCTTTGCAGTGTGTTTAAGTATAACTTTTTGCAGAAGCCAAGACACAACAGACATCAGGCAATGCAACAATCCGCCATTGTCGCCATTAGTTCTTTGATGCCCGTTTGGTGTGTCTGGGCCTTAATGGAGATTCAGGGACTTGAAGAAGTGGGAATGTAACTGGAAGGAGGGACAGAGAGGCAGCATGGGCAAAAATAAAAACAACTAAGAAAGCCGTTGTGACAATGATAACCCAAGCCTGATACTTCTTTTTTTCATCATACTCTTCTGTTGCTGAGGCGTCAAACTTTCCCACTGTTTCTCTTGCTTACAATCAGAAGAAAGGTCCTTCTCTGTCTTCATACCGTTTGACAAGAGGAGAAAATAATGACAGTAACGTAGGGTGCTTTTCTACGGGGAGAGCATCAAGAGTTGGATCATTTTCAGCTCTGAGAATACCAAGTGCTTCCTCAAAACTGCCAGAAGCAGGTAAACGTAAGGTGCCTGTGGCGCAGAACCAGCATGCTATGCTTCATACTCATTAAAAACAATTACACAAAGACGGGGAATCTTGCTGTGATCACGTCAGACCCTTTAAAATAATGCGACATATAGCATTTACAATAAGTGTGAGATGCTGAATATCGTAAGCAGTGAAGTAAAGTGAGGTGTTACTGAGCTAGCAGGCAGAAAGAGTTGAAAAGTATAGGAGCGGAGTAGGTGTCTTGTGTATGGTAGATCTCAGGGCATCTCATGGACCTGAGGGCAAAGAGCTGCATGAACAGAGCACAGCTCCATGCAACCTTCCCAGAGTCAGGGCTATTTCTTAGTTATTGCAGTATGTGTATAAATTTCACTCCGAATGGAGAACTTCTGCAAAACACAAGGCTTCAGACCCGAGACATTTTCTGCCAATTACATCAGTTATTTTTTTTTTTTTTCAGTTCTCAGTCTGAAAGGGATTTGCCATTTTTTGCTGATATTCCCTGATGCCTGTCAGATTGTGCATTGAGTGCCTGCCTAAACCCTTCCAACAGAGCACTAAAATATACATTACAGCTTTGTTTGGCATTTGTTATACCTCCCTGGCAATTAGGCACATGATGTGTCGAGCTACAATGTTTTATTGATACGTCAGCCAGGCTTGATTCCACTCACACCCTCTGAATATATGGCACAATTAGAGGTGAAATATGAAAAAATGATATAGACTGACGAGCAGCTAATGATGTCATAGGTTAGTTTGTAATATACGGAAACTTTTTTGCTGTGTATTTGAGAGGCAACATCTGCAAATACATAAATCATGAGATTTAAAGGACTATAAACTTAGGATGTTAGGATGGCTGCAGGTTATCAGATCAAACTCATCTGTTGCCTTAATGTTTGAAATCATTTGCTTTAAGTCAAAGTGTTTACCCGAAAGCTTCAGAGACTTTTGGCAACATTGGCATATTGATGCATTTTACAATGACTTGCCAAAATAGATCATCATTTGGTGTGCTCAATTTTCCTCTAACTAAGACTTTGCCTCCTCAAAGGGAATTTTCTACTCCTCGGTGAACAGCCTTTTTCTATAAAAGTATGATAGAAATTGTCTGTGACAACCGCCACTCAAACTGAGCGGCCCATAACGACAAGAGAGCCAAGAACAGGCTTAATACTATTTATAAATCTCTGAAATGGCAGGGTTTGCAGGAAAGTGTGAAGGAATAAGGGATGGAGGGTAGGAGGTGGTATGTGTTTTTTTTCTCACCCCAAAGCTTCTTATGACCTTAGTGTTCCTCCAGTCTAAACATAGCCCCACTGCAAATACAATGGGGCTGTCCAATCCAGTGCATCCCCTAAACAAGCATGCATTTTAATCGCCGTCACACTGCAGCGCTGCTGTTTGTGGTAAATAGGAATAATCTTTTTTATTTATTTATTTTTTTATAAAAGTACCATAGTTTTGGTATTGTGTTCATCATCTGTATGCAAACACAAAAGTTTTCTCTATTTCTGTAGTGTATGTTCATTAATTTTCCAAATGAAATATTCCTAATCCCAAAAATAGTTTTTATCCTGCACACCATAATTTCAACTCTTGACTCTAAGGCTCCCTACTTTTCCAAGAGCACAGCAAGTGTTCAGTCCTACAACATCCAGTTCTAAGAAGTCCCAAAGGATTAGCCAGATTATTGAATCACGGCTTTAGATAATACCATCAGTTACAGTTTACTTCTGAGAACAGATGCAAAAAAGGGGCAATATGGCAATGTTGTGAATGTACTAATGATAGCAGCAGACTTTTCCTCCAAATAAGCAGATGCGGTGAAGTTTGAACAGCTGTCAAACGTGATGAGCGTGACACAAGCGCCTGCAGTGGAAACTGTGGGACTTTTTCTTATGATATAGCGGCCTACACACCAACAGAACATAGCAGATGACAAATCACGCTATCTGTGAAACACCTGGCGCTTCTTTTTGAGAGAAGATTCAGGGTGCAGAGGAATTATAATTTAATCAAATACAACATATGCAGGTGAAGTAAGTATAACAACTCAAAGATTTCTAAAAATGGCAATAACAAAGCGCATGCAGCTCATTTTGAAGCCTTATGTCAGCTTATATGTCCTTTTATAATGTGCTTTTTTTTTTCTTTATCTCAATATATACTCTGAATTTCCTTATATGTGCTATATATATACTATACAGTCATATCTACAGCCTTGCCTGTATGCTGTCATATCTCAGAATATACAATATGATCATAAGACTCCTGTACAAGATGCACCAACTGTTCCTGAACATGGCACCCTCAATGTGACTAGTCTTTATGCCATTGGTTATAAGCTGTTTATTGACAGTGCTGATGTGGTATGGCAACACTGTCTCTTTTAAGGGTCACTTCACCCAAATCATAAATAAATAAACAAATAAATAAATAGATTTATGCCCTCAGCCCAAAGCACTGGAAGTGACTGGAGTTTGCGGTGCTCATAGCATCGGAAAATGACGTTTGAAAGACTCAACAACAGCGTATCCTTCTGGGAACAACATTGCCGGTTACGTTGGGTGATCCACAGAGGACGCAGCCGAAAGTTTTAGTTGGAACTAAATTTTCCTGAAGAAATAGTTCCTTCCAAATACCTTGGGCCTTGTAAACTACCTGTGCAACAAATTTGCATTTATCTTCATTGGCAACATACTACACATACAACACATTTTACATACTAAATCTATACACTTTATAACCATTGTAGCATTTTGTTTTTCAGTATGTTAACAAAAATCAATATACTTGAGGATTTTATATTAACAGGAAATAAGACAAACTGCAACTTTAGAATGTGTCTGCCAAATAAACTTGTTGTTTTCCAATATTTCTTTGAGCGTGTTCACCAATCACAATTTATGTTAAATGTTTACTGCTGCGAGAAGCTTGCACATTGCGAGGTATGACAATAGTCAAGACTGCATTTGAAAATCAATTTTTTAAGCATGATAACTTTATTTTTATTTATTTATTTATTTTTTAATATGAGTTTAGAATTAGCATGGAATCTTGGACTGGGACAAAGCAATTGTTTGCCTTCAACAGTGGTACCTGGGTATTGTCTCGTATTTGTAGTATGCTGTATGCCAGACGTTAGCTGCATGTAAATAGTGCCAAAACAATAAGTTGATTTATTGTTCAGTTAGCTATTTACCATTTAATTTTTTAATCCCTCAATCAGTGACACTTCACTTTATTCCCATATTTAGTATTTATAAGTAGTATTTAAACACAAAGTGCATTCCGTATGACACACTTAGAAAGACATATGAACTATTTTTTTGTCTTGTTAATAGTTTGTTATTTAGAAATACTTCATTTTCACTCTCCATGACAGCGATGTGAACTCCACTCCACTGCTGAAGGTCACAAGATGCAGCTCAAAGCTCAGAAAAAATGAAATACAAACTGAACCTTTGGGTGGGATTTTTTTTTTTCGTCAAACTGCTGTTTGAAGAATTACCCTTCAAGCTCAACATGCCTTCATGAGTTTTGATCACATTTAAAAACATTGACAAGACTGCCTATGATTGATTCAAACATCTGCATAAACAGCAAAACATTTATATACTGCTTATATACCACTTACAAATAGGAAATTAAGTTGGAGACTATGAGTGATCTATTAGGATTCACAGGTTTTGAATATCTGCATTTTAAACTGCAGTCAGAATAAGCAATGACGCCTTGGAGTCATTTATTTCAGACAAAAAAAAAAAAAAACTGAAAAACTATTATCAGTCGTAGGCAGTCTATCAATGTATTTGAAGACTGATTGTGTATAAACCTGCATTCAGTGCTGTATGTTGCCCATGTATTTGATTTCACATTCAGCTCCATGAAACTTAAAAAACAACGGTGATGAACTAAAATATCTTTAGAAAAATCACCGGTGTGTTAAAGCTTTCTCGGTCAATCATCAGGATGACTGGATCTCCTTCACCTCACATTCCCCACTTGACAAGCTGCCACCGCTGCCTCCACTGCTGCGTTCTGTTACAATTACAAGATTAATGGACAGGGTGGATTTTGGTTCACAGGAATTAATTGTGTCTCATTTTACTCCCATGCCCCGACAGATGAAACAATCAGGCCAGTAAACCTGGTGGTGATTCTTGTCAACATGAGCGCAGATGCAAATTAATAGATGCTCAACAGGCCATAACTTCCCACAGCAGTCTGGGCAGGTTCAGGATATATAGTGGAAATGCACAAAGCCTTCTCAGTGTTGCAGTACTAAAACCTTTTATGTTGGTTTTCTCCTTCACTTGTTTTCACAGTTGGGGTCAAAGTGTTGTGTACAGCACATGCATCAGCTAAATGTCTATACATATACTGTAACCTCTACAAAACAACTCCATTCCTATAATTAACTAATACAGCATTTATTGAGGAAGCTTAATTTCAAAATTATAGTAGAGGGCAGTACCAGACGGTAAGTTGTATTTCTTGGCCATTTGGTCCACAAAAGAGTTGCAGAGTAGGCAAGCAACATATTCCAGATTTCACTTGACTAACCTGACAGAGTTAACAATATAAACACTTATAGTGTTTGAAACATTTCTTGCTGTAAGATACAGTCCTTGGCAACAACAATGCATCGTATCACAGAAACAAAGTTACTTCCAAACAAACTCACATTATGGCAGGCTTGCAGAGCCGCTGTGGCTCAGGAGGTAGAGAGGGACATCCACTAATCAGAAGATTAGTATGATCCCCGGCTTCATGTCAAAGTATCCTTGGGCAAGAGTGAATGGGTGCATGTGGCAGCAGTGTAAAATTGCTTTCAAGTAGTAGTAGTTCAAGTATCTCGGGGTCTTGTTCACAAGTGACGGTAGAATGGAGTGTGAGATGGATCAGCGGTTTGGGGTGGCTTCTGCAGTCATGCAGGCGCTGCGCTGGGCCGTTGTGGTGAAGAAGGAGCCGAGCCAGAAGGAAAAGCTCTCGATTTACTGGTCATTCTTTGTCCCAACCCTCCCCTATGGTCACGAGCTCTGGGTAGTGACTGAAAGAAGGAGATCATGGTTACAAGCGGCCGAAATGAGTTTCCTCCGTGGGGTGGCAAAGTTCAGCCTTAGAGATAGGGTAAGGAGCTCGGACATCCGGAGGGAGCTCAGAGTACAGCTGCTGCTATCCGCGGATATGCGTATGAAAATGTAACAGGCAGAGCTTGACACTTGACACTTGAATGTCAACCACCAATGAACCCAGGGTACCTTGAATGTCATACTTGGACGTAGAAAGTCCATGTCGATGTGTGATGAGGTTGGAGTGAGAATGTGTTGGCTATTAACACACAAAAAAAGAGAGGAATCTCAAGGGTCACCACAGAAAGCTTTTGCGCCACAGTCCCAGTCACCCTAAATGTAACGAGCTGTTGTGGTGCAATGAAGTAACAAGACAGCATTGTTATTACACTACTTAAGGCCCTACTTAGCCATGAAAGAGATCAGAGATGGAGGGCAGAGGTACTTAGAGTTGCTACAATCAATAGTTTTATATTAATAATTGATCAAATGACTACATGTATATGAAAGAGGTGACACACCTATGGATAATTATCACCAAACTCTGCAGTTCGCCTCAGCTCAAGGGAGTGCTTTTATTTTAGCTAATTGAGGTTTTACGGCCCCAACTTTACTGTTTTGGTTCACTCTCAGTCCCAATGCACGTTACCTGCCCAGCACCAAATGACAGCATTAACATTATGACATTTTGCAGACATGAGGTTTTGTTCTTAATATCCTACAGCTTAATGTCCTTACGTCAATATGCTATTAGCATGAGACATTTGGAACACATTGGATTTTGGTTATTTACCGACACAATTTAAAACCAACAAAATATCGACACCATCTATAGTCAGTTTTCTATGTCAAATTAATGTTAGCATTAGATGTCCTGAGATTTAATTTTGGTCACCTGACGTCACAACCTAAATTCAGCCAGATATCGACATCTTATGACACTGGTGGCCAGCTGGGGAAGCAGAACTAATGGAAGAGAGAATAATGGACGTACAGTCACCAGGTGCCCAGAGACACAACTCATGTACTAATAACTTAAAAGGTGCTAATATGTCAGTGTTGTTTTGTTTCCCCTGCTGCCAAGTTGCAAAAAAGTGCTAACTCTACTGAAAATATGTGCTAACAAACACTGACTGGCAAATTCACCAAAGGGTAAAGTAAAATTATATTGCATCTTCAGGGATTTGGTGGTAAACAAAGCAAACTGACAGACTGGAATATTATATCCTAAATAAGGTTTTACTTTTTAATTACTTGCCTGAAGTTTTCAGTAATGCCTCTGCACCTTGCCGGTCAGCAGAACCGGCAAGGTGCATTTTTATTTTCTTTCTGCCATTGTTCTGTCTAACATATTCTTGGCGTAAAGGCAACAGTTGTATTTGGCTACATGGATAAGTGCAATAACTAGGCGCAAACTGCACTCAGATGTAAAAGTTTTTACCTGTGTTTGCACGGTAATCATTAGCACAAACAGGGCAGGACAAGGTGCAAGTGGAGCTTTTCTTTGCCAGTTCACCCCTGAGTTTTAGATTCAGGAGTACAATCCAACAAAACACACACACAGGGCTAGTGCTCCACCAGCAACACACATTACATGTGTTGTTGCTCTTTTTTTAATGGCAAAAGACAAATATTTGCAAGATTTCAACTGAAAATGTAACTGACCTCAGATATGAGATCCTTGCTGCAAGCATTTCACAACATGGGGTTTATAATGCATTGTACTTAGTTTTGTTTTTGTTTTTTTTGTTTTTTTAAATATTTTTGGACAATGAATTTACTCTTGAATACGGTGAGTGAATACGGTTGCATGTCTTGGTCATTGTCAGAATCAAATGATACAAAACAACTACTGTGATTACTTTTTTTACAGCCCTAGCAGATAGATAAAGACAGACGATGGATATGTAGGTAGATCTGTAGGTAATCAGCTTCATAGATAAATAATACAATGTATTTTAGGACAAGAAAAAATAAATGACTGTGCTGACACTGGCCCTGGATTTTGCTCTTTGATGAGTACTGTACAGCCTTTCAGTCAGTGTGGAGTCTAAAACAATCCCTCTACATGCAGAGAATCTCCTAACCTGTCCGGCTACTGCCTCTGCAGTGTTGGGGAATGTCAAGAATCCTTTGAGCCATTTTGAGTTTCCAGTGATGGATATTGGCAAACAGCTTGCCTCTGTGAGTAAGGATAACCTTCCATTTGATCAATCTTGCACCCGTCTCTAAGACTATACCCTCCAATAAATCAATAGCCTAGATGTGTTTGTCCTGGTGCTTTCCATTCTCCTCAAGCCCTTTCCATACGCTCCTGAAGTACCTTTCTTTCCCTTTGCTACTCTCGACACGTCCTCTTTGATATCTGTGTCCCTTTGTTCTTCTTTTACATCTTATTTTTAAGCTTATTTGTCAGACATGATCTAAAAGCTGTTGCAAATTGCGTCGTCTGCTAATTTGTCATGATACAGTATTTCACAGTATTTCCCAGTGTTTGTCATCAAACAGTACTTCACACTTGGCTGTCTGTTTTGGTTAATTTTATAGAGAACAAAGGAAACTTTCTGTATGCAGCACCATGGGAGAAGCCTTTTTGGACTGTGAAAGCTACAAGATATGGAAAACCAAACACAGAGGGAATTTGATTGAGAGCCGGGACAAGTGGCAATTTATCATCAAACAATGAAGTAAGGCACTGAGAACAACAGGACTTAGGGTGTTAGCGTTAATATTTTTCCATTAAGATTATTTCAGCCTGGAGAAAAAAAAAAAAAAAAAAAATTTTTTTTTTTTCATTTAATTTCATGTTAGAACAGAGTCATTATTTTGTAATACTCATAGGAACAAGTTTGTGGATGCCGCAATTAAATTTCCTGAACAAAACACTTTTGGTGCGGCTGTGCAATCCCTGCAGGATTGCTGGTCGCTTTCTTTCTCTCCTAAGATTCAGTGGAAGGGGGTGTTTTCTAATGACTTCAAATAATCTCATAGAGCGTCAGCCACATATACCAATTATTAATTAGAAACTGGAAATCCCTCTGAGATCTCGTCTTGGTGTGAGAAGAAAAAAAAAAAGAATTAGGTAAGTCTCATCGTTGCCAAGCTGTGAGCTCTGTCAGGTTCATCCTCAAATGCAGGATGTCATGCCAAGTATCTAAGAGATGAATGGTTAGATAAATCACAACATCTTTATTGAGACTATATTGTGTGTGTGTGTTTGTGTGTATATATATATATATATATATGGAGAGAGAGAGAGAGAGAGAGAGAGAGCCTGTGCACACCTGTGTGGTTATGTCAGGTTTGCTGTGATGAGATTGTTGGTAGGAT
>JAPZEB010000001.1:4473230-4494347 GCA_029783705.1 Chaetodon striatus
CCCCCCCGAAATGCTTTTGGAAATAATTAAACTCTCATCAAATAATGGTGGAAACATTTTTGCTGTGTTGGTTGTCCTTGAAATCCAAGATACTGTGAAGCAGTCAGATTGTTGTTACTTCTTTTTCTCAATCACATTTACTATTTTCCACACAAAATACAAATGCATAAGAAAGTCTCTTTATTTTAATCCCCCCATTTTCACTCACATCCATTTCTCCCCGTAAAGCCATGATTGAATTTGAATTGTGCCTAACATAAGAGAGGGTTATTTTAGTTTAGGGTTATTTTTTTTTCCATTGCAGCTCCATAATGAACAGAACTGCGGGCTGATCCTGCGGCTAAGGGCCACCTGCTCCCTGGCCTGTGTGGAAGTGTCAGGCAGGTTTCAGGGGAGGGGAAGGCTGCTGGCCAGCCCGGCCAAAGCAGCTTGTTCACAGCTCATTGCTGGGACTCACCTGGGGAGAGTCAGCCTGGCAGCCACGCTCGCTTCCCTCCCCCAGAATATCACCCAGCCACTCTGGCATGGACAGGAATGCATGCCATCAAGCATATTTGATCTTGTTCAGTAATAGCTTTTGCAAACAGTGTTGTGGTGCCTAATATTTGATAATTGGTGGGTATGCCTTTCTTGTTTGTGACATATTGCCATTGTAGTGCAGTGAATAATTTTTTTTTTCCAGACATGGCACCTGACAGCACTGAAGCAAAAAAAATAAATAAATAAAAAGCTGTTGTTACACAAGAAAAATAAGTCACTGGTGGTCCAAGAAACTACTTTAAATTTCACTCCCTCTTTTTTTTTTCTTCTTCTATCCGGAGCATTGTCATATGGCTGCATCAATTAAACATTTGCCACCATGTGGGATTTGCACCTGTGTTTTCTAAATACCATACGAACACAAAAATGCTGTTAAGTGATGCATTAATTTTTCAAGCGAGTCAATTAGGCAGCCTCTGCTGGATTCGACAATGGCTGCTCGTCAGGAAACAAACAAGCACTCACCGGGGCCACAGTGACCATCCGTGAGCTCGGAAATTAAAAGTTAGAGCTCAGCTGTGAGTCATTGAGCATCAAAGATTTGTCAGAACACCAGTTATATATCTATATTATAGCTGAAAAATGCAAAATAGATGGATAAATAAATAAATAAATAAAGTCACTTGAGAATAAGAGAACATTTAATGATGACAATCGTGGGGTTGTGATTCATAATCCGAGCTCACACACTCTTGCCATGAATGCCATGCTGTGTGCCTGTGGTCTGAGTGTGAAACGCTGCTCGGATTGGTGGCATAAAATCAAGTTGTGTTACTGGTCATGAGGGATGCTTCCTCTCAAGGCCTCGGTTAATGCTTTGCAACAACTTGACTGTATGATAGGTTCGTCATAGGTTTAAGCATCTGCCTGTTGAAGGACATTCAAGGATCGGGCGCAGGGTAGGGGGGCAGCTCAGGGTGAAGAAGAACTCGGCTTGCCTTTCGCGAGGTGATGATGATGGGTTGCGTTCACTGCAAGGTTAAGTGCTCATGACTATGCCTGGCAGAGCTAAGATAAGTCCTATGTTAAACCAAGATGGCACTGTATTGGTTGAAGACGATAAATCTCTCTCCCTCTCAGTCCTTTTTCTTCTCCTTTCTCTGTGTTTCTCACGCTTAATTAAAAAATGAATCAAATGGGTGGGAGGTGTGATTCAAATGGGTCATACAGCTCTCTCTGTGTTTTGCACAATTTCCTCCGCTGCGTGTGAGGCCGCCTGCGTCTGTGGTTGTGGGCCTATTATCAAGGAAGTCCAGGCCAATATTGGACTCTTTCCATCCCATAGTTTTTTATTGCTGGGTGCACTCTGAGGTTTAATTATACGTGCATCCCCAATCTGCAAGCAGGCTCCCCTCAACTACACCAACACTGGGAGGGAGAGTGAGAGATAGTGTTTGTGAGAGGGACAGAGAGAGATTGCGCCATCGATTTTTAACGGTGTGTCATTCTCGGTGTTCTCTCTCGGCAGAGCATAAGCGCAGGAAAGCAGGGGAGGAGGTATAGAGGAGGCGGAGGTGTGGAAGAGTGAGAAGGACGGCCACAAGGCGTGACAGCACCCTTCCCTTTTGCTGTTCTTCTTCAGCGCATCGTTTCTTGACATTGTGATTCACTGAGCGGCGTGTTCGTCAGCCCCCGTCAGTCCCGTCGGCGTCGGGGAGCAGACATGCAGTACCTGTTAAAGTGAAGCAGGGGAGACAGCTGTGAAAGCTTGTTGCTCGGCTGTAGCTTAAAACGAACACGGTGTTGGAAGGGATTTTAGGATTACTCATCATGAGCCAGGGACGGTTCAGAAATAACCCGTCATTAAGAATAGAAATAGGCAAATGGAGTGTGAAGGTAGATAGGCTTGAACGTATCGCTCACACGGACTGAGCTAAGGGACGTGCGTTCGCTCATTGTTGACGACGAGTGGGAGATGCCACTTCAGCGAATAAAGACTCTTATGTAGGCCATTGGGAGGCAAGCAGAGGGTACTTTTAGGTAAAGCAGCTCTTGATTTACCATTGCACAGCCATAATGGAAAAGCCTGGGTTTTAAAATAAAATGAGAGTTCTTTTGTATATAAGATTGTTGTAATCTTGTTGAAGATCTTTCTTCATTCTGGCACGTGGCCTATCTAAACCTTCTGCAATGTCAGCCATGTTTCCCTCCTCTTCAATCAAAGCTTTTTTAATTATTCAAACATACAAAGAAGCAACTCAATTACACCAGGCCATTAAAGGCAAAACATTGCCTTAGAACAAAAGACAAACAGTGAACAAATTGCTGTGTTTGCACCAAAGAGAAATCAGAATTCTTTCCTTTGTAGTGTGAGGCAGATTGATGGCAGTTAGCGCTGGAATATCTAACAGCCTCAGACGTAACTTTTCCAGACTCCTTTACTTCCCAGCGATCATTTAGCATACAGTGTGCGAGGATTGATAATGATGGATCCCAGTCTGTCGAATTGTAGTGCAGATGTGGTAAATTGACTGATCCCTCGTTCCATTGTCCAACGCTTTTATCCACCGCGGCATTGTGTGTGTTTTTACACAAAGAGAATTGATAATCAACCATTAATATTCATCAATTCAGCCTGAACTGCAAGATTGCAAGGACTGACAGTGATACAGAAAAGAAAAGAAAGGCTTTGATTATTGATTCAGCAAAGAAAACGGATATGTCCGGAAGAAAAAATAGCTTTGTCTTTGTGTGTGTGTGTGTGTGTGTGTGTGTGTGTGCGTGTGTGTGTATGTGTGGTGAGGGAAAGAAACACAAGCTTCATTCTTCCAAACAAGCTGTTTGACAGGATTCCCAACAAGAAGGGCCACGGTAGTATCAGATCGGTGCTGTAATAGAAGTCTGCAGGGTGTTTTGCTGGAAGCAGAGGTGATATTCTGTAATATAAGTGATGTTTGCTGTGTTCCCCTCAAAATTGAAGACCCTTTTCTTGTAGTGACTTGTCTGAAATGGTTTAATCCTTCTTTCTTGTTTTCCCCTTTAGAGGTACATTCAGGTGAAACTGATAAGAGATCAGGGCTTGGATTCATTGGTACAGTGTGCTCTTTGGAAAGAGGCGCCCTTAATTTGTATTTATTTATTTACTGAATGGTATATCTGATAAAGTGGGATTTTTGTAGCTCACAATGTTACAGGATTACTTTTTTTTTTCATCTGTTTACCCCGTCCACCTGGACCTCAGTAAACCATCTTTATCTGGGATGGTTTTCCGAATTCAATTCAGAACTTTTTGTTGCTTTTGTTGCTTTCTGCACTTTGGAGAGCCAGTACAAGATGTGGGACATCAGTCTATAAATACTGATGCGAGCTACTTCTGCTCGGCTGGATTGCCTCTCTCTGTCTCTGTCCCCCCCACCTCCACCTCCACCCCTCTTTCTCTCTCTCTGTGACGGGGTGATTATGGAGAGAGTGACTCTTGAGCCCAAGTAAGCTTGCCTCCAGGGCCGATGGGGTGTGGTGCAATGACATTGTTAAAATTTCTCCAAGTGTTTGGCTTCGGCGATGCGAGGCAGCGAGGCACAGCTAAGGCGAGATTGAGTCCTGAATGCGGCTGCTGGATCAGCCCGAGACTCCCTGGTCCTGCCAGAGGCCCCACTGTTGCTGGTTTTACAGCAGATCAAAGGTTGATCCCCTTTCTTGACGGAGTCGTGCCGATGCGGTGTTTGATTAGCGAGGATCCCCCCCCCAACCACCACCACCACCACCTTAATCTGCATTTACTCCAGCTCCAACAATTGAGCGGATATCTGGCTCTGCCTTTGATGGATGGATGAGGAGTGGGAGTTAACGAGAATATTAGCCGAATTATTGCCATTGATTGATAGCCATTATGACACATAAATTATAAGCATTGGCTCAGTTATAATAAATTCTGAAATATAGCCCAAATTAGACACAGGGTCCGATGCCATAGTGAGAGGGGTGCATCAGAAAGCTGTCATTAAATCCAGGGAGAGGAAAGCCCATCAATGTTTGTTGGACTTCATTTCATTCCATTTGGTTTCTCACACCCACAACAGCTCCTGGAATACAGCTCTGTAATCTCTCCTCAGGCAGCACCACAAAGATCCGTATTGAGCTGCAGTCTAGCAGCAGCTCCTCTGTCTCTCAGCCCTTAGATCTCCATCCCCTCCTCTTGTGTAATTTAGAAAAAAACATGCTAACATCCCTCTGTCCTCTGCTTCTACCTCCTTTTCCCTGCTCTGCTACCGCGCTCCTCTCTCTCCCGGAGGCTCACCTGTACAGTATATCACTAATGCCGGCAGGGCCATTATATCAATGGGCCATGGTCACAGTCTCCCTCTTCCTTTCCAATCTCTCCCTCTGTCTGTCCCTCCCGGTCTGTAATAAAACACTGGGCCCAGCGGTGGCTCTGATAGAGCTGTGGGATCACATTAGTGCTGCCCTCCAAGAGCTTGACAGGTTGTCTATGGCTTTGTGTTGTCGTCCCGGTTCCCATTAACAAGCTGCGTATGTGTATGTGCATGTGTGTGTCGTACAGTAGTCCATTCGGCAGTGTTATGGACTAAAATGAGATGAGCAGACACAGGCTTGGATGGAGTATATTTAGACATGAGGGTTACGTGTGCAGCAGTAAATACAGTGTGTCCGTGTAGCTTTATAGCTGGTGTATCTTTGCAAACATTTGCCGGAGTGTCGGCGGAGTCATATTTATGAAAGATTTCTCTCTAAACTGCTGGATATGTGTTCTGAGCAGAAATTGCAGTCTGAATTCTGTGGTATTTCAAATTTACTGGTGACCTCATCCTCACTGGCATTATTGCTTTTAAAGCAAACGTATCATCATTGCTTGTGCCTTAAATGTTATTGCCAAGTCATTTTACCAGCCTTGCACCATTGACAGATGTGTCATTTTTGAAATATCACTCACTCTGTTTCCCTCTTTGTGTCTTTCTAAACACACCCACACGTATAAACACGAAGCATACACAGCTCTGTCTCTCCTTTAACATGTACCTGGCGACCGCAGTGCATTAAATCACACACTGTATTTTCTCCCCGTGTATTTCCATAAGGGAGCAGAAATCATGTTTCAGTTCAGTGTATCGTAAGGAGGCACATGACGCGTCTCGTCCGCGATCCCTGGAAGCTCTCTTGTGTACATGCATCAGCTGCAATTATAATTTAACAGGAAAGCACATCCATTCACACGGCTTCAGAGTCCCTGAGCAAAATAACAAGCTTGCTGCTATCACTCACATCTGTGGCTCAGCGTGATTAAATCCATGTTGTACAGTGAGTAGCTCACGCGGGGGCCACTTTCCTGAGCTTCTACATCAGTGCTAATTCACAGCAAATGGCCCCTTTATGGTTTCACCTTGGACTGCGTCGCCACGATTAGCTCTCTCCCACGTCAGTGTTTGCCAGTCAACGGTGTCAAACTCTTCCAGTGGAAATCCAGAAAAGCCCCCTCCTCTCATTAGGTCCAACACTCCCCCAGCCCCCTCTTAACTGCTTTCCCTCCCCTCTCTCTCTCATCTCCTCCTGCCTCCCTCACACTCCCTGGCTCACCGGGCCTGGCCTGGGCTGGCTGTGCGGAGGTGGAGCGCTTAGCAGGCTAAATCATCTGGCACTCTGCCTTGAACTTTGCTCTAACTAATTTATAGGAATTAAAGCGGTTCACCTCAAAACGCTTGGCTCGTGTGCAGCTTTGGCTAAATGAGTCTAGTTTCTTTTCAAAATAGAGGATGTTTTGTTTGGATAATATCTTTCTCAAAGCATCAAGAGATGCATTTGCAATTTAACAGGCTTAAGCCTCTTGGCCTTTGTCTTGTGCTGACATTTAAGCAATTGTTGATTTGTCAGACAAAACACCGGCCCCGTGTATAATCATATTTTCAACAGGCAGCGATAGACGACTAAATTAAGGCGACATTAAAGAGCCTGATGTCGGACATTCTGCTTACTGATGAATCTGCGCTGTGTTTTCCAGTCAAAACACTGGCCAAGCATCAGTAGCAGTAAATGAGGTTACAATTATTCAAATCTGATTATTCAAATCAAAAGATTATGATTATCTGAAACCTGCTAATTGGCCCCTGCCTCTGACATAGTAGTTGTGGGCATAAGCCACAGCAGCAGCGGTAGCAGCTAAAGATTCCTTCTCCCTCTGCCAGTGTGCTCTTGTGGGCTCAATGTTTGGCTCCACTCCCCAGGCAGCTCCTCTCCTATGGATAGAGCCCAGCGTATGTGAAATGCTGCAGGCGGCTGCAGGCAGCTTATCCCTGCGCCTCTGCTCCCATACACGTCCCATCAGCCAAACTGGGACTGCCGGAGTAATCTTGTTAAGAATGGATGTTGTTATTGTGCGACTGGATGTGCATTTGGCTTCACGGTTAGCTGGGAGCACACGTGGGCTGGAGCAGGAGAGACAATGGGGAGGGAGTTTTGGATCGGCGGGGGGGGCGGTGGAGTGCCTATTTCTGGCACTTAAAAGATGACAGTCCTCAACCCTCTTCCTCCGCCTCCTTACTTTCACTCCTCGCTCCTTCCCTAGCTCCTCCCTACCTTCCTCTCCCGCCTCATACAACATAATAACAACAAAGCGGCCTCAGTAAACAGTGGATGTGACATTTACTTGAAGATCGGTGTCTTCACCTATAACAGGTATTAAAGATGATGATTATCATCACTGCTGAGCGAAAGGCAGAAGGTTGCTCACCTCAATCACTGAGTTGACAATAAAGAAAAAAAAAAAACATGCGCACACACACACACACACACACACACACACACACACACACGAAGAATCAATGGTTCCGTCCTTTGCTGTCTTCTCCCCCTTATTGCAACCACTCCTAACTCTGGTATCTGGGTGCCAACAGACTGTGGCTTTGACCTTTCTCACAAATGAATTATTTCGGTTTAATGATCCCTTCTGCAGAAAGAACAAAAAGATAGCTGAAATAATAGCCACGGGATGAGGGGGGTGGGACGTAAAAGGGCAGCACCCACACACACCCCATACTTTATTCTCCAACCTCACTTACACCCTACCTGTGAAGACACCTGTATCCCTCTAATAATGCCTCCTCCTTGTATTTGTGTCTCCAAGCTGCATGTGATACATCTAGCCAGAGTCTTATAAATGAACTGACTTCAAGAAAAAAAATACCCTGGATGTAACAAGCAGGTGGTGAAACACGCTTCTTTGTGTGTGTGAAAGTGACACTTTTTTCCCTTTCCTCCTCCAATGTTTGATTAATTCTTCTTTTTTCTGTCGGATCAGAAAAGGGGGGTGGGAAGTAGAGGAGGAGGAGGTGGAGGGGGGGGCTAGATGCATGAAAAATTCAAAACGTTATAATATAAAATCCAGATGAATCATGAATGCTTAATGGGAATCAGGGCCGAGCATGCAGGATGTTAAAATTGTTCTCAAAGAATCGTGGTGTATGTGCTTTGTCTGCCAGCGCCGCGTGCACAAAGAGGGACACGGCATGTTACGTCGCCTCTCTCAGCTGCTCTGTCTCTCTCGATGGCAGCAAAACGAGGTGTTGAGGGACACTGAATAGAGGATGCCAGAAACATGTGAAAAGCTTTTAGGGGCTAGAGGCCGTCTGTTATCGAAGTCTGGCTAATTGCCTTTATCCTAGCTGCAACTGCCTGTTGTTGTGCTTGTGGATCGGACATGCACCGATGGTCCATCTGATGAAATATTAACAAATCTTTGCTAACACCCGGTCGTCTCTATTGTGTTTTAATGAAAGCGCAGAGTTCCAAGAAAAACTTCTGCTATTATGAATAATAGAACATCCAATTAGTGTAACATCATCGCAGATGAGTTTGATGAAAGACTGGACTGGTGTAGTCTTGGAGGAGTGTGAACATTTAGTTAAGTTATCAAAGTGTTTGAATGGGATCCGGCTGTGTAGGTTGATTGCTTATGACTCAGTGACAACGTCATACGAGATTTAACTTTGTGCAGTCTTTCACGCGGAATTACAAACAAGGAAGTTATTTTTAACAGAGCTTAAAGTTGAACTGAAGTTTGAATTTCACTTTTGTGTGTATGGAAACTTCAACTACTGTTTTTCAAAAGATAAAAAATATTGTTGTACATATTTTTGGAAACTAAGCCCCAAGCTCTCATGGCAGCGGGTGACAGATACTTGAGATCCAGCATGGTTAGGAGATGAGCTGTTAACTTTGTGGAGAACGTCACACTCCCTACAAATGTTAATACAAGACACGTTTTCCCATCTTTTTCAACGAGCACACATACAGCACAGTAACTTTGTTTATGTATCATTAGCACAAGTCGTTTATTCCTTTATAACATTCAACCGCTGGGAGCATACTAAGTCTCTATTCCACTCTGAAAAGGGGACGCTAATAAGCTAGGCTAACTACCTTGCATTTAAAAAAAAAAAGAAGCCGAGATGCTAACAATAGCACCGATTTCCAAGAATGGTTCCCAACCTTTTTCCTTCAGGGACCCCTTTTCATCATTGAGTAAACTGACAACCCCTGATGAAGCGACATATTTTATGGATATTTCATATTATATTCAATGCATGATAGTGACAGTACAGAACAACTAATAAACTGTACAATTAACCAAATAGTGACTGCAATAACTGCAGTAAGTTTGTGAAAAATGAGTGATTTGGATGAATTCTGAGTAGATTATTTCCTATGTGTATTGCACTGAGATGAGTATTTCTGATATTTTTGGAACTTTGTGGGATTCTCTGACTGTATTGTGTATTTTTTTATTTAACATTCATACATACTTAATGGGCTTCTCACATTCACTGTCACTGTTTTAGCTCTGTGGTTGTTTAAACTGTGTACTTTTCCAATGCAGGATGAGGTTGCTTGGCAGAGAGTGAAGGCTCTGTGAATATAGCTTGTGTTCAGGTCTTCAATGTGCCCTATCCTGTTAGATTTTTTTAAGTTTATATCTTGAATAATAATCTAAATTTTAGAAATAACAATTTCATGTAGATTTCTTGATAGAAATAAATAAAAATGATGACAGATAGGCCCACTTTATATTGAAAAAAAAAAGTTTTCTCTCACCCCTTAGAATGTAGAGGGCTGTATAACCCCGGAAAATTTTGGCGACCCCTAGTGGGGGTCATGAATGCCAGGTTCCTGCACAGTAGAAGGTAGACTACTTTTTGCTCATGTTGTACCTGGGGTTCTGAACATTTTGATGACCGATTGCCAGTTTATGGAGGCAGTATGTGATTAAGAGCTGCGCAGGAAAATGCACACGTCAAAAAATCACTCAGTTGCTTTTCAAAATTGCTAACTGTAGCTAACAGTCCTAGCATTGATGACAGAACGTTATGGCCGCAACACTTGCGCCTAACCTCACTGATAAACTATTGAAAGTGAAAGTACTGACATTGACTGTGGATGATTAAAATTGAATGCATGCATTTCATGTCACATTCAGGGGCCCCACAAAATGTTTTTGAGGGCCGCCACTGGCCCGCAGGCCGCACTTTGAGCACTTCTGTGTCACTAGAAACACCGGCTGAGTCATTTGCAGTTTATTCTTCATCCTACATTATGCAACAGACGGGGTTTAGCTAGTGTTAGCTGTTTCAGTTTTATGGGTCTTGTTGGTTTGATGGCTCAGTTTACAGATGGGACTGAGCAACAGTTAACCATTTAAGCCCACTGGCTGTTTAACTGTCTGAGTGGCCATTTAAACGATACAACAAATTATTTTTACTGCTAGCCCACACAGAATTTGCACTAACACTGCCAGTCAGAACCAAAAATTCATGCCCGCCGGAGAAAAATATTGTAAAGTGTGCTGTCACTGCTAAAGAATAAATAAGACTTAAATTTTTCCTCTTTTAGTAAAGTACAGTTTTGACTAAATGCATTGATTTCTCTGCTAAATTATTTATAATTTCACTTTAAATAGTCTAAAGCATTTCAATATTATGTGTAAATGCATAAATGTCTGTTATAAACAGAGCTGTCTATTTTCTAAGCTCATCCTGCTCAGGGTCACAGGGGGCTGGCACCTCTCCCAGCATGCACTGGGCATTGGGCGGGGTACACCATTGCAGTCTGCCAATCTATCACAGGGCTCAACACACACTGACACATTCACACTCACATTCACACCTACAGGCAATTTAGAATTTCCAGTTCACCAGTTAACCTGCATGAAACACCACTGTGCTGCCTTTATGAATTCATGTTGTTTATTGGGTATGTTTTTGCCGATATACCTAAAAAAATTATCTGCATGACAGTTAAAATCGAAATTAAAGCTTAATTTGCTTTTCTCTTGTGTGATTAAGGATGCCATTTGAGTGATGCATTGAACTGGAAATCCCAAAATACAACATTGTCAACAATATTATCCTTTGAGGAAATTCTCTTTAAGTACCGAGCAGTGAAAACAAGAAGCGTAAAGATACTTTAAATTTCACAAAAACGAGGAGCCGTGCCTCGGAGGGAAACCCCCTCCGAGTCTCATGAGATGACTCTCCTCTCGCCTCTAAGAAGAGGAACACTCTGCCAAATGGCACAGTGCCCTTTTATGTTACTTTCTGTGCTTTATCTGCGTCATGAAGCTGCGTCGCTGCTGTTAGCTGATGAAGACGAGGAGCAGCTGTGGTGAGGCAGCAATATTTTAATGGCTCCACAGATCTTTGAATGGTCTGTCATCGGGGGAAACGACCTGGGCCAACCCCCAAAACCATTGTAGCCTCCATCTGGATGGATGCAGTCACACAGGTCCTCATTTCCCTCCATCTCAATCTGTGCAGCACTCCCAGTGTTTACAGAAGCCGGCGCCCGCTTGAATCACCACTTGCCAAGATGTGGCATGTTTATCAGTGTCTCTCTCTGCACACAGTAACACGCCGGCACATAAACACAGATGCACATGCAAACACAAACACACATTGTCTATGTGTCTCATTGAGTGGCCAGATAAGAAAACATGACATTATCTTTTTGGTGTGTCTGCTGTACCTGTGCACACACACACACACACACACACACACGCGTTTGTGTGTGTACCCATGTGTCCACACAATGTGTGTGCAGTCAAAATGCTAATGTCATATCTGCCTTGATGACCTTTTCTTCTTTGTTGATGCCCAGTGTTTTTATAAATACCGTGCTGATATCCTGGGATTTGTAATTACCGCACAGCAGCAACACGATGCCTCTTTATTAGTTTTCTGACAATGGCCTTCCTCGTCACCGCCGAGTGCTGTGTGTGTGTGTGTTTTAATGTGTGTGAGGCTCTTCTGTTGTCCTGTTTACACAGCTGAATCCTACAGTACACTGGTACTCCTCATAGTACATGCTGCTGCTCACACACGCCTGCGAAAGACAATGGATCAAGTGTGTGATGTTGTTTCTATTTATATGTCAGTTTTGCTCAACAATAGTCATAATATCCATAATATCCCATTTATTATCCGGTTGTTCATCTACAGGAGCTTCTCAGAAATGATCTCAGGGGATTCATAAATGGATCATATCCACAGAACACGTAGATGAAAATAGGATGGAGGGATTTATCCGAGCAGATACCTCAGCCTGCTGTATTACCTCAACAAATACCGCACTAGATCAAGACGGAATTCAGATCAGGTGTCTTGAGCGGGATCTTGGCACACAATATGTGTGCTAACATTTACAATGCAAAAACAGGAGCGGGATTCCTGCCTTTGTTGCATCACCTGTGCGGAGGGAAAATGCATGTCAGAAAGGTCTCTGTGCATACGTAATGGGATCCTGCTCCGCACCGGCTCGGCGTTTGTCGATAAGGATCACACTCCCCAGGTTCGACTCGGGGGATTAGGGCAGAGGCCGTTTGATCTTTGTGGTTTTGCATAAAAATCACAAGTCTCCTGAATCCTGCAGCAAAGGAGCTGAGTTAGCTAATTGGGAGGTGCTGCTGCATGGCGGGATGGACACATTGTAGCTTCATGTAGTGTCCTCAAGATGCCTTTGACAACCACTGCAATTACAGTAAAGTCAGAGTGCTGTGTTAATGATGCTTTCAGAGTGGAGGAGTGGAGAGGGCTGTTTTGAGTCATGCAGCAGTTGACACGCTGTAACCATTCTTTCAAATCCAGCAAACACACACGCACAATAGTGTGCGCAAAAAAGCAACTTATCAAAACAGGCAATCAGACAGGAGACTAAATGTGTCAATCATCACATAGCAGCAGTGGTCAGCCTCGGTGTATAAAAGTGTATCCTGAAATGCTCCTGAGCTGGGTCCCCTGCATCCACATCAGATCAACATGCGCCGAAGCAGCCAACGCAGCAAAAGCAGAGAGGGGTGTGCCAGTTACGGAACATAATTGCTACTAATGACCATTAGGAGTTTGGTTTTCATCCTCCAGGGGCCATAGAAAAGGCCTTTCGTCTTATCAGTTGATTAGAAGCAAATAGACAGGGCCGGATCCTGCATATTAAGTAAACAGGGGGCTAAAGTGGTGTTACTCTATCAGGGGAAAGCCTAATGGGGTGGCGGGGAGCTCATCCTCTGCTAATGCCTGAGTTCTAACAAACGGACAACTGCTCACAAACCCCTGCTCCACTTGTCAAATATTGGTAGCATTTCCTCGGCTGCCAGTTGAAATTGTATCTGTAAAAAACAACAAAAAAATGATTCCATCAGCTTGGGGCTTGGACTCAGTTTACTTTCCTGCTCCTAACAGCAAAATGCTGTAGACCTTTGTGCTGCTCTGTAGTAAAGGCACTTATGCTCTTCCAGCAGCAGTGCTGGTATCCAACTGTCAGCGATGGCAGCAAAGTTGTTTTTTCCCTCTCTGTGGATTCATTTGCATTATGCAAATGAACAATTGATATGGATCTTCTCCCCTCCGATGAACATTTTGCACAGCAATTTGCCAAGCAAGTAATTACTTATTGATAGAATGATATTACACAGGAAATTGTTGTATAAAATGGCAAACTCATCTCATTGAAAATGGTGGCAAAAATAATAAGAATAACAATAATAAAATTAGAAATCATCAGTTAAATGGACACGAGTTATGGAGGCCTCGCAGTTGTTCTCCCTGCACTCTCTCCATCGCCACCTGTGGTTGCACCCTGGGCTTGTGGCTTTGCATTTTAATTAATTCCAAACATTATTAAGGATACAAATTCATTGTCTCACTCGACTGCACTACGCAATGTAGTTGAGCTGCAGGAATATCAGCAATTATCCATATTGTGATGGAATATTTATGCTGTGTTTGTTTAACCGGCATGTCACATTGTGTCGTGACCAGCGATAAAGCTTTTTTTTTCTCCTGTTCTTAACATGGAGGAGTTGGAAAACAAATTCATTTCTCCAACAGGTTTGTTTAATTTGCAGTATATAATAAACAGCAGTGTATTGCGAACTGGAAAAGGTGACTTTTCAACATTAGTTTATTTAGATGAACATCATGTTTTAAGTTCGACCCTTGCTCAGTTTGTTTCAACACAAGATTCCCCCTGCTGAATTATAAATCAAAGGCAGGATTCTGTGGAAACTGTTTAAATGCATCTCGTGGTTTTTTATATTCTTGAGGCCAGTTTTGAGCACAGTGCTATTTCAACTATAAGGCAAAATCAAAGCAACTAAAAGCATGCAGCACTTCAACACTGTGACCTCTGGTAACCTTGAAAGAGAGAGTGAAAAAAAAAAAAAAAATCATGAGTCACCCAAGTCAATAAAGCAATTACTATCACCCCGCCAGGATCAGTGGTCAGTCGCAGAAACATTAAACTCATTTTTAATTATCTAATTCATAATGACCTATCTCACAGTTATATTTCCTTTTGTCTGCTTCCACCTTAATTGCAGAAAGAAATTATTTCCCAACACGTTGATACTCGTGTGTTTGCTTCAGCACCATTCCAGCTCTAATATCGAGCATCTCGAGAGATTGGCACCTGGAGGAAAACAGAAAAGGGAAAGGAGGAAAAAAAAGGGCCAGTGTGCAGCTGCATTTTCTTCCTCAGTAATCGAATCCCTCAAAAGGGGTCCATTTTTCTTCATCTCCCCAGGTCCACAGGACCTTTAAACAGAGCAAGGCACCAAAAGAAGGCGCCATAGAACACAATTATAATTCCAATATAGTCTTGTAAAGAAAATGTAAACAGATAGCCAGGCTGCAAAGCTGCCCCCATTTTCCCAGAAGACTGGTAATAAAGTAGAAAAGATGTAATACTGGAAGAGGCTTTTTACCCCCTGTCCTTTTCTCACTCCAGAAATTGAAAAGTGTGGCTCTCTGCGATGACACTGGTAGAAGAAGGGGATGCTCTGAGATTTATGACAGATTTAAAGGGGGCACAGAGGAGGGGGAGATTTTTACCAGAGGCGTTAATGCGGTTTTGCAAATGAACTCTAATGCACGAGTATTGATAAGAATTAATGTTGGTCTGCAGTGCTGGTGGAGGCCCCTCTTTCCAGTACAGTAACTGTGCATGTTTTGTCACAGGCTTAATTTCAGAGCCTTCTGACAGGGGACACAAACAAGCCGCTGAACCCTCCAGAAATCTGAACAAGAGCAAATTGGTGGCAAATTTTGATTTGTAAGAGCATGCTGCTTTCATATTGGCAAATCTTGAATTCTCCGGGCAAAACATTTTTCATCCCTTTCCATAGTTTTCTCCACTCTTGAATATTCCGTTTGTTGTACGCTGTCTTGGGGGTAGCATTTGTTTTATGCCTGATTTTATTTTTTCTCAAGTTTATTCTCCAACCATTGGAAGGCAGAGGAAACAGCAATGGGCTGCTTATGATAATTTCCTGGCAGTGGTTGCAACTGTCCTAATAATAATTACTGGTGGTGGGAGCAGCTTGGGCACACAGCTTAAGGGTGTGTGTGTATGTGTGTGTGTGTGTGCATACAGGACGAAATGTCTTGTAGTTGCACTCAGTCACAGCAGTCATCGCTCTCCAAATCATCTATCATTTATATTTCAGAAAGTGTTGTAACAGTTATGTGAGGTCAAGAGTGGAGTTTGTGGAACAACAGTGGAGATGGATTTTATGAAACGTATTCTGAAAGAAAAGTAGTTTACAATCCAACGGTGGCAACCAAAGCCTGACGATATTTTGAACCATAAGAGCCGTGTGGTAAGATCTTGTGGCGTGACCTTTAGCATAACAGTGTGAATGCAATCTGGTACTCACTTAGCCAGGGAGAAGAGACTCCCGGAGCCGGTTAGTGCCTGGCCGCGCTGTTTCCCACTGAGTGTAAATCACAGAAAGAAAGAGAGAGGCATGGACTTTTGTACTTGTGTGAGTGTGCACGTATGAATATGTGTGTGCCCTCCTTGTTGTCTGTATGTGTGTGTACGTGTGTGTGAATCGCAGTCCGGGCCAAGAAGCAGTAAGGCCCGGCAGGCCAGGAAGGCGTGGAGGAGGGGGGTGGGGGGTGTGACAGTTTAGTGTGAGAAGGGGAAATGGCATGGTGCTGCTGAAGCTAGTCATCCGTCTGCTGTGACACCCAGCGTGCATGGAAGATGTCCCCGGGACTCGGCAAGGCGGCAAGGCAGAGAGGAAGTGTGGTCGTGCAGAGGAGTGGGCGGCAGAGTGGAAGTGTCATCCTCTCTGTAAGTGTCACTCTGTCTCTGGTTCCCTGTCTGTCTGTCGCACATGGGCGCTGTATCTTTGCTTCGCACTCGCTGTCGCTTTCCAAATGTTCGACCGCACAAATGCACAAACATTTTTTTTAACCCAATGAACCCTGGGCTGCTTTGACAAGCCTTTTCTGCAGGCCTGTGGCAGTTAGGTCATGTCGTAGTTAGGTATGCTATATACTGTCACTTGTAACGTCTTTGGCACCACTTGTTGAGAATGAGAGAACTTGGAAGCAAGCAAATAGATTCAAATGCTCAGGTACAGATACACCAGAGTTGGTGTGCTTTTGCTGCAGTGGGAACACTGAAAATTCAGTGTGCAAAACACACAAAATGACCAAAATGTATCCTCCTTGTTGACCTGCCATCCCTCTCCCTCCCCTCTGAGGTTACTAATAGGGGGACCGCAGTCTGGGTTGGCTCTCAGATGTTGTCCTATCCACACCTCGGACTATTACCAATAAATTATTGACAATAATCAATTTTGATGGAGCATTTCTACTTTAACCGACGCAGTTTTTCTAGACTTAACCGCACTGGTTTAGCAGCCTCAGAACTGGACCAGCATGCTTTGTAAAAAACGCTCCTCAGCCGATCAAATCTGTGCATCAAGACAAGCATTGCAACCTAAGTCAATCAGTGAGATGCATGCCAACATGAGAGACAAGACAAGAGACAGCAGTCACAGAAATCAGTGAGACAGAGAAAAATAATTTCAGTGAAACAGAAACAGACCTTTTTATCATGAATGGACAGACTCTTACATGCTGAATCTTCCCACAGGCAGTTCATAACCAGTATGTCTCTAAACTATGTAATCAGTTGGCTAACATTGCCTAATGATTACATAGATTAAGACAAGTACCTGGTTTTGAGCTTTTGCTTGGTACAAAGATAAACATTGCTGAGTGTTTCACATTTTCAGCAAACGGAACAAGGCTTTTAAAGTAATAAGGGAGAAATTTTGAGGCGAGTGATCTACATCGTTGTGAGACCTTGGGAGGCAGAAAAAAACTCCATGAAGGCCATCCCATCTATCTAAAGGATACAATGAAGGGTAACTTCTTGAAGACACTTTTGTAAATGAGTTTTTTAAGCTTTATTGACAGGAGACACAGATGGCAAACGCGGGGAGGGAAAGAACAGGATGACATGCGACAGAGGTAAAGGTCCAACAAAGGAAGAAGTAGGCAGTTATGTGATCTGCATCTCATTTACTCAGCTACTGTGAGGCCACAGTGGGAGGCTGTTTTTTCTTGTTGTTTTTAATGGAGAAAAAGTATCAAACTATTTGAAACACATGACATGTTTTACAGTACATGAATGGATGGGGCAGCATGCCTTTATTATACCATAGATTTAACTTAAGAACCTTGATTAAAGGACATTTTGTCTAATAATATACTTATATAACAAAACAAACAACAAAATCATGATTTCCTGTCTTTCCTATTGTTTAACTTTTCTTATTTCCATCTGTGATAAATGTGTAGTGTTTACAGCCAAGGTTCCCATCTGCTTTAGGTGATGTAACATGACATCAATGAGCAAGCTGTGGGCTCCACCTGAGCAACTGACACAGAGCTAATACTGCATTAGCTATTAGAATTGCCTGCTTGCACAGGAATAGTCGAAAAATATGTTGCTTGGATTTATTTTATTATTTATTTAATACTGCATATCATGCCTACAATTAATAGTGATGAGATGAGGACTGAAGTTAAGCTGGACTTCATATTAATGGATTTATAGTTTAATCTGTAATATATTTTATACACTTACAATGTTTTATAAAGTAAGACCTATTCGCATGGGACTAGTATTACCTGGTGACCTCTAGTAATTTGTAATAATGGCAGAGGTCGTCGGTGATCTTAATCCCGTGAGAATCTGCCAGGTCTTTAATATGTCAAGAAAAAGTTGCACCACAAAAGATATAGAATATTTTGTCAAGCACAGAGGTCTTGCGATAATGTTAGTCCTGTGCGAATTGGTACCTCAGAGATTTGGGGTCATTGTAAGTGTTTTGTTTTCTCTTTGCTGCCTCTTTACTGGTCAAGAATTATGAAGGCTGCGTTGGCACTTGAAAGTATTTTGGGTGCAGGAGGCAGACAAAAGCAAGTTCAAAACCCTCAGAGGAGCAAAATACATGACGTGAGACAACATGAAGCGCTTCTATCAAATTACATCACTGCTAGTGGTGCTGTGTAGTGTTTCTGTGTTATGTGGAGTAGAGTGCATCATATCTGGGGAATAATACCACTAAATTCAATTAAAGACAGACTTTGGTTATCTTGTTCAAATGCACTGCACAAAACACAGACGTGGGGCGTTATTTATAAATCACAAAAGGTCCCCTAGTAATATGAGTCTAATGCAAACAGGGCGTTGGATGTAAAATTTTTATTTGTAAAGTAAATAGCTGCTGTCAAATAAATGTAGTGGAGTAAAAATATATATATTTCCATGTGAAATGTGCTGGAGAAGCAGGATAAAGTGGCATGAATTAGAAATTGGCAAGTAAAGTACAAGTATCTCATAAATACACTTCAACAGTACTTGAGTAAATGTACTTATTTACTTTCCACTTAAGCTGTTCCGCAGCATGTGTATGAGTGATCAGCTGGGCTCAGAGAGCAAATGATTTATTCTCTCTGCCAAGTTTTAACTCATTCCATAATATTTTGTGATGTCCCCACCCCCTCCACCCCTCTTCCCTCCATTACTAGCACTAGTTATTAATGGCGTTACCTTCAGTATCAAGTCTCACGCAGCGGGTGACCCAGTTGGGAGAGGGAGAAAGACAAAGAGAGACAGAGAGACTGAGGGGGGAGCCAGAGTTGCTGGGATTTTAATGGCTCCTGCTTGCCAAGTGTGGTCATGAGCCTCCAGTGCACAGACAAGGCCTAATCAAAAGCCCCACACGGTGTGAGTGACAGCATCAAAGTGCATCTGCATACTGCGGGGAACTCTCCCAACTTTCTGATTTCTTCACAATTAAAGTGGGTGCGGGGAATGGAAACGCACGCTGTGATGATTTCTTCCTCCTCCTGTTTTTTTTTCTGTCTCCCTCCTTTTCCTCTTTCCTCCCGTAAACAACATGAGCGCTTATCCCGTTCGCCTGTTATGTTTGTGTACATTATTTCCCAACCCTCAGGAGGCCCAGGGGAGGAGAGGGAGAATTAAAAAGGGAGAGAAAGAGCTGAGGAGTGAAAATGTAGAAAAGACACCAAGAGGAACGCTGCTGAGAGGAAGACGGAGAGAGGCAGACAGAGCGGGGAGAGTGTGAGAGGGCTGTATTTTCACACCATTACTGTTTGTAGAGCGTTTTAGCACCCTGAGTAACTACGCTATGTCAAAAAAAAAGTGTTGTGCTGCTGCGTGAAAACATCTTTCTGGAATACGACAGCGTGACCCACAGCAATAGCGGTTGACCAACAAACTATAAACACAACTTGAATGATTCTCCATGCTTAAAGACATTACAGTAGCTCGTGTTTGCTCAGAGGCATTTCCTCTCTTTCTGTCTTTCTACTTTTACATGTTCTGCCATAAATATTTCAAATGCTACAAACCCATCAAAAACATTTTTTTGGGAGGGGTTGGAAGCAAAAACACCAGCAGGATAAAAATTTATATGTCAGGTTTATACTTTCTATCTCCACTTCCCTCCCTCCCATTAGCGGATTGGCTGCTGAAGTGCTGCTTCCTATCAAGGGAACTGCAAAACTCTGCACGAGCCAGAATGATGGAAATTACTTTTCTGGCTTCTCTGTGTGGCGCTACTATAAGGCCAGGAGTGTATTTCAAATGTAATTGAGTTTGGTGCGTTCACAAAGGCAAAATGGTGTGTTTGTGACCAAAACGATGCACATTATTTCGCTTTCGGATATGCGGCCAAACTTTTAGCGCGGCTATATCCGCCTCCTTCCAAAATTCCCCTGGAACTGCTTGTTAATGTTATGTGATTGGTTTTGTTTTATACCTGCGTCCTTTAGACCTTCCAGCCCCCCCCTTTCCCCTCTCCTCTCAATGTGACTCCCAAGCGCCTCCATTTGGCTTTGATGTTATTAAATGAAAAGACCTCAGGTTGCGGGGAGTATACTGGCACTTGCTCACAGCATCACACTCGACAGCGGCATTTGGGAACACACCAAATTCAATTTCTTTTACTGCCAGCCTAATGACAATGACAACCTGGCAGAGCAAATGCTTAAAGTTAAAGTTTTATTTGTCACAAGCTCTTAGAGATTATTCCCTGATCCTGTGACGTCCTTTGTTTTTTCATCCACCCGTGCAGGTCAATAGGTTTGGCCACCCCGTTTCTGTGTATGTAAGCATTTTTGCCAGCATCTGGAGCGACTAAATGGATATTGGAAGCTGTTGCCGGAGCCGAAAGAATGTTGGACAATGGTTGAGATTGATGAGTGTTTGGGCGCTTTCCCTGTGACCCCTCCGCATCTGGCAGGAACAAAGTCAGGCAGGTGTGACAGCCAGCATCCATCTACTAGTCAGCTGTAATAGGGAGGGGGCATTTGTACAGGGACACACACGCAAGCAAACACATACACACACACTAAAGACTGTGTTTTCTACACATTTTAGCAAGCAAGGATGCACACACATATCTGTCACACACACACGCGCGCCTGTAAGTGAAGTATGCACACACTCATTCAGGCACACACACACGCACTTACACACTGACTCAGGGAAAAAAAAAAGCCTTCCTGGCAAGCTCCACTGTGTGTCTTTCCAGGAAGGAGTCGTTTTGCGATGCTGACTTCCTTCAAATGTCTGCGAGCTCTCATGTCTTATTATAGGAGACAAACGACATGTCGTACAAACACCACGTCCCCACTCATTAGCTCCGGACATGACAACCGTCGCAACATGTTTCACTTATCTGTGTCTTCTACATGGGAAATACTCAGACTGCTCACATGTTGAGATTCAAAGTGTAATTGCAGATGTATC
>JAPZEB010000001.1:4515334-4533117 GCA_029783705.1 Chaetodon striatus
TAAATAAAGAGTCACTTTATCATCGTAAAATAAACTTCACTCAGAGTCGACAGAAACAAAATAAAACTCACAAAAATGTCTTGTGTTGTCTTATCACTGTTCCAACAATCACCAGCTCTGGTTCATTTGAAATAAATCCTTAATTCATCCAGACAGATGTGAAAATATGCTGCCTCTATACACGCTAAAATTACTGCTTGCCTAAATGGAGTTTGGTGGTTACTTTGCAGCCTGTTTGTGGCCGCCAGCTGCTGCACTCTCGCTCAGTATTGGATTGATTTCAAATTGTTGTTTCCATCCGTCATTTGGAACATTTAAAACATGGGAAAATAAGGTCTAGGTTGGAAATTACAGAACTTGAATGAATAAATGAATGAATGACTTTATTTCAAACCAAAATGAAAAGTAAAAAACAAACAAGACAAAGATAACGGTGTAGGTAGAAGTAAAACTTACATGTCCCTAGCCCCTTACTACATTTCCTCTTTTAACACATATGTTATTTCGACAAATTCCCAAATTTATTTACAGCTAATATACAACTATCCCCAGTCTATTTACCACCCAGTTAAGTAAATAAGTACTAAACCCAGTTTATTTACAGTCCAAATACCACCCAGTGTTACAAAATAATCTGCACTCCCCTAACACCTTTCCTCATCTATATATTTGCCAAAACATCTATATATCTGCTCACCTTTTAACAGATTTTTCTACCGAGAGCACTTTAGAAACTCTTAACATTTGAGTCACTCAAATGGTGCGCCGCAGCACACTGGTTTGCCGTGATGCAAATGCAGGTGTGCTGTGGCATTTTGTGATAACCACATACCATTATTATTGCAATATTCAACCTATACAAAAAATACTGTATCAGTACATTGTGCACACACATTTCCTAATAAAGAGGCAAAGTCTTGCTAAAAACAATGTAATTATTTTGATTTAATTTAAAAAAATAACCTCTCGGGGGACCTGTTTGTTGCCATTCGTACAAGGGAATTATAAGTGTGTGACACATTACGTCCTATTGAAATGGGTGTGTTTTTGGTGCTTTGACGTAATTTCAAAAAGTCTAAAATGAATTCTTGAATCATTTTAATTAATATTTCATGAGTAATAGTTGGTTGTCAACTCTTATTTGATATTAGTAAATAAAAACAATCATCATGTCGTGATTTTGGCCACTGGAGTAGATCTCAGTTTCCAGATTGTCAGTTTTAGAACAGAGTTTCTAGAAAAGTAAAATGACATTATTTAAATACCAGGACACAAATGAAAGCCTTCATACATCTTCAGTTCAGTTTTAGAAGTCTTGTATATGTTGTGGGTTTTGTCATGCAGCTGTCATATAATGAGTCAAATCCAAATTAATCAAAGAAGAAATCAATCTCTACATCCTTAGAATTTTAAATTCACAAGAAGTTAAAATGAGTAATGTTGGAAAGAAAATGAAAACAGGAGGATTAAAAAATCTGATCTCACCAGTTTTGTTGTTGTGTTGCCATAGATGAAGATAACCAGGAGGGCCAGGAGGGGGCGCCATCCTCTGATCCAATGGACTCTCTCTACAAAGACATCCTCAGCAAGGAGAGGAAACAAGCTTCACGACAAGAGGGAGAAACAAGTGGAGCATCACACCTGTCTGCACACAGAATTACATCTGACCAACCACAGGACTCACAGAGTGACAGCAACCAATCAGAAGAAGTCTCTGACCATCAATCTGAACTGTCAGAGTCAACTTCAGACGCCTCAGAGCAGCAGCAGCTCGCTCAGGACAGACCGGGACAGCCACCACTGGCTGCTCCAGTACAGATAAATATAAGCCAGCCAATCGGGAGTCTGTGTGGAGCAGCGAAGGCGAGGTCAGGGGGACCGCTGACCGTCAGAGGGGAGATTGAGACGATCTCAGATGAAGAAATCCTAAAGAACCGTGAATCCGAAGAAGTGATCAGGAGCATCCCGAGGTTCCGACACTACCAGCCAGGAAAACCCTCAAAGGTACCAACAGCTGCGTTTACAAGCCACTCAGACTCTCTTAGACTTAGGTTTTAGGCTGATTACAGATAGCTCCCACTCAAAAACCAGTCCAGAGATTCAAACATTGTTTACATGATGATCTCAGCTGTTTCCCAGCTGTTTTCCCGCTCCAATATGGCTGCCATAGCAGATATAACATTACCTGAAAGGATGCACTTCCCTGCCAGTGCGTGGTGTATTGATTTAAGAGCAGAGTGTACACTTTCATTTAAATCTGACCTCCAGTCCTATATCACACATGATAAATGGTGTTTCCATGGACTTACAAGAAAGGACGGCAGAGGAGATACCCGCACACCAGTGTGACTGGGCGAGAAAGCCATAGGCTGAGATCAGTGCAAAAAGGCCCAGGCCGTAGATCATTTTTTCATGACAAATCCTCTGTCAATTATGACCCTATAACTCCAGCCCCTCTCCTATGTGGTTCAACAGCAAAAGGGCGGCCATGTTACATTCACTTCAGCACAGTAGAACATGCAAACGTTTCAGTCAAGGACTTTTTTGTTGCCCCAGGTAGGCACAGTCTCACAGCAGCCCTAAGGTCTGCATGGACGACACACAGTGGTCATAAAATGTGTAGCTTTTAATCAGACTGCCCATTGAGCAATTAAAATCCAATGACTCTCCTGACAGGACTGACATTACAGACACAGTGCTGATTTGAAGCTGTGTGTTCGCAGCACACTCAGACGCCCACACCAGCAGTTCCACACTTTACATCTTAAAGCAGTGGTTCCTAAATGAAAATGGGTCGCAGGTCCAGTCTGAATGGATCACAAATGACTAAGTTTTTAACGAAACACGCTTTATTTTGAGGCACAGTGAATTTCCGGCATAAAGCTTTTATTTTGAAGTGCTGTTTCCTGCTGTAGAGTGAGTGACAGTCTGACAGCTACTTAACAGAGACAGCAGACTAGCTCAACAACACGGCCAAACACAAGTAGGACACTAAATGTGTTAAACTGTGTGGACCTCAAACTAATGACTAAGGAGAAATCTGGACCCTGTGGCTGCACCAGTTGGGAACCACTGTCTTAATGGATAGGTTCACAAGAGAACAGTCAGGTGGACATGTGTAAGGACATGTACCTTAACTGTAGATCTGTTTTGCATTTCCAGCGCAGACAGGAACATAGACGAGGTTGTTACCAGATGCTAACAGCTGTGTCACCGCTCCGTCCAGCTCCAGCTGTATTTGCTCTTTATAAACGATGCAAAAGAGCGTCTGCACCTTGCCGAGTGTCCACAGACAGGGTTTCATGACATTTTCAGAACAGAAAAGAACAGGCTGGAGTGTTTAGTGTCACAATCAATGGGATATTTAAAAATAGCAGGTTGGTGCACTGAGTGTGGACGCTCTATTGACCAGTCAGCGGACTGCAGTGTTTCTAGCTCCATCTTTTAGTGTCCAATTAGTGTGCTAGCACCTCAACAGAGGGGTGACACAAAAAACAACAGGACAGAATGGTGTGGTTCTGTTGGAACCATCCAGAACTTTTGACAATGGAAACACAAAGTTCAAATGTTTTTGATATTTATTTCAAATATGTATATGTACTGTAATAATGAAAAGCAGTTGTTCATTTATAGTTACGTAACCTGTCTGAATGTTCATGTCTTTTTTGTATTGACACATTCGAAAAGGAGTGGGAGGAGTTATTAACTTATTAAATCCCACCTCTTCTCTATAAGTAATTGAGTAAAATGAAACAGACAGTTTCTTTATATAGATAAACCTACACCTTGAACTTTTCTAAATATACCGTCGTTATAACATTTTAACTTTGCCACACAAAAATAACACATGTATATGTCTATAATATTAATTACCAAATGTCTATCTTACAAAAACCTGTCTTAGTATATAATATAAATTACCAATTATCAGTGACTTGCAAGTATAAATCAGTCTAAATGTATGTTTCATATATTACAATATTAATATTAATACTGCACATATATCTTTATTAACTTGTCCTGCTATCTTTTTATATTTGAATAAGTGAACATATGAATGATACAAAGTATGGATATACGTAATTCTGCCAGTATATAAATGTGTGTCCACCCACACACCCATAAACTGATAAATACTTTACATATTAATACACTGTTAATTACAGAAAAATGTAAATGTGTGTATATATATAAGTAAACAAACTGAAGTGGACCAGACTGCTTGGTGGAAACAAGGTTATTTAAACAGGTTTTGCTTGCTGTTATAATTCGCTTCATAGACCCAGTGTGTGTGAGGGGTGACAAAATTCACAGTAGTGGAAGTTAACCTGAGGCTGAGATGACACTTCAGCAGCTGGACGAAATTCCCTCGTGTTACTGTCCCTCTGATGCAGCTCAGCACGGAGACACGGTGCAGGGACACACAGAGAGAGAATTTAATGCTAAAAAGTATCCTCCTGATTAATCTTATTCACACTGCTGAAGCCTCACATTACCTTTGGAGAAAGTGTAGAACACATTTTCGTGCAGAGCGAGCGCTGTGGATTTTGTCCCCCATCTTTTTCATCGAAGCTGCTGTGGGAGTGGATCTCTGTTGGCCAGTGTGAGCAGGAGGAATGATCACAGCAAGCAGGGACTGTTTCAATTTTAATAGGGGCACTGTGGGCACTTAATGCTCCTAAAGTGGAGCATTAAAATGGCATAAATCATCTCACGGTAGTTTAAAACCTTCAGGATCTGCAGGTGGAGGACTCTGTCAAAAGAAAAGGACGATCATCGTTGTAAAGTTTAATTATATTTTCTTACGGCATGTTAAAGAGCTGCAGCTTCAGACTAAAGCGACACCCTGGTGACAGCACGCACACACTGAACAGAGACGACGCAGTGACATGACCAACTCCTGTTGAAGATTTTTGTCTCACTGTAGGTGCTGTGTGTGAAGAACCTGAGTGCACAGGCCTCAGTGGCCCAGCTGGTGGCGCTGTTCTCCAGGTTTGAGCAGAAGAACGAGCCGCCAGTTGTTTACCGCCTGCTCACAGGAAGGATGAAGGGTCAGGCCTTCATCACTCTGCCAGGTGAGAAACAGTGTCTCCCATACAGGAGGTGAAAGTGGTGCAGTGCGCTGCCTCTGTAGTAGCACATTGGTCTGTGTCAGAGCTAACGGCGACCCGTTTCACTCTGGACCAAAGTGACAGACACACGGACCAATCATAAACAAACTGCACTCTGTGTGTTCTCTCCTTGATGCAGTGCACATTGGATCTGTTAGTAGGTGTATTTGTCTTCCTTTGACAGATGCTGAAACAGCCCAGAAAGCCTTGCAGTTGGTCCACGGATACCGGTTGCTAGGGAAACCTTTGGTGGTGGAGTTTGGCCGTGAGCGACAGGAAGAGGAGAAACAGAAGGAGAAGCAGGAGGAGAAGAAATAAAAAAAACAAAAACCTCTTATTCCTGTCAACAACACGGAACATCCAGAGTTGTAAATAACAGGCTGTTTATCATTTATTTTTCTCTGGATGAAACCTGGTGATCTCATTTCAATAAATGTCTGTTTTATATTAAACCTCCATTTGTCATGAGCTTGCTTTTAATTAGCCTTTTTATTGTCATTTTAATGTATACAATACTGTATTTATGACAATGTAAGCAAGCAGGCTTTGATTAATGGCACGTCATTAAAACACAAATTACAGGTTACCATAATTTAGGTTCAAGCTTCAGACTAAAAACCTCACTAAATATTTGTCATTTTTAAATGAGATTATCTAGGCTGTTTAACAATTTATAATAACTTTATGTCAAAATAAAAAGGTGAAAAAAATCAATTTATTTGTTTATTTTCTCCCTAAATATCCTCATAGTCAGGCAAAGTAAAAACAAAATATGACTAAAATGAGGCACACTGACACAGACAAAGCTTTTCACGGTGAAATTGATTGAGCGACCTGCTCAGCCAGACGCTGAACCCTCTGACCTCAGTGTAATCAATACATGCAGCCATGTACATGATCAGTCAGAACAACGTGATATCATGAATGAATGAGCTCAGATTTACTCATTTGGATGAATAAAGAAATATTAACACCACAAAAATAGACACTAGGTTTTCATTCGGGTTGATGTGGTGATTTAAAATCAGCCTACATGTGGTGTGAACCAGCTCCACCGCAGTGTGACATGAAGGTCAACTGAAATGATCTCATTTAAACAGGTGCTGTTCTTGTTTTGGACACTAGATGGAGCCATTCAGTCGTTTCAAGTCTGCTTTTGAAAGAGATTCGCAGAAACTAAAATGTTCACAGAAAAAAATCTTCGTCGTAGCCAGGGGCGTTTCTATAGAGGACATTGGGGACTTAGTCCAGACCTCTGTAGAGGTGTTTGGGGATCCTCCTCAGGGAATTTTTAAATGAACAAGCTTTATTTTGATGCTTTTTATGCACCCTGACATCTTATTTACACTGAAATACTGTTTCATCTCATTTTATTTTCCAGATTAATGATGAATTCTGACGTTAAAAATAATAATTATTATTATTATTACTTTTTAGAGGTACTTGTACTTGAGTGTGATTTTTATTCTCCTTTCAAACAGTGAACATATTAAAGTATTTAAAGTTCTGGGCCCTCACTTGGCCTGCTGATTGAATGCTATGGCCAGAAGTTTGTGGATGCTCCTGCCCACATGCTTAAGTGGACTTTCGGTCGGGGGCTGTTTTTCTTGGTTCAGGCAGGGATCTGTAATTCTGATGTGAGTGAGTGAGTAAGAGTATGTCAAGTGTAAAACCACAGGTGTCTAGGTGACTACTGTTATACACTTGTATCCTTCTAGCCTTATGAATGTGAACACAAGACACTGCTGTAAAAGAGTTTAATTCTCAGTCAATATTTCCTGAATAAACAATGGTTTGACTAAAGAAAATAGCAATAACTCCTCTTCAGTTATTATGTACATCTTTTAGTTTGTCCTGCTCCTTATCCCTCAGATAACTTCACATCAAGGTCAACTTTAAGACCTTAACTCTAGAAGAGTCCCTTAATGAACCTGCCATCATCCAGCACCATCAAACTGCCTCTTATCGCCCTCCAGTGACATGAGCCACAAACTGCACCTTCCTCCGCTCAAACTCTTGAACATCTCTCTTTATTTTCAGAGTACATGGGCTACTTCTGTGGAAACATCGTGCATTTGTCATCATGTTTTCCAAATTAACCAGATTATTATCTCAGAGTTATGTGGAAAGTTTTTTTTCTACATTTTACAATATAATAATCTTGTAAAGTTTCTGAACGAATAAGATTTTTATCATTAATTCAGAAAAGTTAGAGCATATATTTTTTCAATGACAGAAAAATCTTGTTAATTCAGAAAAAAACTGTGATTTTTTTTCCCCACTAAATGCAGTGTGCTTCCATATATTTGTCATTCAATGATTCCATGTTTTCCCTTTCACGTCCCTCTAAAATTGCCCAATCCTTTTCTAAAACATAAACTCAGAGGTGAACCTGTCGGTTAATTTTAAGTATTACGTGTTTATTTTCGGTTTCTATAACATTTCTATAACTCCTCTCAAATGACTAACAGCTGGAACAGGATTTTTATTCTCCTTTCAGAAAGTTAACATATTAAAGTATTTAAAGTTCTGGGCCCTCTGTTGGCCTGCTGATTGAATACTATGGCCGAAAGTTTGTGGATGCTCCTGCCCACATGCTTAAGTGGACTTTCGGTCGGGGGCTGTTTTTCTTGGTTCGGGCAGGGATCTGTAATTCTGATGTGAGTGTGTGAGTAAGAGTATGTCAAGTGTAAAACCACAGGTGTCTCTGTACAAATAAATAGATGGTAGCACATGAAAACAAAATACAAAAATAATAATAATAAAAATAAAAGAAGAAGAAGAGGAATACATGTTATTTATAGAGCACCTTCCAAGGTACTCAAAGAGGCTTTATGTTGGTTATAAACCATCAAGAAGCAGCAGAAGAAGAAACCAATACTTAAATAAGTACAGGTTTTACAGTCAGAGTTAAATTATTCTAACAAGTGAAAACAGATTTTCAGTCTGGATTTAAAGGTCTCAGTGCTGTTTGCTTTTCCAGTCCAGTGCTTTATTATCTTCAAGACAGTCTGATACATTTTTTTTTTGGTAATAAACAGCAGCTTGTTGTGAGGACAGAATCATCACTGAGGCAGAGATGGAAAAAGAGCTATCACTGATATCATCAGTGTGTTTTTCAAACAAGTGTGATGAGTCAAAAGTGACACCCAGAATAAAAATGACACAGTTTTAGACATGTAGGCATTCTCCTCTGTGAGATCTCATCTTGACTTTGCATGTTCAGTCTGCTGTCCTTATAAAAAATATAGGAAAAAGGTCTGAAGGAGACGTCATATGAGGAGAGGTTAAGAAAGTTCAAATCACCAACTCAAGCACAGAGGAGACACAGAGGAGATGTGATTGAGGTCTATAAGCTTCTTCACAGGTTTTATTACAACTGAGCCTGACATCTTTTTTTGGATTAACATGTATGAGTGAACTCCTTGAAATGATTCCTACAAAACTGTTTCCCTGAAAAGAGATTTGCTCAGTTAAAGCATGAAACAAGTTTTCAGTGCAGGCTCCTTCAGTAAACTTTAAAAAAATAGATAGGATAAATTCTGGTCAACAAAGAATATTTTGTATGATTTTACAGCTGATTTGTGATTATTTGTGAAATAATTTATATCCTGAGCCAGAAAACTTTTAATAGATTTCAATAAAATTTGGGGACACCCCACACGGCAACCTCTGAGGCTGAGAAAACAAGCTAATGCCACCTGCCAAAAACTGCTCCAGAGTAAGTAGCATTTATAATTTCATCCCGACTATAACCAAGAACGTTTGTTGTCTGGAATAAATTAAGGTGGAGCGAGGTGGCGAGGCGTAGCTTTCCAAACTCACTTTCCCCGTGACCCTCCCTACTACTGTCAGTGGCCCCTCCCTCCGGAGCGTCCTCTATGCAGCAACTCGACCAAACTGTCGTAAAGGTGGTTAGGCAGGCTTACGTCACTACAACATGACCGACACAAAAAATCACCAAACAACTGGCTTTGTGAAGAGGCGGGACATGTGCGTACAACCGCCATACCGCCGTTACGAACTACCCTCATTCATTTATATGGGAGTGACTAGTCTCCTCATAATAAAGTCTCTGCTATACACACGAAGACGCAAAGGCGGCGTCTTCAGATTCGTGCACTCTGGAACCCCGCTTCAAAAAGATGCGGTTTCGGACCTTCGAAAACGCTGGTTTCGTGCGGATGAAAGACCGAACCGGTTAAAGAATTTGGCGAAGTCACGCTGACGAGGCTTCATGTGGACGAGCCCTGAAGTAGCATGAAACACAAATACTCAAGTACAAGTGCCTGAAAATTCTCTAAATTTCAATGAAAGCAGTTGCGACATGTTCTGTTTCTACCCTTTAAAAAAGTCAAAATAAAGCTAAGTTATCAAAAAAATTCCAGGGTGAGGATCCCCCTGGACGGCCCTGCTGAGCCCCCAGTGTCCTCACATCCTAGAAACGCCCCTGCCCTGACCTTTGGGAAGAACTGACACGTTGACTGCGAACCGGACTCAATCACCCAGCATCGGTGCGTGACTTCACTCATGTTCTTGCGACTGAATGGGAGCAAATCCCCACAGCCAGTTTGGCCTCTTGTCGTAAGCCTTCCCAGAAGAGTGGAGACTGTTATAGCAGCAGATCAATGACTTAGAATGACATGTGTAACAGTAACACAGAGGTGTAATGTTCAGATGAACATCAAAGTTCCACCATTAAAAGTTTGTGCTCAGCATTACATTATATCCCGTGTTCCTCTCATTCAGCCAGCAGCCAGTCTCCACAGTGTAACACAGAGTCACAGGCCGACCTGAGCTGCCTCATTAGTATGCAGTGTGTCCAGATAATGCCCCTCTGTGGTTTGTAATAATGGCTCAGTGTTTCTGGGTGTGTGGACGTTGCCCTCTCATTCTGCTTCGTAGGGGAAGTGACTGGATTACACGCTAATCCCATTATGATGCTGCTGCTGCAATGTGAGGGCCGGTTGGAGGGATTAGAAACCAAAGGCTCCAGCTTCAGGACGGGATCAGCAGCAAACTGGGCAACTGTAACCAGTGACACTGATACAGACACTAATGGCACATGTAAACAGTGCAGATGACACCGCTGCTGGCCGACCAGGGAGGGAGACACGCTGATGATGGTATGTATTATTTGCTGTTATGATTGATGTTTTCGTGGCTCTCGGCATCAGCAGGCTTTTAAAAGGACAACCCCAGAAACAGTTGATGGATGGTGACGCTACAGGAGGCGGCCAAGTTTGGCGTCAGCTTAAATTAGCTGTAAATTCACAATGTGTCATGGCAGGTTTTTGTATGGAGTCTGAAATGTGCCAAGAATAAATGTAGATATTTACTGTGTTTCATTTGAATCAGTTATAATGAAACACTGATGGATTAATGAAAACTAGTATGAACTGATAAAATAAGTTTGCATGTAAATGACACATCAATAAACTTAAAGTTAAAATAACTTTAATTCCTACAGCCTCGATCACACCGAAAGCGTTTTACAGGTTGACTTTTTAGGATGACTCGGGGGCAGTTTGACGACCTGCTGTCTATCGTCGGGTCATATAGCTCCAGTAGTTTCTCCTCCATTGTTTACAGGCTGTAAACTTGATGTCATGACCACCGCAGAAGGCCCGCCTCTCAAATCGTCCGATTGGACAATAAGAAAAAAGATGACGTGGGGTACTATTCCACTCTGAGTTTTTCCAAGTTTAGAAAACGCCAGGGGACTAGGGACTAGGTGAGGTGTATCACACAACCCAGTCTCACTCTGAAGTCGTCAAAATCCAGCACTTGAGCAGCGACATGCTGTGTCAGACACTGATGGAAAAACATCCTTTAAAGTCGGCATGATATGCAGTCAGTCACTGTTATAGTGTAACAGTGCTCGGCGGCATCGGGTGGAAAAGCGTCAGGACAAGAACAAAATGAAGGCGCCAAAAATCCGAGTAGGGCGGATGGAAGGGTCCGACAATTACCAACATTCACCCAGGAAAGCAGTGTTCTCGTCCCAGAAGATTCTGAAGCCAAACTCTGTTCTTCTTTCATAAACCTAACCATGTGTTAGTTGGTGAAGGGGGAAAAAGTCAATTTGCAGTATTGCAATGCTTTTATTTTGAAAGAGACTGTATGTAAACTGTAAATTTCCTGAGCAAACAGAAGTGTGTTTTGAATTTAGACAATGCATGTAACAGGCAGAACTTGACACAGCGTCCCAGAACGTCAACAACCAACACGCCCAGGGTACCTTTTGCGTTGTATGTAAATGTGGAACGTCCATGACCAAACATCGATGTGTGACGAGGTCGGAGTGAGAGTGTGTTGCATCGCAACACAAAAAAACGCAAAAAGCAAAAAGGCGCCTCCAGCCGCTAAAACGTTCTCTGTGTGATCGAGGTCTTATTTTGTCTCTGAGTGTAAATTAAGAATCCAATCTTAAAATTAAAAAGCAAAACTAATTTTTTAAAGGACCTTTAAATTTGACTTAGTTCCAATTACGTTTATGAATATGTCTGCCTTTAAAATTCAAAGACAGCCCTGCTTTACTCTTAATATGTGTTATTATTAACAACAAGTTTTTTTTTTCATTTTTTAAATAGTTTTTATTGAACATTTTGTGTGCTGATGTATCAGCGTGGAGCATCTTAATTTAAAACTTTGTGATTTGGATGATTTTGGTTGGGCTGACATAAAAACAACATTGATTCTTAAAAGAAAATCTGTTTTGGATTTCTATATCGTTGTAAAATGTCAGAACAGTAGAGACACGGGGACTGTGCAAATTAACATCTTCACATGTGTATATCTTTTATGTTGTTTATTGTGTAGTTATTTTGGCTGTAACTTTTGGACTCCCTTGTAAAAGAGATCGTTACTTACTTAAATAAATGAAAATAAATGAAATAAAAGAACAAAAATAAGTGAATGAACAAATAAAAATGAACTGAGTCAATGAACAAAGTCACTGAGTGAATACGGGAATAGGAGAGAAGGGAGCAACATAGGAAGGAAGGAGGGAGCGAGCAAGGGAACAACAAACACAAACACATTGTTTACGTCTTGTTGCAGACTGTCTGTCCTTACCATCACGGGCCACACTGAGGAAAACGTCTCTTCTGAGAGGCCCAAAATAAAAGATGTAAAATAAAACAAAAAAATTAGTTGAAATTAAATTAGGACAAAAACAAATTCTTTCAGAAGCATTATAATCACTTATTTTTCTGGCTTGAGGCTGGTTTATTCCGACTTTAATTAAAAAACACAAAAAAAGCTCACAAGCAGTTTTTGGGATTTCCGCAGCCTGAACAGGGACATGAAAGGATAACTGTTTTTCTGAGCTCTTTTCATTAAAGTAATATGACACTTAATCTTTTGCTGAATTAAACATTTTTCACTCAGAGAACTGATATCCTGAAATATTCATACTCTTCCAGGGGTCTGCTGAGCGAGCTGCTGCCGATAGTGCGCCACCTGTTTTGGAGAAATGACCGATGAGAGAATGATTAACCCGGCTGGCTACGATGATGTATGTGTGTTATTGTCAGTGGTGCCACAGTGTGTGTGTACATGACAGGAGGTGAAGGTCTGGATGAGGGACAGAGATCAGAGACGAGAGACAGTGACAGAGAGACACTGATCGGGAGCTCACTTCACAGAATCCATTGTCCTGCATTGTTGGTTGTTTTAAGAGGAAAGTCCTTTTTAAACAGTCATATTTTGAACTCACAGGATATTACTCCTTCTTAAGAAGCGTAAAAGTCTTTTTTGGCTCCCTTGGTCCAATGCAGCCAGCAGAGTAAGTGCTCATTAGAGGTACAGCAGCGGCACAACAGCTGCGACTATGTCAAGGTCTGAGGGAGCAGTCAGAGTCTGATACAGCACGAGAAAAAGACTGGTTTTTTTTCCCTACTGGAGAAGCAGGGGCAGGTTCAACAGAATTACCAGCAGTGGTGAATACAATCTGTACAGGCTGCAGGCTCTGCTGTGTCTTCATCCTCTACCTCCTCATCCTCTGCTCCAGCTGCAACTTCAGCTCCCGCAGCAAAAGAACATAATCAAATCTTCAACTAGTCCAGCGTCTGGCTCTTCTATAATCTGCGGCAGTCTCAGGTAATGCATGAAAGTGGACTGTGAGTGTGTGTATGTGTGTGTGTGTGTGTCTTATATATAATACTGCAACATTGCTGGATTTGTAAATGTTCTACTCAGTGCCTCTCTCCTACCCCTCTGAAAGTCACTCACATTGGGGATCAAGAGGCTTATATGAAAGGTGACTTACAGTAAAAGAAGTGCTCCCTCTGTTTATGTGAATAAAAGCAAAGTTCCTTTCTTCTCTCGTGTCAAAGCCCTGGTGTTTCTCTTTTTCTCTGACCTCTCTCGTCATGCACCGTTGTTTCTTCTGCCCTTCCAATTTACCTTTTTAACGTGTGGAAGGTTTTGCGTGTTCTTCTGTCCACAGATGTTTCAACAGCCTTATGTAGCATTGTCAGACTCATTAGTTATACTCTGCCCATGCGGCGAGTGGGAGCCAACCACTCAGCCTAGCACGTAATGCAGCTTTAGTGAACTAATGAAACTGTAATTACAAAAATAATGAGGAACATGCCGTATCGTCCAGTAACTTAGGGCTAGTTATTTGTGAGCATGAATCATCATGTGCAGAGTTTCCTCTTTAATTTTTTATGGATTCTGATACTTTTCTGTTCTTGCCGTGCTATGGAATGCACATTCAAAGCACTTCTAGCTTCTTCGTTGTGTGAATTTCAGACTGTAGGGAGCAATATCCCCCACAATGTGTGTTTGTATGATGTATTTGCGATGTATAATGAGGAACAATGTAGGCTAAGGTCCATTTCCTGTGCTACTTATAAAGTTATTGCCCCCAATGGGCCTCATTTAGCAAAGTGTAGGCTATGTTGAGCCACGTTTAGTATCCCTGCTACACTAGTTGCCGCAAAGCACAGCAGCAAAAACAAAACATTACAGTCATACTGTACACTTATCTGCATTTACATGGTGACAACTTCTGGAATCTGCTGAGCTTATCAACTTGCATTCATTAAACCCCTCCTTCGTCTCTGTTTACACAGTGGGATCAAACTAAGGACTCTCCTCCACCTTTTCACTTCATCTATTATTTTTCTGTTCCATTTAATTGCAGCTACACACAGACTTGGATGTGGGCGGCAAGAACATCAAGTACGTCCTGGCGGGTGAGGGTGCAGGCACCATCTTCGCCATCAACGAATTAACAGGCGACATCCACGCCATGAAGAGGCTGGACCGCGAGGAGAAAGCCGAGTACACGCTAACAGCCCAGGTCGTTAACGCCGACACAGACGAGCCCTTGGAGCCGCCGTCCGAGTTCATCATCAAAGTCCAGGACATTAACGACAATCCGCCGCAGTTCAACGAAGGGCCTTACCGAGCCTCTGTTCCAGAAATGTCTGCTGTTGGTGAGTCACAATAGACAGACTTCCTCTCTGGTCTTGCGCCGCACACAGCAGCCTAATCAGTGGGTGAGATTTCCGACACGGCTGATCTCTAATGGGCTATCGCATAAAAATAATGAGTGAATAGGAACAGGAGGAAATGAGGACGCCTATTTACATGCTTGCTATGAGTATCTTGGCAAATGAAAATACAAGAATGATAAATCAAATCACTAGAACTTCACCCATATCTCAGTGCCGCAACAGTGTCAGTGTCAACACACACTTAGCTAATGCTAATGTTAGATTCCCTATGAATACAGCCCACTCACAAAGAAGTCCAACTAACGAAATGTGAAAAATAACACATTAGGAAAGCAGGAAACGCCACACTAAAACTCCTTCATGCACAAATTGAATTCTACAGACGCTGAAAAAGCACCGTGAGCGTATTGTAGGCATGCTACAGCACCATCAGCATACAGTATGTAGATAAAGCACTCACCCTTCTGGCGTGCATAAGAAAAATGCTATTCTCTGCATAGGTCAAGGGCCACACTAGCTTATGATGTGGAGCATTTGGGAGAATGTGGAGTTTTTATTGCATTCTTTAACATTTTCATACGTGCAGTCAGTTACGTGGTGTGAGCTGGTGATCACAATGAGCATTTATAGAAAGACCGGAATGTTCAGAACATTATACAGATCTATAGGAAAGGGACAAGGAGCAGAAACCATCGTAGAGTACTTTATTTGGTGTCACAAGCATTCACAATTCAACCTTTTTTCTTCTTAACACAGCAGCAAGGCTCAGCAAACCTCACTGTAGAAAAGTCTGTGCATGGATAGTTTTTAATTCAAGATTCAAGCATTTTAGGATAATCATAGATGAAACAGAAAGAGCCTATCAAAAGCATAAAAGATTCGCATTTACACTCACAAACTATTAGCACTATGCTGTCACTTAGCTTGTACACACTGACAGATGCTAATGGCCATGAGCTACCTTTCTTCAGTCCCCCACATACTTGTACACAAACCACTGCAAACACTTTCCATTTTGCTGTATGCTAATATATTCATATATTCACATTCGTATTCCGTCCATGCATTTAAATGACCACTGCATGATGATCACATAATTCAAATGTATAGCTCATCTAGGACTGGCAGAAGCCTGTAAGTGGATCAGTACACTGTGTTTTTTTTTTTCCCCTTCAGGGGAGCGTCACCACTGACCCCAGAGCAGCAGGAGTCTTGTAGAAAATGTTTCCATCAGTAGCAGGAAGGAGATCAGAGTGTGTCTTTATGCCGTTTTGACACTAGAGGAGTTCAGCGAGGGTGCCGAGGTCTGTTGTTGGGCGGTATGCGCTTGTTATTGTGTTTTCTCATCGAGCTTCCTCTTGTTACCTGTCACAAAGCTGACATAACATGCTAGGGCAGATGGTGCTAGGTATGCAATGGAATCTGTTTGGTGAATCCCATCTGTATGTTGCAGCCTTTACGTCGGTTCTTTGAGGTAATGGTGATTTAGCTTCAGCTTCTCGTGATCATTGCGAATGACTTTTATTAGCTGCTGCTGCCACTGCTGCCGCTGCTGCTGCTGCTGCTGCTGCTGCTGCGGTGGAAGCAAAAGGGAACAAAACACAGTGCAAAAGAATCCATGTAAACACAGAATAACAGTGAACTCTTGTTGTCTGAACTCTGTTACTTGATCCCTGCTGCTCATTGTTTTGGATCTCAGTTGAAATGTACTGTAGCTCTCCAAGGGTTTTTGTCGGTGCAGTGCAGGGACAGCCATAGTGACGGGGTAGAGAGCAAAGTGGTAGTTGACAGCACTCTGTGATTTGCCAGTGGGAATAATGCATAAGAAATGGAAATCGGCGTCTCTTTGTTGATTGTTGTTCCCTTTTGTCACTACTGATTAATTAAACATTCACGAATGCTCAGTTGTTTGCTTGAAAGGCTTTTTCTTTCCGCGACTAGTTTTCCTCTTGTTAAGTTTTCATGTGCTGCGGCATTATGGGAAAAATGTGATGCTCCGGACAAACAAACAATAAGTCATTCATCCCTCTCGCCTCATATTCATAAATCACAGGTTTCTTTACTGTGGTGTTTCATCTTTATCGCGTTGAAATGAGAATTTGTGCAGGCCTCAGTGGATTACTGGAAGTGTGCTGTGCAGTGGATAACTAATAAAGTCCACTAGAAAGGGAACAAAAAAAGTCAGTGAAGTCTGCTGCATATGAGCAAATCTCCCCCACTACGAGAAACTGGGAAGCATTACAATGTAATTATGGCACATGCTAAGAGATGCTGCATTACGTCGGGTATTGAGTTCAGACAATGCTGAGTGTGCTGATGTGTTTCTGCTTAGCGAGAACCCACCTGCGTGGAATAATCAAAAATCTAATCCAGACCATAACAGGCTGGTTCTCTTGACGATGTTATCCACTTACAGAGCTTGTCAGTTCCACTCCAGACTTCATCAATGTCTTACCAGCTCCTCGCTTATCAAGAGTGTGTCCACGGCGTATCAGTGAGACCAGGGACAAATATCAACACCCACCTTTTATCTGTCAAGGACTACAGCTAGATAGAAAACCCGCTCATTGAATGTCACCATCCCCCATAGGAAACGGTCCCCACAGCCGGATGAGATATGTGACATGGGCCACCGGGGTCGCCATGTTTCCTGTGTGTGGAGGAGCATAGAGGTTAATGGGAAATGAAGGAGAAAGACCTTTTGTTCTTCCTTTAAAAGAGCCAGTCGGATAAGATGTGTGGCTTTCTGTGACTTTTCTCTGACTTTCATTTTCCTGAATGGCTGAGAATGGATGTGACTACCGTTTTAATTGTTTAGTGGATCGTCTCTCAAAGTACAGTGCAACAATGAGAGGAAGTGGCGAGCAAAGGTGGTGTCTGTGTTGGAGGAAAGACGGCCAGTCAGAACAGAGTTAGAGAAAGGAGCCAGGATAAGTGTGTTGTCAGTAGAGATTTTGTGACCGCTGTGCTTGACTGGCTGTTACTATACCATGCTGTTTGACAAGTGGGTGAAAAATACATCTCCAAAATGTCAGCTTTTTAGTAAGGAGGGAAAACAGCTGTGTTTTTAAAGCCCCATTCATTGATTTTTTTGTCTACTTTAATTAGAGGCAGTGTAACAAACGAACACATAACATTTTTTTTATCATGTATTTGCTCATTCAGCAGACACAGAGCAAGATTAGAATTCATTTGGAGTTGT
>JAPZEB010000001.1:4533217-4551365 GCA_029783705.1 Chaetodon striatus
TCTGCACAATAAAGTATGTGGGCAGTGACATTTACAATGTTTAAAACAGACAAATCTATTTTCATGTATAAAGGGAGTATACATGAGGCTGAAGAAACATCAAGTGTTTGCATATATGCATCATGGGTACATGATTGAGTTGATTTTAGCCATGATTTCATCTTGAATTTCAGATCTGTGAACCTGCAGCACTGTCTTATATAACTTGGTACCAAACTCCAAAAGTCTGTTGCTCTAGTGGAGAGGGCTGATCCACCAAACGCAGTAGATGTGTGTGACCTCTGTTGGTTGTCCTAGTTGTCCTTCACTTATTTGAATGCAGTGATATGAACTTTTTTTTAAATGGGAGAGGAGCCATCATTGATAATTGATCAGTTTTTTACGCAAAACTAATCAGCAAGACACACAACGTGGTCAAAGGTCAGAAGATTATACTATACTATGTTTGCTAGCTTGTAACTAAAGTTGTATATCTGCTATTTTGAAAACCGTTGCGTGCCATGACTGGAAACGACTGAAGTTGTAGTCTAGAGGACCAAGACACTGACTGCACAGAAGCTAAAGTAGAGTGGCTTTAGAAAAAATACTGAAGAACTGTGCTGCAAATACAGACATTCTGCAGTCCAACACAATGGAAACATATGGAGGGCACTGAAAAGTGCTACCTACATTGACTACTTGTCAGTAATGTTCAACAATAAGCAAACCATGTTTTTTTTCCAGTTGTCACATTGTCATCATGTGTCTCAGAGTTATTTGCGTCACAGTTAGTGTTAGTATTACACTATGTGTACTATGGGTGGGGATCACCAGAGGCCCCACGATACGATATTATCACAATACAATATTATTGGGGTTTTAAAGATTATGCGACATGCCGGCTACTGTGATTAGAAATATTGCAGTATATTACAATGTATTACCTTTTTTCAACTGCAAATTATGTTCACAGGAAAACTTTTTCAACATCTATATTATCCAATAAGATAAAGTTTTAAATAAGATAAAGTCTTTTCATCACATTTCAGTCATTGTTATTGCAACAAACTGTATCTAGTGGACTTAAAAAAATGTATTATTCTAAAGTTCATCTTGTATTTCTAAAAAAATACATATATATATACTTAGTCTACTTAGTCTACTTAGTCTATACTTAGCGTAGAGACTATTGCCAAGCAAAACATCACAATACCTGTATCCATTTCCCCCTCCAAACCATAATGTGAATCCTGGAAACTTTGCTTTGTTGTTTATAACTTTCAGTGTCTCTGTATAATTAGTTTTCTGGTGTTTGTATGTAGAGCATTTGTTTCTTAATGTAATGTATGTGTCATCAAAATAGTTGAGAGGTCTTCATTTCCTTTATTTGTTTTATCCCTTCGCATGTGTTTTCTTTAATTCTTGAATTCTGCTGTGTTCGGCTTCCACAGCAATGCACTGCTGTGCAATCCTGTCTCCCAGAAATTACGTTTATATCCTATTAATTTGCTTCCCAATTAAGTTCTGATGAGAAACATAATCAATGCCCGTATTAAGTTCACAGGGAAGGTTTTTTCAAGTGAATGGGTGAGTAGGATTAGGCAACAAAGCTCTTTGGTGAAGGTTAGGAAAAGATTGTGGTTTTAGTTCAGTTTTATTTAAATACATTGTGTCTTGTGCTCCATGTCACTGCAGACTTTTTCTGTATAAACCAAGACTACAATCTTTTTCTAACCTTGGCCAAATGCTGCAAGTGCCTAAACATAATAAAAAATTGTAAAAAAAAAAATCAGGTTTAGTTAAAGTCAGATGTTGAATTATAGGAACTCAGAGTCACAAATAAATGAAAGACTCTATCAGTGAACATTTTACAGAAAAGCTGAGTATCAACACTTGCTAAATATGTTAATTAACAACATCTCCTTTTTTAATAAAATCCATCATTCGAGCAGAATTTCATTCCCTCTAAAATGTATTTGCTGTTGTAAATTAGTAGTATATAAATGTAATTCCTGGGCGATGGAGGGGAACTGCAGAGTTAGATTTCTGCAGGGTCATCACTATGAATACCTTTTCACATCACACGTACTTATTTGATCCGCTATTAATATAAAGATATTAATTAAAGCAGCTTTAACCACATATTTTTTCAGATGATCTAATTGATTTTTATTCATGTGTTTTACAAATCCATGGATTGTGTAATTTCCCCTGCTGCTAATCTTCAGGCAAATAAAGGATCGTGTGATTATATTTTATTTTAATTGAAAGATAAAAATGATCAATTTCTTAAATCAATTTAATATTTGATATACTCTACATCTCCATACCTCTCCTTATTTCTTAGTTTTATACATATATTCATTACAGATAATTATGTTTCACCGTCACTTCAATTAAAAGGGAGTTTATTTCTTATTTGTGAAGCCTGGCCGTGATTGGAATTGTAATTCATTTGCACGGATTGCTCAGATCTCACAGGATTAGTAGATCCGGTTTTCCTGTTAATGGGGTCTTCGACTTTAAGGCCACTACAAGCTGACAAATTCCCCCGTATGTCTGTCGACCATATGCTGGAATTATGAGGCTCTGCTACCCTTCTGCAGCTAACAAGGGGGTTGTGATGTAGTTGGAAATTACAAAGTCTGCTTGAAGTGACGCTTCAGGTAATTAGGAGGAGGTCGCTAGACCATCCTCCCTGCGCTAAGGGGGGTGCGAATGACAATAATTGCTACACTGCGAAACAAACTTGCTGAAAGTTGTTTTGCCGGATGGAACTCATGCGAGAGATGCCCCAGGAGTGTTAGGCTGTGAGTGTGCTTCATTATCAGGGCGATTAATAAACGGGCGCGTAGACAGATGGCCCGTCTCCTCTTCGCACGGGCCGTGCTCTCTGAAACCCCAGCAAAATGAGTACCTGTATGGAAGCACGGATCCTCGCCAAATGTGTCAAGATCTGCTAAATTGGAGCGCAGACATAAAATTGAAGTGACATTAATAGATTACCTGGAGTTGATTTGCATTTTCAGAGTTATTATGGGTGTGGGTAACAGGACTAACAGGCACAACCGTCTATGTGGGGCCTTAATGATGTTTCTGATTACGCTCTCATCACCACCGGCAGCTGGGAAAATAAGTAAAGGCTTGTCATCACAGATTTGGACGTTAAATGAGCAGACTTGATCAAGGGGAGACGTATGGAAATGAGCAAGATACAGACCTTTATCAGAGCTGATCGTCTCACGCTTCCAACATACAGCAGAAAGCGTACTGTGATCACAGACGATTTAATACCCACGCACTTTTGTAAGTGATACACTGATACATAATCATGCATGAGAGATGATATTGTTAAATATTTTATCAAAGCATCTGTCTATCTCTATCTATCTATCTATCTATCTATCTATCTGTATATATGTATCTGTCTATGCATCTATGTATGTATATATGTATGTATGTATCTATCCATCTCTCTGATTTGTATTGCTCTTCACTTTTTTCCCTACACATTGGCATCTTTCAGATCAATACAGGGAAAGCGGAGCTATTTTCAGAGCATTTCATGCTCCACTTGGACCAGATGTTCTATAAAAATCCCCTTCCTTGATATACCTAAAAATATTATCCTGCTATGCTGATCTTGCAGTAAATCTTGAACATATCTTGGTCTTGGAAAGTCTGAGTCTGAATGCATTAAATGCAGTTTAACTTGAATAAACCCTAGCAGTATTTCAGGGTCACAGCAACCCACATAAGTAAAAGAAGCACATTTATAGTGCATCTTTTATCTGGCATTTCTCTGTTGAGCTTTGAGCAGAGAGCTAAGAGCGAGGGTGTCTGGTGTTTGTGCCTCTCTCTTCTCTGATCCTAGACTCTGGTTTGCAGCTTGGCAGATGGACTGAGTGGCAGGGGGCCCCTGGCCCTTTAACATAGTGGGCAGCTGGGCCAGGGCTGGGCCAGTGCTGGGCCGGGGCACATCTGACGCGCGGGCTCCCGGGCTGGGCAGGGACGTGGCAGACCGGGGCCGTGGTGATGGTAGTGGGCGGCTCACAGGCTGAGCTGGGGTGAGAGGGGGTCAGAGCAGTGAACCTGGCCAAGCCTGTGACTCTCTCAGGCCTGTCTAACTGCCAGCCAGCATGCATGCCAGCCTGCCCTTTTCTGCGGCCGTGCTAAATGGGGATAGGACAGGCCTCGGAGGCAGAAAGGATTTAACTGACATGCTGGAGTTTCTCTGTAAATAACCTGCTACTCCTATCTATCTCACCTCATTTGGCAACAGCATCTGCACTTGTGCATCTGTGTGTGAGTGTGTGTGTGTGTGCATGTTCCTGTGTATGTGGGTTTATTTGTAAGCTTGTTACACATCCGTTTGTGTCTGTGATACTTGTCACCTGTCAATAACCCAGTGACTCCTTTTTTCTGTGTATATCCATTCTCCTTCACCGCTGTCTTGTCTGCTACACCCAGCAGCAGATAGAGTCATTGCTAATTCAGTATGTCTTTGTTTCACACTTAGCCATTACATAGCACGCCGTATAGAAGCAAAAATGGAAAATCACATATTCCCCAGCTAACACATGTTGTTCTGAGGTTATAAAAAAAAAAAAAAAAAAAACATACACACGCACAGTCACAGCTGCTCAATCATACACATACAAATGTGTATTACTAATTCATCAAATGTTATTTATTATCCAATGTACCTCTGAATTATGTATGTAACATCATCAGTCACTGGGCCAGATACAGTAATATAAGCCCTTTAGAGCCTCCTGGGGCATGATTTTGTTTCTGCAGCATGCAGGCAGGCATACATGCACACGCTCTGTACATGTCAATGCACGTGTACCTCATGCACACACGCAGATCACACGTTCTCAAGTGCATATAAGTGCACATGAGCACTAAAACACATACAGTCTCCGTGTTAGCATAAAGGCGCTCTGCACCGTCGTAAAGATGCTGTTGTTCAGGTGTAATTTGTCCCCGCTCCCCTGTGTAGCCCGCAGAGACGCACTCTCTTTGTAACTCACTCCCTCTCTTTCACTCATGCACACACTTTTTTTCTCCTCCTCTGTACTTCTCCCTCCCTCCCTCCCTCCTTTTTGCTCGCCATCGCTCTCTTTTGCTAAGCTAATGCTCTCTCTCGGTCTTCCCTTGAGGGAGAACAAAAAGTAGCTGGCTTCTAGGTAATGAAGCCCTTCAATGTGATCTGCATAAGATTGCCTCCCTTGCTGGCCTGGCTGCCTTGCCCCGATGAATAGCAAAAGACTCTCAATTAGACTAAGGACAAAAAGCAGCTTTCTCCTTAGCCACTGTGTCGTTTCTCAAACAAAGTCGCCTCTTTTTTTTTTCTTTTTTGTGTGTGTCGTGCCCATGAAGTAGAAAGAGACGAAAAATGAAAAGGAAAGGAGGTAAATAACAAACAAAGTTCATGAAAGGGAAGGTAAATGAGAGAGTGTGCCGTGTGTCAGAGCATGTATACAAGCTGCTGTGTGCCTGTTTTTGTAATGATGAGGAGAGGGCTGTGAATAGCCGGGGCCGTCACAAAGGCCACCCTCAGTTTTGTCGCACTGAGTGGATGTGATTAAATGGATTTCATGCAACACGGTCAACAGTGGTACAATGGAGCATGAGGGAAACAAAGGTTAAAAATGAAATTCATTTGGGTGAATGCATTTTAAAAAAAATATATTTACAAGGCTGCAGTGTCAGAACATCTGAAAAGATCTTTTTTTCAAAAACATCACCTGTCGCGTCCCGGGTTACCGCCCTGTTTAATTAAGTGTTTGTAATGAAAGTTTTTGCAGCCTTGAAATGCGTGTAAGACTCATCTTTCGCTGTCATTCTGTCACACACTGCTGATCATTGTATCAAGGTCAGTTAATCAATCTGAGAGTGAAAACAAGGACACAGCATTCTCCCTTCAGCAGTACTGCAGGGGAGGAGAGGGACTGATCCTTGTTCACTGTGTCATCTGAAGACACTGTAGTGCCTTCTAATGGCCACTGGTGGGCAGATCCCCTTACTGTGAGTGAGTGAATGAATGAATATTTGAGGTTTGAGTTACTTTCTCAAAACATGTCAATACCTGAATGGTCTTGCAGTCAGAGTGTCTCAAACTGTCTCTGGATGTGGGATGGACTTGGACAGAATAACTGAGTAGTCCCTTGACAGAAAATTCTTCAGCAACTAACTGTTTTAGTTAATTTTCAAGCAAATGTTCCCTATTTTCAGGGCGTAGTTGAACATCGAACACATTTTTATGCATCATGTGCACCTAATTATAATGGAGATGTCATTGGTTTTATCAAAATAAAAGTCCTTTGCTACTCCCACATTTATTTTCACATTTCGTCTGGACATGAATAAGGACATCTAATGTCAAGGTCCTGCACTTTGTGCACCCGCAATCCTCCACAACCCTGCGAAGCCCTACACCGTACATGAATGTAGTATGTTGTTATCTGAAAGAACATAATCCAGGCAGCAATTGCATTGTCACAACAGCTAAATTAAGAAAGCAGTTTAATAACATACAAATGTAATTTCTAGGTGACAGTGTTGCATATTGTGTTTGTAATGGGCATTTTAATGACCAAATGATTCATTGATTGATGGATAATTTGAGAGAATAAACAGATTTATCACTAACCAAAACACTGTAACCATCAATGGCCCTAGGTAGTGTTATCTATTGGTTCTAATATAAATCAGTGTACTTCCGATCAGCCATTTATTAGCTGCTAAAGGAACATTTATTATGATGAGTGCCTTTCATTTTAAAACATTGGGGACTTGTAAGAGACAGATTAAAAAAAAAGAAGCAATGATGAAAATCAATTCAGAGGGAGCAGAGCTATCCTAGTTTTTAGTCCCTAGCTCCAAAATGCACTGGTTCCTACAGTTCCCATGATGTAACCCCACTTTTATTACACACACTTGCCTGGTAAATGCCCACATCTTTTGAACCCCACACTCTCCATAATGCAGGCCTAGTCTCCAAGCATTCGTTTCTTCCTGCAGAGCCACAGAGGACATTATTGAACTGTTTTCACAAGCTCTGTAATTCTCACCATGACTTGTAATATGACTTTTTCTGTCACATTAATATAAAATTTTTCTTTTTATGTAACATTTCAGCGCAGCCATACTGTTAATGGAGTGCTATTCAATTGATACTTTGGTTAATGATTTCAGTCACCTTCCTCTTTCACCTCTAAAGTGAGTCACTTGTCAAAGCGTATCCTTTGTATGCACTGACCAAAGCTCATACTGTAGTCAGCCTCTATTCAGGGCACTTTCGATTCTGTGTTGGAAGTAAAATGGGTGTGAGTGTAAATGTAAGTAGACAAAGAGCAGAAACAACAAGAAGTGACCAAGGTGTGAAATATTTTTTTTGTATCCATCTTTATTGTATGTTTCTTTGTATGTAAAGCATAAATTTGGTATTATACACTTCTTTCTCAATGTCTCTCAGTAAAACCTGGTGACTCACAGCACACCATTACCACACAGTATAGCATGACCTTGGGTATGTTATTGCTTTATACAATATACTACAATTCACAGCCAAATTAAAGTCGGGGTAAAGCAAAGATGAATATGTCGGGGCCTAATGAGTTTTTCATGCCATGGAAAATCTGTAACCACCCAGCCAAATTTGAATGATTAAAAAACTGCCATAAAATTAGGCCTCTAATTCTAATTAGGTTTCTGCTAAAGGAGCTGATATGAAAAGCTAACTGTTAGCAGCTAACTCACGAGCACAATAACATACACACCTTTCGAGCTGAAGAAGGAGCCACTGTGCAACGACAGATCTTCAGTAGCAGCTAACCCAATAACACAGTGACATACACGACCCCCAAGCCAAATAGCAAATGCTGCTTTGTGGTAACAGACACTTGTTAGCAGCTAACCCAGTAACACAGTAACATACACACTGAATAATGAGCTGAATAATGCCACTATGCAACGACACAACCCCCCATAAACTCCCCACTGGGTGACGAACAAGTCCCCACACAGCGACAGACTGTCATTAGCAGCTAAGCCAGTAGCAGAGTAACAAACATGACCCCCGAGCCGGTAACAGACTCGTGTTAGCAGCTAATCCAGTACCACACACGTCTATAACAGAACAGCATAAACCCTTTTGAACCGAAGAACAAGAGAGCCACTGGGTAACAACAGCCTCTCGTTCAGCAGCTAGCATCACTTAACATTTGCAGGGGGTTAGATGCTGTGAGTGTAAGCTACGTAGCTTACACTCACAGCAGTGAGTTACAAAGAGTGGCTCCAGTGTGTCATTGGGCCATGATTTTACGTCCACTGAAAAAACCCTGCATTGTTGCCTCACAGCAAGAGGGTTCCTGGTTTGAACCCAGGGTGCGGGAGCCCTTCTGTGCGGAATTTGCATGTTCTCCCCATGTCAGCGCGGGTTTCCTCCAGGTGCTCCGGCTTCCTCCCACAGTCCAAAGACACGCAGGATAGGTTAGTTGGTAACTCTAAATTGGCTGTAGGTGTGAATGTGAGTGTGAATGGTTGTCTGTCTCTATGTGTCAGCCCTGTGATAGTCGGTGACCTGTCCAGGGTGTACCCTGCCTCTCGCCCAATGTCAGCTGGGATAGGCTCCAGCCCCCTCGTAACTCCTAACAGGATAAGTGGTTACGGACAATGAATGAATGAATGAATTAATAAATGAAAAAAACTCTGTTTTCTAAAATGATTAAAGAAAAAAAAAAAAAAATTCAGTGGTCAACTCCACAGTGCAGTACTACACAGTTCTTTTGTTTTCAACAAGTATTTTCTAACATGTACAGTGTGTTTAGAAAGAAATCACAGATTCTGTTTTACATGTACTTTAGTAAAAGTTGCACATATTTTGATCACAAAAAGAGGTTATGCCTGTGATGATAATGTCATTTTTTAGCATATAGATGACAACCTCACCCCTATGTGAGATCAGTGAAGTTTGCTGTGAATGCCTGCAGTCATTAGGTCGGGTACGTATCACATCTCAGTGGAGATAGATCTGGTGTAGCTCGGATGCAACAGTCATTTTCTCACTCACTCAGTCATACACTTCCTTACTAATTGCCCATCGGCCCCCATTCTAGAGACGAGCCGGGATCATTCACCGCACATTCTCTTTTCTGTGCTGCTGAACTGTACAGTGTGTAGAAAATGTTAGACAGATGAGTTTTTGTACATTTTGTTGTTGTAGTTATCTATTCATGTATTTATGCATACACAACACAGTTCTGTAATTTTATCTTTAATCTTGAGTTATTAACTTCTGAGGGAACTCATTTCTGATGATTAAGACAGAACACATTTTTTTGGACTTCATGTAATTTTGTTAGTGAATCCTCCGATATTACAGAAAAGTTTAATTTCAAAGGTTTGCGGAAGTAACTAACTTTCCAGAGTGTGTGTGTGTGTGTCTGCATGGTGTCCTTATTAGCAGTGTTACATATCAGCCACAAGTGACAAGGGACTGTTTGAAGTCACTGGTGAGTAGGAGGTCCTCTCTGCATCGTCGCTATAACAGGCAAACTGAGGAGGTTCTCTAGTTCGCACCTCCGACTTGGCAAATGCTTACTCATATCTGCTAAGATGCCAGGATGCTTTCTCATACGCATTCTTCAGTACACAGCTGTGTGGCTCACCTATTAATTATTGAAGAAGAGAGTTGTGGATATTTAATGTTGTGTTGTAGGGCCTTTTTTCCGTGCACTTTTCCCGCTCTGCATTCATCCCTCTTTGCTCCTTGGCGTCTCCCTCCTGCTGGATCTTGTTTTGTGTGGTACGTCATCCCCACTTACTCTTCGCTTTTTTCGAAAAAAAAAAAAAGTAAGAACTTTTGCTCCGTGGCTCTGCAGCCAAAAGTCGACATGACTGCGTGTGTGTGTTGGAGGCTGTGCTCCCTTTTCATGCTTCAGGTGATTTTAGTGTTGAGCAGCAAGAACAGGATCCCCTGTACTCTCATCCCTCCACGTCTGCATTATTAATTGTCTAAGGTACCAAGCATAGCTATTTGGACCCTGCAGGCACCCAGCACTCAGTACCTAAAATTAAAAGCAGCGATTGCATCCAATTGAAAAACACAATACCACTATTTAAAGTTACATTTTGCTCCCAGAAAAGACAGAGAAGGCTTGATTTAACATCCTGCGACCCTGCGCCCTCATATGAGGACATTACATGTTGGGCTTGCTGCAGCTTGTACGTCATTCAGTTAACTTAGACCTGTTGTTCTGGTTAATGGACACTTTTATGTTCCATCTAGTGGTAGCAAGAGCACAATACACTAATTTATGTAAAAAGAAGAGAGCAGCCATCTCTGTCAGATCAGTTTGCAGCTGATCTCAACAAAAAGAAGGTAGACCTAATCAAATGTTGTGGTTGAAACATGTTGATTTATGCTTAATAAAATTTGTAGTTTGATAAGGCATAAGAATTTGACCTATTTCAGCAATAGCAACAAGCTAAGACACTGTTAATTAGAAAGTACTACTGTACAGATGAAAACTACATTCCCTAGCTTAGAAAATGGAGAGGGTAAGATTCATACAGAAATGAACAAATCAATAGGCTTTTAGATATGTTGCATCATTTGCAATTTTGTTTTTGCACAGTCATGGTCAAGCTTTGAAATTAGCACTTATGAACAGTTTTAGACTTGACCAGTGACCCTGCTCCAGGGGCGTAGCACCAAATTCTTGGCCCTACGCATCTCTGTGGGCCCCCGCTTTTCCTCTCTCGATCAATGTCCCTCTCTGACCCTGATTTCTGTTCTTGGGACACGACATGACTTTTGTGCCTTTCAGGGGTGAGTGGCGCCTCAGACAGCTTCCACTATTTTTTTTATACAAAGTTTATTCTTTCAACCAATTTATTCAGACAATTTTAATTTAGTTATGACACTAATTATTTAGAAATGAAATATTGCAAACAAAGCCAAACTTTTCATTCCAGGCTTTTTGAGGGCCCCTCTTCCATTGTGACCCTGGGTAATCCGTCCCACTTTTCCCCCCACTGTGACGCCCCTGCCTCTAACCCATAGAGTTGCAAAACACTGAACAAGTGTTGCATGGTTTGTACTTTTGTTTTTACAAGCATTGAAATAAAAAGTTTTTTACTTCATTACACACTTGTGACTATTAAAAATAAACTCATTGTCCCAGTATGAGGATATAATTGTTTTCAAAAACTACTTACTGTTCAAAGACAGTGCTTAGTTTAGTTTAGTTTTTTTTTTTATACTCATCAGGTCCTTCTTATTCCAAATAGCTAGGAGAAATTAAAAATGCATATCAAATAAAAGCTCATATCTCAGGAGGTTAAGTGCAAGAAAAACAAAGCAAGGAAAAAAATGACGAAAAGAGAGACAAGAAAGGAGCTTTGCAAATATCTTTACTAGCTCTTTCTTTGTATTCAGTTGCATGTCTGTGATCTTTAAGTGGCCACAGCCGAGATTCATGTGCCATACTGTAGCTGGTAGTGGGGGGGATTGGTCAATGCAACATAAATCGGGCTGGAACACATTCATCAAGGTGGCAGAGATTTTAGACTAGAGAGGCCCATCCAATCACCGGCAGAGAATAAAGGGGAGAGGCATAAAAGTCCGTACAGCAAGGTCATTTGAAAAAGAAGCTGATAAGACGAAAGGATCAAATCTCCAGTACGGGCGAGGCCCTCCTCTTGATGTCTGTCCCCATTAACTAAAGCCCTCGCCTGGCTCGCACAGTCACTGCCACGCCTCAGCTGTCTGATACAATGAAGGGGGAAAGTAGGGAAAAAAAAGAAAAGAAAAAGAGGGTGACTCCTCTGCCATGCCGTGCTTTCACTGCTTTTATTTTGTCATCAAAATTTATGGCTCGGCTTGTAATTTAGTTTTTCAACCTTTTCTTTTTTTTTTTTCTTGTTCAGGTATTACTTTAAAGGTTCTGTTTTTATCGTGTTTTATAGGGGAGCGATACCATATTCAGGCAGGTCTAGTTACTGTTTGTTTCACCCTCCTGTCCTGCTGTCATGCAGGCGGGCTGATTTGTGGCATCACACAGCCTTCTTCTGCTCTGGCTGTTTGTGTATTGGAGCATTGGCAGCTGTATTGCTCTCAACGCTGCAGTATGGATTTAGTCAGTTTGTGGTTTTACCACAGTCACAGTCTGGTGTCCACACACACACACATAAAGCCACGCGCACAAACCACACACACAGTCAATCCTACAGCAGGTTTACTGTGTCACACTGGGGGCTGCTGTGTAATTGGGTGAATCTGCTCTCCAGCACGCTACAGAGATAGCCCTTTAAAATTTCACTTCACTTCTGGGAGTGTAAACAAACCTTGGGATTACTAGGGGTGTAAATCCACATTCCACCATTTCTGTCGCTCTCCTCTTCTCTCGTTTTTCTCCCCCTTTTTTTTCTGTCGGCCACCTACTTTGAGAGTTTATTGGCAGGTTAGGTGTTTGCTCAGTATTTGGAGTGTGTTTGTGCATCTGTCTGTCTTCCTGTATTTTATGACTGTCAGCATGTTAACAAGTGCATGAATGTGTGTCCATCTCCATCGCCGATATACGTGCATGTGTGTGTGTGTCGGTAGGTGCGCGCCGTGGGCGTGTGTTTTAGCATGTCTGTCGTACGGACACTTTATGTGGCGGCATGCAGCTTTCTGTCTGTGTGTTCTCTGTGATGGATTGCTTGTCAGACGGCAGCATAGCACCGCTCTCACCGGCTGACGAAGACATTAAGTCACCAGTCACGTAGACGTAGTACGTTTCAACATTCCTCTGGGAAAACGCTTTAACCCTTCTCACTCCAGGACGGCTGTCAGATGACAGAGTGTATTACTTAGGAGGTGCTCGGCGCTAAAACCCGCAGTATGGCTGGATTCAGTGGAGTTCAGCCTCTTAATACAGTTGTGTGGCAGGTGGAGGACCTCTGTCACATGTTTCTTTTAGACGGGCCAATTGCTGAGGTTATTGGCTACAGACTGTTTGCCACAACTGACATTGTGGGGCTTGATGTTTTTTTTTATTTTCTAATTTTATTTTACCTCAGCTGTAAGAATGCAGACAATATGTAATTGAAGGAGAACATCTTCTTGCACTGCAGCAGCCTGGGGGAGTCGTTGCTGAGGAAGGGATGACAACGCTTCCCTCCAACTCTGTCCTTTGTTTTTAATGCAACGTCATCCTCAGTGCTGCTGCTGCCCCCAGAATATGAAAATAGCACACTCTCAAAGAATCTGAATGTTCATGCTAGCACCTAAAGAAAATGTAGTCTCTCTTTTACAGATAGCAGGAAAAGCACCCCTGAGTATTACCTATACACTCAGTCTTTTCACTCAGGATTTTCATTTTGCGACAAGTTGTAATGCATTAGTGTATCTTGAAATGTAACAGCTAGGTTATTCTAGTTTAAATTTTATTATTTTCTCATGTCTTACTTGAGATTTTAGTCATATTTTTATACATATACAGGCCATGTTACTCATATCTGAGATTACCTTATTTTTCTTCACTGTATTAGTAGCCCCGCTTAGTCAGATCTAAATCACGCTGTGCCAGCGCTAGAGATATGTCTGGCTGAACGCATCATAATTTCACACTAAGGAAAAAAAAGGTTGCTTGTATTTTTAACCAATCGCAGTTGTTGTGGGCGGCACGAAGCCAAGGATGCAGTAATGGTGCTCTTGCAAAGTAGTCAAAGTAGCGTCGGGAGTGAACTTGCTGTGGGAGATCATTTGCATTAAAATGGCTAAATACCCGCCTGCAAAAGAAAAGCATGTAGGTTGTTAGCTTAGATGTCATTGTTGTTTCATGCACCGCTCTGAAAGAAGTGTGGTGATAGGTGTGGTTATGTGAGACTAACTTCCTGTAGCGACGAGGATTCTGAAAGGGTACATGCAGATAGTGGGAGTGGAGGAGGATTTCGTCTGAAATAGGCTTGTAATGGAAGGCTTTACAGTATACCCACATTCTACATCCTGTGAGTCAGATTATCACAGTAGTTTTTCACAGCAGTATTAAATCACTGAGGCATATATACGTATTATATATAATATTCAAGAACTGACTTGATTAGATTTGATTGTAAGTTGCCTGGTAACATACAGTAAGCAAACGATTCAGCATCAGAATCAGATTCAAATATTTTGAAATTCTGATAGGTGAATGGAAATGTGTCATCACATTTTTGTAACTGAGCCCCATTTACTTAAAACCAGTGACAAGTGGACAGAAGAAGTTCAAAATAAAAATACCATCAAACAATTCTTACATTGACAGATTATTTTGTGTTCATCCATAGGACCTCAGAACTCATACTGAGATGCATTTGAAAAAAAAAAAAATGTTTTCATGGTCCTTAAAAATAACCACAAGCTAAGTTGACTCACTGTGACAAAAATACCTCTTTGTAGATTTTCTGTGATTTGGCAGTGTTCCTCCCCCATGTTGAATTTGAAGGGCGTCTTTCATGTCCGCACAGTTTTGTTTGTCAAGTGAAGTTTTTGCCAACCACTGACACATTTGTACATTTATGTCTTTACATTTCAGTTTTCAATTTTCGGTTGTGACAAGGCTTTCGTTGCAGTGTGATTAAGTTTAGGCACATGAATAAGTTGGTTAGGGTTACAAAAACAAAATGTTTTGGCTTAAAATACCCAGCTAGGTGGCTACAAACATGATTGGTCCTGAACTCATTGAAAAAATCCCTTTTTTCTCTACAAACATGGCTGTTCCCAAGCTGTTGTTAAAAAATAACAACTTCAGTTGCTTCAAACAAAGCTGAAAATGTCCCAAACTCTTGTTAAAAATACTTGCTTTTGTTACTACAAACATAGCTTGAAATGCCCCTACCTGTCATTTAACATCCCCCCTTTGATCGCTGCAAACACAGCTGGAAATGTCCCCAACTCTCATTAAAAATACCTGCTTATGCCACTACAACCACGGCTGTTCCCAAATGGTCATTAAAAATACCCATTTTTGTTGCTATAGACATGACTGGAAATGTCCCTACCTGTCATTAAAAATACCAACTTTGAATGCCACAAACACAGCTGGAAATGTCCCTGTCTGTCAGTAAAAATACCTACTTTGGTTGCTACAAACAAAGCTGAAAATGTCCTGAACACTTAATAATATAACACTTGCTATTGTTGCTACAAACATGGTTAGAAATGTGCAGCGCTCATTAAAATTACTTTGGTCACTACAAACATGATTGTTAATGTCCCAAACTCAATAAAAATACCTGCTCTGGTCACTACAATAACAGCTAGAAATTTCCCAAGCTCTTTAAAAAATAACTGCTTCGGTTGCTACAAACACGGCTGCAAATATCACTACCTGTTGTTAAAAATACCAACTTTGATTGCTACAAACATTCTAACTCTCATTATAAACACCTACTTTGCTACAAACACAGTTTGAAATGTCCCTACGTGTCATTAAGAATAGCTTCTTTGGTCACTATAAACATAGCTGGAAATAGCTGTCCAAAACTCTCATTAAAAGTACCTACTTCAGTTGCTACAAACACAACTGTTCACAAACTGTCAATAAAAACATACATTTTTGTCACGATTAACAGGGCTGAAAATGTCCCAAACTCTTGTTAAAAGTTCTGGTTTTTGTTGCTACAGACATGACTGGAAATGTACAGAGCTTGTTAAAAATACCCACTTTGGTCACTAATAACACAGTTGGAAATGTCCCAAACTCTTGCTAAAAATTCTGACTCTGTTGCTACAAACACAACTGGAAATGTCCCTACCTGTAGTTAAAAATACCCACTTTGCTCACATCAAACATGGCTTGAAATATCCCAAACTCTTGTTGAAAGACTGTCTCTTGCTGCTACAAATGAGGCTGAAAATGTCCATACCCATCATTAAAAATAAACACTTTAGTAGCTACACACACGACTAAATGTCATGAACTTCCACATCCACTTTGGTGGCCAAAAAAATGGCTGGAAATGTCCTGAACTCTTGTTTAAAACAAAACACTCACTGTCGTTGCTACAAACATGACTGTAAATATCCCAAACTCATGAAAATCCCCACTTTTGTTGCTGCAAACACAGCTGGAAATGTCCCAACCCGTCAGTAAAAAAATATCTGCTTTTGTTGGTCTCAAACAGTTGTCTGCTGCTTTGCAGCCATTTCACTTATAGTTATCAACATTTTATTCTAGTGACTGGGCTGCAAAAAGGGTGCTTTATTATTTTTGTCTAGTTGTATTATTCCATGGTTCACAGTGGCTCTGCATGTACACAGAAATATATAAGCACCCACACTGGGAGTTGCCTACTGTTGGCCACTGAGCAGCTCAGCTGGAACAATTTGGCTACACGCCTCGTTAAGGGCATTTTGACAACAGTGTATACATAAGTAATTTATTTCTGGTATTAAGTAATAACTTTGATCTCTGGTAAACCACTCTCAGGAGCTAGTGCTGATGTAGTGCGGCAAAAATATTAACCACAAGTTCATTTCCTACCAGTTTTGCATTATGCTGAAACTTGTTTTTTTCACTTCTACTTTTTTCCTTTTTTTATTGAGGAAGCATAATTCACATTAAACACTCTTGCCCCTGTGGCAGAGTTCTCAAATTAAGCAACATTTTGTTCATTTACCCATGATAAAGTTGTTCATTAGACAATATACTTTGCCTTATTCTTTGTTATTACCTCGCCATTGTAAATGCCTTGGGAGCAATTAAACATGTGAAGTGCCCAATTTTCCGTCCTCTACTTCCAGTCCTGAACTCTATCTGCATGTTGCACACATTTCCTATGAACTAATTAAAGTGAATCAATGACACAACCCTTTAAAATGGCGGCATATGTCACGGCCATCAGTGGGGAACAAAGGACCCTCTTAATTATTTTGTTCCTGCCGCTCCTGTAAACGGCTTGTCAAGGCAGCAGACTCAGTCGCCGACTCCTTGAAATAGGGATGTCATGTAGACACACAGACACATATTGCACACATACACACATAGGCAAGCACAAAAACACACACACGCACTGTCCCCAGTTTCTCTGTGATGGCTCCCTCTCTGTCTTATAAAAGACTAGTAATTGTACTACAACAATGACAATGTAAGTGCTTAAGTGTGACGGTCCTCTTACTCTTCAAAAGTGCAGCGTCCCTTATCCATCATTGGCTCTTGGGAACAATGTCTTGGATGCTGACAACCATATCTTATCTTCAAGATGTTATTTTTCCTGTTGCAAGCCCACCTCTGGCCCATGTTGTATTTGGGTGAGTCTAATTTTTAAAAGTGTGTTACAGTCTGATATAAACACATTTATCCTGATCTTTTCAGCCTCTGCAGGGTTTTCCTCATTCGTTCGCCCTGTTCCTCAGCTGCGTTCTGCGGCCCTGCTGAAACACGCACTTTAGCATGAGTATGCATTAGTCCTGTTATGAAGACCGATGGGCTGAGAGAGACCATGTTTTTTCCCGCCTTGCAATTATTTACTGTGCCCCCCTGTAATCTAAAATACTTACATCTTTCAGGTATAAATATAAAACATCACGGTAGAGGAGAGCCACCACTTTTAGTCACAGCCTGGGCTGTAGATCATGAGTGTTGGTGGAAATGGTGACAAATAAAGGGCTGGGAGGTTTGAGGCTGCATTGGAATATGAGGAAAAGTTCACACATGCCAGTTGTTTATGAGCATGCTTATTTGTTTAAGGGTTTCCCTCAATGCCCATCTGCAGTGTTGCAATAAATGCCCATCTGCAGCCCAGGAATCTAAAACTGGCTTTGTAGAAAATCAACTGGCGGTGCTCCAAGTATGTCATCTTCTCCTCTGAGAGAATAGACGGACGGGGATGGATGGATGGATGAAAGGATGCCTCGACACGCTTGTTTTCTCCACCTCGTTACAACCGTTTCTGTGTTATCAAGAGCTTTGGCCTGCCACACTACAGCACAGCGCTACACTTTGTATTTGACAATACTCTGCCTCGCAGAGCTAATCGCCTCTTAATTCTTGCGTTATTCCCCATCCGTGTGCATGCATTTCAATCAAATAGGTGGTACTGTCCAAAAATAGTGCTGGCGGCACTGCCTGGAGAGATGGGCTGTAAGTCTCCCTGTCTGATCATGAGCTATTATACTCTCTGCCCACAG
>JAPZEB010000001.1:4553255-4564593 GCA_029783705.1 Chaetodon striatus
ACCCCCGTTTTTGGTACCTCCTCTGTTGGGGTACCTAGCGCTCTGATCTGGTACTAAAAGGTGGAGCTGTGAACACTGCAGTCTGTTGATTGGTCAATAGCAGACAGTCACTCTGATCAGGACTGAGTTGTGGCTGGTTCTGAGGCTCATGTAGTCACCGTTGATACTGTGAAGAGTTTAATTAGTAAACTGTAACTATAAAAATAAAGGATGTTTGCATGAACTGAGGGTGTGAATCAACCAACACACCTTAAATATGCTAAATGACTTTAGTTTTTATATAACAGACAGGTTTAGTAATGAGTGGATATATATATATAGAATATATTCTAATCCTCACTCTGGGTTACAGCAACACTAAACCCGCGGGCTTGCCTGAGAAGGACTAAATGCACAAACCCACTATTTTTAACTTATGGCTGCAAAAAAAAAACACGGCTGCGGCTGAAATGTAAACTCAAGGCTTCAAAATGCAGTCCACAAATCAATGGGTGACATCGTGGTATCTATGTCCATTATTTTTGCAGTTTATGATTAAATCATTGCCTTACATTTCAACAACCCTATGGTAAATGTGTGGTTATGTTTAAGCCCAAAAAGCACCTGATTATGATTAGAAAAACATCATGTATTGGCTTAAAATCCCCACTTCTGGTGGCACAAAAGCTGCTGGAAATGCAGCAATGTCTCACTGAAAAGTTTAGCTGTTTGTTGTTTTGAAGCAGTAGTCCTCATGACAAAGTCAGCTCATATATGTAATCAGAAGCCTGAGAGCTAATGTTGACGAAGAGCTGTAGACCCTTCAAAATGGCCACTAAAAGGGGTTGGTGTGTTACCTGAAAACTCCCTCTTCCTTTTTTTTTCAAGACCATTCTTTAATATCTAATATTTGCTCTGTGCATACCTTACTGTTGCAATAAACCACCAAGAATACTATTCTGTCAAGCGCGCTGCTGCCCCTCTGCCCCTCGCTCTGTTTCTCCCTTTCTCTTTTTTCGACCCCCGCAGTGTAAAGCCAGTCAGACATAAACAGTATTGTTTTACCCGGGTAGGGCTCACAGCAGGGCACTGTTAGCCCCACGCCTCATGCAGCCCACAGCTCTCCCCATGCCTCAGTGATATCCCCTCTCTATGGCTCAGTGCCTGCATACATATGAATGCCCCCTGTCTTCTACCCTTCACGCTTCTGAGCTGGTCCAAGCTGAGCAGAGCTGAGATGTTACACAGCTGCCATGCTTGTTGGACGTGGGGATGTGGAGAAGTCTGGCATTCCAGCAATAGTAAATGAACTGTAATGTCACATTCTTCTGAGTGATTATAGGTATGATGGTACTTGAGCTGAGAGTGCATCCCTGTGGTGTGGTTTGCTGAGTTGTGCTAAGCATGCTGAGGGTGAATTCTGGGCGATGGGGGGAAAAAGCAGCTCATGTTCTTGTTAGATCAACTGGAAAATAGAACCTCTGTGTATATAAAAATAATAATGAAGACTTTGTAATAGTTTTGTGCAATGCAGTGGTTTTTGCCTTTGCAGAATATCTCGCACAGTGAGCCATGTCTTTGCTGTATATTCTTTGTAGTCTAGATTAATGTTTTATTTCATCCACTATTTCAAGACACTTAATTGTGGAGGAGCTCATCACACACAGTTTGAAACAATGGTGTTAATTTGACAAAAAAAATCCTCATTTTTATTTCATCATCCAGCAGCATTTCTGATGCCAGTAGCTGGGGTAAATGAGCATCTTGAATTTTAACATATTGGGCACTTAATCATGCTTATTCATATTTGTACATAAAGCTGCAGACAAGCGTACTGTTTAATTTTCAAATTCATTTCCTTTTTCCTGCCACCCTGCAGTGTACAGTAAGCGTCTGCAAATGAGCATCTTGTGATGGCTCAAAGCTACATCTTTACGACCTTCCACTGTTTGATTATGCTTGCAATACTTCTAAGGAAATAAGCAGGCTATACAGATGAAGCTGTGCTGAGGGATAATGTGTTACAGAAATAAGCTGCAATGTCCTTCCGCAGCCATTGTGTGTCACATGGGGCTGCATCCCCCAATTTATCCCCACTCTGGTTCAAGGAAGATTCCTATTGATTTCCTATCCCTGAGCCAGTGTACAGAGTAAATAGGAAGTGCGCGCCCTATTATTTCTGTCAGTTGATAAAACATGAGGCTAGACCCCCATGTCTGTATTCTGGGGCCCCTTAAGAAACCACAGGCCCTTCAATCAAAAAATAAATAAATAAAAAACAGTTGTAAATATGATGTAAATGCCTCATATATGGTAATGGCATCTTTAGAAAATGATGTGTGTTTAAACTAATGGTTTGGTATTAAATCCAGGACGTGATTAATGAGATTATACTTAGCGTGGGAAAACAACCGTAAACGCTGGCTGTATTTTCATACATGCTTAATGCGTGTCACTCTGTGGGCTACTGCCCAAACCAACAGAGGGAGATTTGCTCTCCCAGGAAATGCTTATATGTAATCTTTCAGTGTCTGGGCATTTGCCTGACAGCGGGAGAAAAGTGAGACAAATCCATTTAGACAGGAAATAGCATGATTGCACCTACTTCCACATCTCTAACAGGTTTGACTGAGAATAGTGTGTAAGTAACACTTTTTAGGTAAAAACAGATGCCAGAGCAGGACATCAGTTAAATTCTGGGTGAGCATTTTCCATCGGAGGCTTTTTACATGCCTAATTCCTTCCTGCGTGGTTTTGTTTATAGCAGCCATTCATTTTTTCCCTTCCCTGGAAGTTTGTAGGTGTTGTGTTGCTATTATTGTAATCGCCACAATGCTACAGGCTTCAAATAAAAGCCAGAGACAATATTCCTCCTACAATTGAGTTTCTGTGCCCGGTGCCTGGCCTACAGCTGCAACCGTTTCTGCAGTGTCCCTGAAATTTCTGAGCATTATCAAGGGGAAGGACGAGCTAATCTGCACTGATTTGAAACAGGACCAAAACACTGGCTTTCCTAATCCCTCATTTTTTTATCAGTGGTGGTGAGGAGCATTTTACCCCTGTGGGAGGGAAAGAAATAGGGAGCTATTTCATGCTTCACCGGTTCCACTGTTTTTATGAAGATTTTTTCCCTACCCTCTACTTCCCCCCACTTCAATCCATAGTGTAACTGAATTTATAAAGCCCTGTTTGCAATAGTCAGACACCTTTTAGAAGTACGAAGGTACTTTTCATAATTAGGGATGTGTAGATGGCCGCCTTCTCCCTCTGTAGTGGTAGTAATTTAACTTTAAGGCAGATAAGGCCCTGTATCTCTGAAAAAAAGGAGGTGCAATTTCTTTAGCTGTCTCTCATTTTGTTCATTTGACAATTGGCAAACACCTATGGCACCCAGGATATAATTTGCTTTTGCATGAGCACACCAATTTGGATTATTGCACACATCTGTGGGATATAATTCATATAATTATGTTTCTTTACATTCTGTCAACCATTTTGTTTGATATTGTATTTACTTATCCAACACCTTTGTGGGAAACTTCTACATAACGGCAGTTTTTCAAGGCAGAGCTGTTCATAGCAGACATGGGAGACCCCATATTGGGGTGTTATCCTATATGATGTGTCAATCTGTTCTCTTGCACATTTTCCTACATAAAGCAATACATCAAAATCCCTCCATATCCCTACATAATCATGAGCCAGCAAGTTGTGTATAACTCACGTATTTGGGAAAGCTACGATGACATGACCAATGCACTGATTGTAGTATAGGAGGAAGCAGTCTCTGTGTGGAGGTTGGTTGGGGTGGTGGATGATTCACAACTCTCAGAACTGGTGAGCAAACTTTGCGCCATTTTAAGGTATGTTTTCACCATGTCTCTGTTCCTCTCCTTCCTACGTAACATCATTTGTGGAACACTCATTCATAGGATATCATACCAGCCGTTGTATGAGGATACGTTTGGTGTGTAGATTTAAAGCAACGTATCCTCATACAAGGGTTCATGCGATATCTAACAAATTAGCGCCCCAAGAATGTGCTCCCACGTACTTTATATAAATTACAGTATGTACTTAATGTAAAGTTACATAAATTAGGGTTAGGCTAGTAAAGTTTTGCAGGTTAGGTCTAGGGGAATAAACACAGTGACAACATGCCTTAAAACATCTCAACTCCACTTGGTTTTACAGTTATGAACACCAATCTTCTGGTGGAAAGTGTTTATTTGACCCATCCACCAACCAAACCAGCAATGTATCCTCATACAAGGATTTGTATGATATCCCACGAAAATGTATGCACAACAGTTTGTATGAATTAGCGCCCCACAAACGATGTTTCGTCCCTAACATAAAGTTAACGTAAGGTAAGGTAACTAACGTCAAATTATCGAGGTTAGGTTTAGGCAAGTGAAGTTACTGTGGTTTGATTTAGGAAAAGAAACATAATGAGGACATACCTTAAAGGGACTGGAAATTCACATGGTTCCGAACACTGGTCTTCTGGGAAAGTCCTGTCCTGTTTTTTGACCCATCCACCACCCCAACCTGCCTCCTAACTAGACCACTCAGGACAGCTTCCTTCTTTACTCCCATCAGTGCATTGGCCACGTATCAGAAACCTTTATAATATGACAGTTATGCAGAAATTACTGTGTCTTTATTCTGTGGGATATGGTGCATTACTTTTCGTAGAAAAACATACGAACAGGGTATGAGAACAGCATATAACCTGCCCTCTCACATAGACTTTTGGTCTTTATACTATTTCTGTCTTTATGCCTGTCAGCGTATTGGTCATGTGATTGCAGCCTTCTGATTATGTGGGTTATAGTTATTTTTTGGGACATTACCTGTGTAGGTATACGTACAAACAGTGCATGAAAGCAGCCTGTTTTTAAGGTATGTGAGATGCATGCAGCTTATGGTTAGTATCGTCAATGCAAGGGTTGGCGTTTACTTCATGAAAATTGAGAGTAAGTGATCTGAGTGGCAGGTTAGTGGATTCAAGTAAAGAAAATTCCAAGTCTATCAGCAGCTGACATCAACTTATAACGTGCTGTTTTTTTCGTCAGTGTTATCACAGCAAGCCGAAACACAGGAAGAAAGAGAGCTCATTGATCTGCTGTCATCTTAACACTGCAAAAGGCATGGGGTGTAACAAGCAGTATGAAATTTACAAGGTAAGCTTTGGCAACACAACAGCATGGGTCATCATAAGACTATGAATTACAAGAACACCTCTGTCTCGGAGGACCACTTGAGGCTCCCTTACTGTGAAATAATTGGGTTGCAACAGTGAAACTGCTACTCCAGTTAGAGTGCAAAGGTGGCTTTTGCTTTGTTTTGCCGTTACAAGACCACAGAGGCGGTTGTGACTATTAATCAATAGTTGACACATGTAGCTGACGTCACAAAGAGGAGATAACTGAAAAACATCTTTGGTGTAGTGCTGTTTGTGAAAGGTCCTTTGTGTTTTGCAGAGGTTACACTGGAATGCTTTGCTTTGTCGATTTAATGTGTATTCCGAGAGTTTGTTTTGAACTTCTTGCAGATTAGATGTATCTTAAATCATCACTGTACTGCACATTGGTCAGCAGGTCAGTTGGAGGTTGTTTCGGTGCTTGTAGAGGCAGCAAACGACAGCAAGGCAGCAGAATACAGATGTCTGATTTGTGGGTCACACACTGTGCAGAGATTGTGTTTCCATCGCATCTGGCATTTTTTATTTTTTATTTTCATGTTTTAATTCATGACTGAAACCTCTGAATTGCAATGTCGGAGCCAAAACTCGGCGAAGGTCTTTACTACAAGCCTTTTCATCTGCAGTGGACAGACTTAGGCGCCTGTGGCAGGACCTGTGCCGTCTGCGACGAGGGACGTCTCCCTTTGTTGTCAGAACACCTCTAAACATCTTTCACAGAAACAATTACCATACCATCTGTAGCTTCCTGCCAGCGTGTTGCTCACTGTCAGCATGTCAGTTTCTTTTCTCTCCTTCTTTCTCTCTCCCTCGCACACACACTCCATCACACTGAGACTGATGAGGAGCTAGGTCACTGTGAATTAAAATGGATGAGTTTAATTGCGTTAATAGTCCCTTTATATTCAGTTTTTCAATGCATTTTTCCCTGATACCTTATAATGGAGCTGTGAATGGTGGATTGAATTGTCGCTAATCTATTTTGTGATTTGCCTTGAGCGTTTGGCAGAGCTGGTATATTGATGAAGGTCCTTGCGTACATTTCCTCCAAACCTCATACAGCTGGTTTAATAAAGGACCTCATTTCTGCTACATTGCGTATTGTTGGTGTGAAGGTAATGGCTAATTGCTCCAGTGTTAAAGGAATAGTGATATCCGATTAGCACTTTGAGAATACATGTGCCAACAGTTACATTAACGTAAACATAAACTTTTAATTGGGAAAACTCTTCTAAGAGAGCAAAGTATTTTCTTTGTGTGTTAAGAGTTTGCTTTAAGTGATAGGGCTCAAAAGCAAACATTAGATTATCTTATAACCTTCAACAGAGTGTTTTAGCGCTCCTTTTAGCGTGAACACTTGAGGTCTGCAGTCCTTCGGGACCAACGTTTGTGAAAGCAGAACTTGGCCATCAGTTGAATCGGTTACTTTCGCTGCTGTGTGACACATCCATCACTGTCATGTTGATTTGCACACTCGCTAACATATCCAGCAAAGGCTAACATTACAAGAGGCTAAATGACTAATCAACACTGACATGACTGGTTTGTTCAGTTAGGCCAACATATTTCATCTGAAGACATGTCAAGTAATTGACACTTTGATGCAGGGACTGTACACATACCATGGGAAGATGGATTAAGGGCACAAGATACAGTTTGTTTGTGGGTGGGTACACATGCTTCTTCAAATATCATGTTGTTTTCAGTTCAGACTCTAAATTAATTTTGAATTATTTTAAAAGATTTTAGGAGGAGAGAGGCAGTCAAAAAGTCGAAGTGTTAAAGTCAGGATAATGTAACATTTTTGGAAGAGCTGGGGAGGGTCTTTTACATTTATCGCACATCAGATTTTTTTTTTTTTTATTATACAGAGCTGCTGCATGTGCTCAGCTTATTTATTCACTAACAGTGTAAATAACTGTTCAGTCAGTAGCTGCAATGAGTGGGGTATGCTATTTTCTATTTGAAATTTGGTGGATGTTATAAAAGCCATTGTTCCATTTACATAATCTATTAACTTTTAAAAAAGCACACTGCCTTAATTTTCTATGCATCTAAACAAGGGTGTTGGTTTCATTTCAACATTGTGGGAGACACATGAAGTGGAGTTTGGTGGTCCTGCCATATCAGTCCACCAGAGAATATGTTGGTGTTTTTGCTTATTGGAGTATTTTCAAATGCTTCATAATCCCAAAATCTGTGCAAGCTAAACTAAAAGGTTATGTGAGTCAATAAACCATAATAATTGATGAAAGTGTTGAAGTTATGTCATGTTTTTTCATTGAAACTGAAAAAGTAAACACACAAAACATATCAATCCAAAAGATTTCTTAAGGTAGAAACATGATCAAAATACATATTCACACTGAACCATGTGCATTTTTTTAGTTTTTGAGATATGCTCATTATATGAGCAAAATGCAAAGCCATTTTGAATGAAATGTATTTGATCTTGTCAAAGTAAAAGTCTTCTGCTCCTTTCATGTCTTTTTTTTTGGGGGGTGGGGGGGGTAGTTGCACACGTTATAAAAATTGAGGGGGACAAACCCAACCCACCCACCCCTCCAAGAGCTACAGCATCTGAGGGTTTTATTAGGAAACAGGTTATATGTATAACACTGGTAGTATTCCAATTAAGGTGAATAATGTTACTTTTTTTTTTTTTAACATCAAGGTTCCATTGAAATTGTTGATCAAACGACAGAGAGCTATGCTATTTAAAAGACAGAAAAAAAACCGTAAGGTTCAGTTGCCCTGTACTTTTTCATATCCAATTTTATATTTTGTAAAATGTTTTTATTTTTCTTATCTTTAGCCTGCAAAGCGCTTTGATTGACCTCTGTGTATGATAAGGTGCTCTATATTTAAACTTGCCTTCAGGCCCCATCCTGGTAATTTTAATTTTTATTTGTCCTGTGCTAAATTTAAAATATATAGATACAAAATGCTCAGATGTCATACACACTGCTGATATTTCAGAGCAACACAATTGCCAGTGCTGTGCAGATATCAAGCCTGTCTGATACAGATGGGACTGGATTTTTTGAACAAATCAACCCCACATAGGGATGAATACTCTCATCTTGATTGGCAAAGCTATGTAGCAATGATTGCCTATAGAGTTATAGTCTCTTACTCTGTCTTCCTGCCCTACAGGTACCCCTGTTACCCGGGTAACAGCCACAGATGCCGATGATCCAGTGTATGGGAACAGCGCTAAACTTGTCTACAGCATACTGGAGGGACAACCATATTTCTCTGTAGACCCCAACTCAGGTAAGTGCACTGCTGTGCTTGTAGGTGTTTGGGAATTAGGAGATGAATCTATTCTGTGGACACGAAGTTGTGAAGGTTTTTGTTCTTCACCTTGAATTTAATTAGGCAGCACACACTGGAGGCCATCTCAGAGCATGTTTCACACGTTGGAGTCACCTGTACAGGATGGCTATGTGAAGCTGCTTACTGCATCTAGCTAATGTATTACAAAAAAAAGCATGCTTAATACTACAAGCCATAATACAGAAGTCCAGGGTGATTGCCCTGACTCTAAAGGAGGGAGGCATAAAAGGAGGACACCTCTGTGGGGCAGGCAAAGCTCTTTGTGCTGTTATTCATTGTTTGCCTGACAAAGCCTGATGAAGATCTCTACGAGATCGAAACCGTGCTTCATTAAATTTAATGGGAGCTAGTAATACAGTGTGCAAAGCCTTTGTCTGTTTCTAACCAATGGAGAGCATAATGTATTACAAAATGCAATGAATGAACGCCACGCCCATAATGGGACAAAAAGGAAAGAAATAGGCTTAACACTGAGACAGTGATTACATCTAAGGATTATTTCAGTCGTCTTTTTCTACCAGACAGGGGCCAGGCACATCAGGACAGAACCCTTCAGTATTTAGACATTGCCCTTTTTTATTACCTTCTTCAACTTAGATAAATGAGCTTACAATGTCACCTCAGGTCAAACAGTGCGCTATCACTGTTTGACCGAGTCTATAGGTAAGACCATAAGACTCGCCAGTGGGAATAACTTCACCTTAGAAGGGTCTAACTAATTGTACCGTATATAGATGCAGAGATACAGGATGAGGTCTTACCTTAACTGTGAGGTCTGTTTTAAGCTTTCAGGCTCCAACTGTGTATCAGACCCCCAACAGACTATTCAGTGTATACTCTTTTAAGCAAGCAGTATGCAGTGGAAAATTTTGATTTACATTTTGCATTACTAGAATGAACATCACACCCCATTTTTGTCCAGGATTTTCCCAGTTACCTGCAGGCAACAAGGTTTTCTAAAAAGTACAGAATGTCATTCACCATTAAATCGTGACCAATCCTTGAAGGGATAATTAATAATCATAATTAATGCGGTTACCTCTGCTGTGCTACGTGCGTAAAAATGCCCATTTTTAATTTGGAGACGCTGGTATCGTTCCTGCTGCTGTGTGACGGCTGCAGGTATTTAATGATACGTGTAAATAAACCAATTATTCAGAAAAGTGAACATAATCAGTAAAATTTATTAGGCCAGTTCATTTCAGACTGAAACTGAAGGGCAAAATAAAGACAGAAAAGTTGAACTTAAAATATATGAAAGGTATTCAATGGTTGAGGGAGAGTTCTTGTGCAAGGTCTGTGTGTGTGCTCCTCCATCAACTCAAGCCACAATGTGGACAATAAAAAAAAAACTTAAATTCTCACATTGTCCTTTGTGCTGAGGCAGCAAAAAACATTCACAGCTTTTGTATATTTTCCATGAAGAAAATGGCTTTGTGGATTTGTTTGGGTGGCGAGAGACAGACCTTGAAAGCAGCTGTATCACGTCAAAAACGAATTAAATTGAAAGCACGCATTAAAGGGACCAAAAAACTCATATTTTTTCTCTTACCTGTAGTGCTTTTTTCAGTCTTGTTTGTTTTGGTGTCAGTTACTGAGTGTTGGAGATACTGGCCATAGAGATGTCTGCTTTCTCTCCAGTATAATCAAACTAGATGGCACTCGGTTTATAGTGCTCAGAGTGCTAAAAAAAATCACTGGAAAAACTCAGCAGCAATGTCTCTTTCCAGAAATCATGACCCGGTTACTCAAGATAATTCACATACCTTGTTGTGAGCAGTTTCATGTAGGAACTATTTTCTTTTTAACCGAACTAGCTAACTAACCCACCAACCACATCACCACGCAGAAGGAAAAGTGCATCAATTGCTAGCACTACTGAGCTAGTCACCATTACAACTCAGCCAAGGATTGCATAAATGTTTACATCACATGCTGTCACAAGCCTCTCATCCACGAGTAGATGCATGCTTCCTCCTGTTCAGTTGTACAGCTGGCGAGGTGAGGTTCAGCAGAAAGAAAATAATTCCTAAATTAAACTGCTCACAACAAGGTCTGTGGATTATGTTCGGTAACCGCATCATGATTTCTGGAAAGAGAAATCGCAAATGAATTTTTTAAATACTAAAATTTTTTGGCACTTTGAGCACCGCAAGCTGAGAGCGCTATCCAGTTCTATTATATTGGTAAGAAGGCAGACATCTTTATGGCAGATGCATCCAGTACCTGGCAACTCACTCCAAAACAAGCCAGACTAATGCATAGCTCTACAGGTAAGAATAGAAATAAGTATTTTAATTTTGAGATGAACTTTCCCTTTACGTAACCCATGCATAGAAGTTATTAAATCTCGAGCAAGGATTGGTAATGCTAGAGTGCAAATTATTAAATAGACAGCACACTTTATAAATGCTCTTTCCCAGTGACACCTCCTGGACTCCAAAGGAGGGAAAATGCCAACTGAATGAAAAAAGAAATATGCAAAGATTGAGTTATTCAGGTGATGTGGAATTAGATGAATTCCACAGAAATGCATTTATTAGAGATCACTGGATAACAGAGTAGAAATATTTGAATATTTAAATCAGCACTGGAGGTTACTTGGTAAACTATGACATCTAAACATGAGGTCAAGCAAGACATCTACATCCTGATTTCATGAATATATGCACATAAAACTGTGCATCAAGAGAAACAACAGAGGAGGACCATCCTCTCTGTAGTATCTGGGATAAAAGGGACGTATATAGTATCTAACCAACACACTTATTATAACTGATTAATATTTTAGTGATATTTATAGTTTACTCATAT
>JAPZEB010000001.1:4564693-4580066 GCA_029783705.1 Chaetodon striatus
TAGTTTACTCATATACCTGTGTCTATAATGCTGCCTGAGATTTGGCAGTAGAGCTCTCTGTGCTGTGTGGATTGAAATGAAAAAGAAAGACAGATGTGACTGCAGTGAGAGAGAGGGTAGCTTATTAATGTACATGTGCGCTGCCCACAGCTGCAACAGGTTGTGCAGGTTCCAGCAGGTGGAGATGCAACAGCTTCCCCACCTGCTGGCCCACCGGAGCTGATCTCACTCTGTTGCTGTGCATTAGGGGGGAAAATGCATACATTTTCTGAAAGGACAATACAGGGATTTACACTTGAAAAAAAACACTTATCAAAAGCCCACATGGCAGCTGTGTTAACGAGCATGTTGTTCGCCACCATGTCTACATAACCTCTTTTCGGCAAGCCTGCAAGGGACAACATCAGCGAATGCACGCTAAAAGAGAGCTGACAATGTTGGTTATGGCTTAAAAAGTTGTGTAATGACAACAGGACTGCAGGTAACTCAGCCCATCTGTTTTTTGAAATGCTTGTAGATTATCGCTGCATGAGGCTGCTGTTAACTCAGGCTCCCCGGGCTCGCTCTCTTTCTCTACACCTTCCCTCTACAGCTGCACACTTTCATTTCAAAACATGAGCAGTACGCTGGGGCAAAAATATGCATCAGTGGGGGCACTGTAACTAAAATGTGGAGTGTTAAGCTTTAAATGAAACATTAAAAAATCAGTAAAAAATATATAAGTGGATAAATTAGAAAAAGGCAGCTGATATGTGGAGCGAAACAGAAGTAAGATCTACACACTGTGTGTGTGGCTTCTAATAAATGTCATAATTTTGATCTCACTGAGATCTTCATCGGGCTTGTCAGACAACAGTTACTTACATCACTAATAGAAAGTGTTACATACACACAATATTACTCACACATTATTGCAATCTGCATAATAAAATCACCTTGGCCCTGCTGAACATGACACGCACAGGCTTTCATAACAGGAAGTATAAGCTACACGTGCGGGCGGCAGAGGACAAAAGTATGCCTCTATCAGTGTAGAACATCAAGACAAATGCAACGGCTCCTCTATTATGTTCATCCTAGTTAGCTAGGTCAGCTGATCATCAGTGACATGCTGCATGGTTCAACAATGGGTTGCATGAAATTCATTATGAAACTACTAAATTATGAGATTCATATGGGCATCACTGAGTTGCACGTTTCCATTAACTGATTGGTCGTCCTAAATGCTAAATGGGGCAGTACTCATATGCTTGCTGTGCAACATCATTGCGTTATGAATTCAAAGGAATAATAATAATTACTTCTTCCTTTCACGAGGCAAACTCCTCAGCAGCGTCATCATGCATAAAGTTATCTCAAAACAGACTCCAGATTGGATCTTTAATTGCTTTTGCAGCTGACTTTTTAACATGTGTGTCTGTAAGCAATATGATTAAATAATGGTGAAATTACATTAATAAGAAATGAGATGGAAATCGACTGCTCACAATTTGGAAAACAGCACACAATAAACAAGCTTCAAGAAAGGGAGTCTCGAAATTTATGTACATAATTAGGACGAACGCTCGGTTCAACACGTAGAAATCGGGCTCGTCCTCACGGCTATAGGCGTTACAATCTCCAAGCATCTGCGAGCCGGGACGTGGCTTTAGAAAACGCACTGAACGGACAATTTAAGGATTAGCATTCATGCTTTGTGTGACTGCGGAGCACATGCAGATGGCTCATTCAAGTGAGCCAGATGTTTTAATGAATGTTAATGAAAAATAAAAGGTAAGGGGAAAACAACCATTAGAATGCGTTTGACACTTACAACGCCACATTGGAAATGAAAAGCATTCAATAAATAAATAAACATCATGCCCCAATTCATCACTTGGTTAATGGTCGGTGAAAAAAAAAAGTTGAGGCAAATATCTATGGAAATGAGTGTTTGTCTATCCTCCCTTTTCAGTGATTAGGAATTAATTTGAATAATTAACGATGATCAACAGAGATGAGAGTGTTGCTTCTAGCATGATGACTGAAGTATGTTTGTGTGTGTGTGTGTGTGTGTGTGTGTGTGTGTGTGTGTAAGAGGGAGTACCAGTGACTTGTTTGTGTTGCTTTTTTTTATTAGTGGTTCATTTGTTTGCTTGACTAGAGGAGAGGTGGGCCCACCTTGTTGATCCCAGTCAAAGCTAATTTTTAGCCCTCACAACGGTGACATAATACAGCAGGTGAAGTTTAAATGTTGCTTTTGCACACCACACATACACACCTCTCAGCTGATCATTCCTATAAGTAAAGCAAACACTAGAATAAGGTGATATCCCTTTACATAATTGGGCATGTTCATAGTTTTAAAAAATGTTGTGCCAAATTTATGTCCACTCATTGTGTCCTCCAGACATCTCTTCGTGTGTGTCCTATGCATATATACAAGGACAAGTGTATCATACTGTTTGTGGTGTTTCAGCTTAAGAGCACTTGAATAGCATGTCTTTTCCTGTGATCAGTTTTATTTTCATCCTTAAGGGTATCATGTGAAGCAGAGCACTTGGCCTTAGCATTGTCTATTGCAGTGCTCTACTGAACGAACTCATTACAATTGGTTATTTATATTCATATTATTTATTGTTTATTATCATGAGTGGTAGCAGAAAACAGATAAAGTACCCTTTTACTACCCTAACACTCCATTGGCTTTTGAAACAAGTTAACAAAGAGATTCATTAACTCATTCTTTTGAATAAAATGGTTCAGTGTAATGTAAATGTTCCATATATTACTGCATTCACAATTCCATGCTACCGATTTCAGAATCTTACCTGATATCAGACAGAGCAGTTAGCTAGTTACACTCTCCTTCCATTTTCAGTCTGTTCTTTAGTGAGTGATTAGGGACAATGACACAATGTCAGTGTTTCTGCCTGACATCATTTTAAGTCCACACTGATGCATAACCATGCCAACATATCTGTTTTGCCAGGTTTTTAAGAGTAAAGTGGAGTAAAGTAAAAACAAACTAAGATGTTGGCCGGCATTGAGAAGACATGTTGAGCCTCGATAGCAGTGTTTATCTTACCCAAAGCATCCGCCATTGTTGTTATTACTTGTCATTGGTTTCCAGCGCCCAGCTTGACAAGAGCTTCACAACAGCCTGACATTGGTGTTAGTTTCACCTATGGCGCTGATTGGTTAATTGAGTCCCACGGCGGTGCTCATTGTCCATTTTTTCCTTTAACTGAGAAGCTGTTGTTTCATTTAAGGATACCAGACAAATCAGTTAACTTGAACTGGAGTATGCGAAAAGGTTTAGCCCCAGGCAACCCAACATCTACAAATGTATATAACATTCAAAAATAATTTTTGTGTAAAAATTGAAATTGAGCATCCTGTTATTGAACATTCTCCAAAAATAAAGAAAGAAAGAAAGAAAAAAGACTAGACTTCTACAGACACATTTTTAAGCAGTACATACCATGGTTTTTCCACATGATAACTAAAAAACAAAACAAAATTTTGCTTTACCCAGCACTGCTTGCTGTAGGCTGACTGATGAACGAGCAGCGTGTATCACGATGCTTAGCATTAGCATTAGGGGAGACATTAGAGAGATTCAGTCATACACGTTTGAACACACAAGAGGAGTCTGCAGGGCACCAAAATTGGCAGTTAGCATCTTTTGATCGTTTATGTTGTTTGTTAGCTTGTTAGCTTGTAACTGGCTGACTGAATTGTTTTGAAATAAACAATCACTTCTGCTATGACGAGGTTTTTGGTAGATACAGGAAGGAAGCTCCAGGATCTGGTTTACATCCAAAAACAGCACACTCTGCCATGTTTGCTGTCAAAACTTTCACTATGCTAATGCAAACTCTGATCTGTATACTGTTGTTAGTCCTGTCACAATACCAGACAAAGCAGATTCAGGTTTTTTGCCGATGTCCTGTTGAAATCTTTTCCCCGTCAGCCAATTTTTCTTCCCAGGATGGCGAAAGCAGGACCCACCCTACTCTTCCTCTAATTAGTACTCGTTGCCTTTGTTGGTTTAGGCATGAGGGCTGGGATAGGGTAAGAATATCAGAGTAAGCCAATCACAGGTAGAAAAAGCCAGAAAGACAGGTAATGCCTTTGCCATCCTAGGAAAAGGAAAAAAAAAAAACCTTGCCAACTATCAGTATGTGTTTTTTATATCAGACAACATTTTGCTTTTGTATTGGTGACGTCCTTAATCTAGCTGCCCAGTGTACATTTGAGTCTCAGTTTTTAGGGAAGTGCACAGACATCGCCCGCTTCAGTAGAGGAATATAAAAAAACAGCTCTCTGTTGACAAACTTTGCACAGATACAAATCAGTACAGTCAAGGTCAAACATTTCAGGGGACCTAAACATAAGAAAAACATGTTTGTGAGTGAAGGACATTTTAAGATTATCTCACCTTGATATTACATGAATAAAATGAATGGTATTAATCTCTTCAATGTGACAGCTGCTTGAAAAACCTGATTTTTAACTGATGCCGTGTTTCAGAATCATTGCAGAAAATGTTGCATTAGTTCTGTTTGGGGTGTAAAAGACCTCAGAATATGGTTGAATTCATTGATTGGTGTCGACATTACTTTTAGCACAGCACTACCTCTCCTAAATCGCAAATAGCTATATTTCTGTTACAGGAGATTGACACAAAATTAAACCACTCTGGCATCCAATTAGCTCAGAACATAAGTAGCAGTTCTAGGAAGGATAACGTGCTTTGAATTTCTTTCTCAGTGAATAACTATTTGGCAAATCAAAGAATATATATTTGTACATGCATACCCCATATAGCATATAAAACTGAAAAATCAAACCAAGCCAAGTTTGTGGCAAATTAAAAAGGTCACCACTTGAATACTTTCCACATATTGGGATGTAATAAGTTCAGAAGGAAGGCAAAAGAAGTGTATTTAAAGTACAAAATAGTTATTACTGTTATTTTTACATATTCTGCTTAACAGTAGGGCCAATGGGACCCCAAACGATGAAGAAGTAAATCCAATGTCAACAAAAAAACCAAGACAAAATCAAGATATCACACTGAACATGATGGTCTGTAATATACAAGGCTGATACATGGTGTATGGGAGCAGTGTTGTGACCAACTGGTCCAAATACACCACATTTTTGTCAAGAATGTTGCTTGTTAGGTCATTACTGTGGAGATGTTAATAATTTATACAGCCGAGGGATTGGTGGTAAAACAACAGTGACCCAATGTTTTTTGTTTTTTTGCTTGTTTGTTTGTTTTTAAAGCTTTTTTATATGATAAGATACCTATTTATAAAATTATCTAAACAAGGTTGTTGCTCCCGCCTCCACTGCAGTCTTGCTGATGAGGTGAGGTAGCTGTTTTGTTTAAAATATCCAACTCCTCTCCTTCACATTCTCTAGTTGTCTAGATCATCAGTGTTGTGTGTGACCTCCAAAAGCAAAACTGACCCTGAAATTGTGCTAAATCTCCAAGGAAAATCTATCACAAGAATTGAAAATGCAGGCACAGACAACATCCCAACCCCTCCCACGTTTTTCATCATAGCCAAGCATATTCTCATTGTCTGAGGCAGCTCAGGACCAAGGCAGTGTGTCATGCCAAAGCCTGGCTTTTATGAGGGGTTTTATATTCATTTGATGATCCTGCGGGCCTCTGTTTCCTGAGTGGATTATCCGTATATGCCGGTGCTGAGCCCTTTTTATATTCAGCGCCGTGGCAGAGTCAATAAGGTCCATTCTGCATACAATATTCAAGATTATACAAGACAGACAGCATAATTCACACTCAATCAGAATACAAATGACTGCAGACGGCGGAACAACACATTTGAAAACAAACACAGCTGATTCTCGGCGCTGGGGCTGGCTCAGTCATGACCACCTTGCCATGCTCACACAGACTGTGAATAAACCGACCGGGATTTTTCTTTTACCTTTGCTTTGTATGGAGCCCTTGAATTGTAAATTCATGGTCTCAAATAATGTATGTTACAAACTAGGTAGTAAGGTGGGCATGAAGGTTACAGTATGCCTTTCTTGTGCGCGACTGTGCATACTTGCATGCGCATCATTAAAATGATGTGCACAGTATATCAGTCATGTTTATAATTGCATTAATGTGTTATGAACTGTTTCCACCTCCAGCGACCATAAAAATCGCTCTCCATGGGATGGATCGGGAGATGAGAGAGGAGTACCTGGTGGTCATTCAAGCTAAGGACATGGGAGGTCACATGGGAGGCTTGTCTGGAACAACGACTGTCACCGTCACGCTAACGGACATCAACGACAACCCGCCAAAGTTCTCTAAAAGTATGTAACTTCATGACCTTAAACGTCCCAAATCGAATTAAGAGCAGAAACAAATTATTGCTGCTCTAAATGAGTATATCACTGATTAGTCATAATTGGGAAAAATAAATGTTATTTTGTAAATTTCATCAAACTGGCTCCTCGGAAACTAATTCTATCTGCAGTAAAGTCTAATGATGATGCAGTGCTGTAATATGCTTCCATGATTTTGTTTAATATAATCAACATTTCTCAAAACTAAAGAGCTGTGTCCTCCCTAGGTCTGTATGAGTTTGTGATCCCTGAAGACCTACCGATAGGAAAAATGGGCGGCAAGGTGAAAGCAAATGACAGAGACATCGGCGAGAATGCCAAGTCAACATACAGCATCATCGAGGGAGATGACCAAGGCATGTTTGAGATTATTACGGACACGCAGACACAAGAAGGGATTCTTCGACTGAAAAAGGTAAGACCTTGAAACTGCTCTGGAAATGGCAACATCCTCAAGCTCTCTCTGTCTCTGTAACTCACTGACAGTCAAAAACAACAGGGGCATGGACTGTGTAAGACAGCAGTTGTAAGCTAACTGTAATGTGTTTTATAGGGTTGCTCCAAGGTGCAATGGTAGTAAGAAAGGTAGTTAACTCGCTACAGCAGCTTCATTGAGCCCTGGATGGTGCCAGGGGCCCCAGATGTTTTTAGCAAACTTTACATTTACTGTTTAACACACGTGCCATTTTTTGTACTTAACCCAATCGTAGGAACCCATGTGTTTTAAATTAACTGGTCAGAGCCAAGTGTGATGGGCATGGGCAACAGAGTCACTCCCTTTCCTAGTATAGTCTGTTGGCTCAGCTGCTGTCAGTCAGAATAATTACATGGCATTAGAGAATATTAATTTATTGTGTTAGTTAGACTAAAACTGGACTTTTAAAATACATCTAAACGTATTAGTCCAGCTGTTATCATACTAAATCAGATTTCTCAAAGTCGGACTAACACTGATGCTATTGGGAGTCAAATTACTCTGGATATTGCGTATACAGTCAGTTGGACCCAAACTGGCCTGCTCTGCGCATGCTCCACAGCGTCCGCCCCAGGCTTTGACCTGGAAGTCGAAAAGCATTAAATGCGTAACCGAAGAAGAGAAGAAAAAGACAAAGGAAAGCTTAGAGCATTATGAAACATTACATTATGAAATGTACAGAGCTGTGAAGTTGTCCACCATGGTATCAGTTTAACGCTTGCTAACCATAGCTTACTTGTTTGTCGATTCTTAGGTCAACCTGAAAAAGGTGCAATACTATCAAGCTGAAAGGGGGCATATCTTCACCTATCGTAGTGGAGGCAGATATACTTAAGTCAATAAATCCACTCCTCTCCTGTGCTTGTATATGAGGACGAAGACAGTAAAGTAATCCAATTAAATGGCATAGTGGAGCTATGACCATAGCTCGAATTAACTGCATATAATCATACTCACTGACATTGCAACCCAATGGCTAGAATACATTTTTGCATTTTACGTTTCTGTAAACCATGGATATATTACATTTGTACATTATTATGTAGCGAATATGTTGAAACTTTGTTTCTTTATGTTTCAGCAATGCTGTGGGTAACATATAGTTATGTCTTGGCATAAAAACCACCTAGTGATGGTGAGGACAAGAATTTCGGCTTTTAAAAAAAAAAAACGCTTTTCGTGGCACTATTCCAGCTGGAAACGCAGAGATATCTCGGTGACAAACAGTCGTGGCACTTCCCCGCAGTGAAAACACAGCAAAGGGTTGCTAAAAACACCCATGTTTGGTGACTTAAAAACTGGAAAAACAGGGATGCATGGTGAAAAGACAACCAGTTTTGTTGGTCTCGAGCTGTTGTCTGAAGCTTTGCAGGCATCTCTCCTTGGTGACAGTGCCACAACAATGAAGTAAACAGAGTACACACAACTTGTGACAGCTAAGTTTACTCAGAACTAAGTTGTAAAAGTGTTTACCCAAATTGATCACTTCATTTCAGTTGACAGCACATTTTGTGTGTACATGTATTGAATGTTTACATGAATGTGCAGACTAATTAAAATAAGAAAACAAGAACTGGACATTAAAATTTCTCAGAAAGCTAAACAACGTAACAGATCTGCCTTGTCCCTCAAGTATGAGCTTTCATTTACGACGTCCTACCTCAAACATAGAGTGGCTGGAGTATTTGTGTAAAACTGGATGGAGTGTTTAGTCAATCGGGTGTTTTTCATGATTTGCCCACCCAGTTTTTGAGGGGCAAGACTGTTAGAAACACATTTCAGTACAATCCAGTCCAGTATACCACCACCACCTCATTAATACACGTATAGTTAAATTAACAATCTATAACATCTTCACTGATCCTAGATATGTCCCTGCAATAACCTGCTACAGCTAATTACTGAAAGACATGAACCTGTAAAACATGTCTGTTTTAATTCTAAATGGTGAACTAACATAAGGCCAGGTTGCTCCTCCTCTTCTGTATCACCTCTAGTGAAATTCTCTGCATTCATTTTTGAAAGAAGTCTTCACTTAAAAGTATAACATTAAATATTAAAACACTGGGGCCTGCACTATGAGTGTCTCAGAGGCTAAAGAAACTTTTTTTTCTTCCATTAAAAAAAAAAAAAAATCCTGAAAAAATAGTAACAATAAATTTGACTTTGACATCTGAATTGCTTTCTCACACAAAATTATCTCATTTTCACATTCCAGTCTTGCCTGGAGATATAGCTGTAGCTGTCTTAGCTCAAAGCAGCTTCTTACATATTGTAAATTGGTTCAGCCCTCGTTCTAACTTTGGTTAAATTTGCTTGCAATACCCGCAGTACCATCACCATAAGAGCAGATGGACTGAACCTAAAGTTGCAGTTGTGGTTCTTTGTGATGTTAACACATCCACATGTGAGAGCTTCCACTGGCCCCAGAGCAGCTTCAGTGAAGCAGTTGCTGGTTAATTGCCTTGCTTAAGGGAACATTAGCAGGAGTTGTTGAGGGAAGACAAGACAATGCTCATTAAATTTGTTCAAGTTTAAGTTTCTGTTCAAATTCTTTATTCTTATCATATGCGCAACAATTACAGAGGAGCAGTCATCGGCAGTGAATATCTTAGGCCTCAGGCTCCCTCCAACAGTGCTCATTAAATATCAAGATATCCCCATGTGTGTGGACCTGAGGAAAGCAAGCTAGCGACATTCCTGTCACAAAACCTGAGTCTTTAACCTTGAGGCAAACACATTAGCGTATAATGGCATGGTACAATGTGATGTTGGTGAAGCAAGTGTTCTCATCAATAGCCCTGTATCCATTGGCTAATTTGGAAGTATGGCCAAGACACTGCTGTGATTTTCACACAATGTAAGAGTTTCTAGATATGTTGGTACAAATGCAGTATGAATATTTCCTCCAGGATAAAAGCTGTGGAGGTTTGAGCCTGCATATCATCGTTTGCCTGTAGACATTTAGAGTACCCAACCACATATTTTTCTCGATACGGAAGTGTCTGGAATTTACATTTGAAAAACCGCAATGCATTTTAATAACACTGTGACCCGCAAGCAAGTTTAGACACAGATGTATCTCAAGGACATCTGTGGCAAATCAAACCAGGGTTTGAACACATGACATCAAAGATACCAACGCTATTTATACATGTATGCATTCTATATTCTTAGAGTATGTATGCACTGCTCGGTCGAAGATGTTTGCATATATTGAATCATACACGTGATTGATGGATGGGCGTTCTTAAGTCTTGAGTCATGGTTGGTTCAGTGTCAGGAGAGAAAAGCTATACATCACTCAAATGTGGAATGCCATTGTGTTGTGATGTAAAATGACATTACCCCAAGGACATGTGGTGTGACTTTGTCAAAGTGTGAACAATGAACTGTGTGGGAGGTGGAATGTATAAGAGCTAAGGCAATCTGCCGGGACTACAATTCACTGCCACTAAAGAAAACATCAGTGCTGGAGAACAAACTCGACACAAAGTCATAAAATCTCTAACTGTTGACAAAGCAAATGTCAAATGTGTTAGTCTTTTAGGCAACCTCCACTTCCATGTCCCGTGGAGAGAGAGCCTCGCTCCTTCCGTGTCTGCTCTGCTTTCTCTCTGCGGCCTGGAGTTGGTTGCCTACATCACTGAGGCAAGATAGACGATAATGTGTTGGGAAAAGTAGCAAGACGTTTGCACACTTTCTGTTTCTGCATCCCTCCAGACGGCAGCGTCTCAAGTTGAGATGAGTTAAAAGAAAGCAGTTTTGCTCTTTGTTCTGTACCCTCACCAGTGTTATCCTCCAACCAGGGTGACACAAGAAAAGATTCAGTGTAACTCTTTCCCCGACACACCCTGTCCCCTTCAACAGCTGTATGAGTCTATAAACTGCCATCTAACGTAGAATTCAAATTATTACAGATCCTTTGCGGCAAGGTTAAAACATATTGATCTAACTGAGGCTGGAGAGGCACAAACCGGGCGAGAGATTCTTTGCTGTTTGGGTTTTAAGCTTTTTATCTGCCAGCCCCCAGGCCTGTCGAGGGATGTTAGTGGGATGCTGAGCTTTCACCCCTGCAGCCAACGCTGAACTTTGAAGTCTCTAAATGGCCTGTGTGTACATACTGATTTGATGCTAACGCTTGGGAGAGACCGAAAAATGACACAGCGGGGGTGTGGGCTGGGACACGACGGTGAGTGGTTGTTAACACAGAAGAAACTAGAATATCTCTTTGTTGCTGAGTGTAAGTCTGCTGTCCCCCCCACTTAGAAGTGTAGCCTCAGTCATATAAGCCGTGTTTACCTGGAAACCCTAAACTGGCTACCTTGACACCAAACTATCTGGTATGTAGCTCTCCTTGTTTCCTTTTGCACTCATGAATCTCTTAATAGTCAACAGTAGCTGTGCAACAGTACCACTATGCATACTAATAAAAATCAAAGTGGCTCTCCCTGGATTACTCATTCAAGGCGCTGTGTGTGTTTATTGAATTAATAATTTGAAAGGGTCGAAATATGACTTGTATTGAGATTCCATGGGTAGGCTATCAAACAGTTTTTTAAAGAGCAGCCTTTTTTATTTTGTAATTGATATTGGAAATAATTAATCAAACTTAACTAGGCTAATCAGAGAGGCTGTTTACTGCTGTGTTTTCCTTAAACCATACAAGTAGATTTGGTGTAATTAAATATGCCAGCAGCAGTGAGAGTCCCCCTCTCCCCTTTCCCCTCTCTATTAGGACACTGGAAACAAATATAATGAGTTGTTTCTACATGTTGTGAAGTGGGAATAATACTGACATAGCTTGATAAGGGAGAAGCCAGTGTTCCTGGAATTTAATGTGGAGTCTTTTGCTAAATTACTTATGTAAATGTGAAAACCAGCTCACTAAAAATACACAGTCTTAAAGCTGCATTTATCAATATTATTATATTAACAACTGATCAAAATACTATGTGTAGTGTGATGGCTGCTCGTAGTGACCAACCCACATGGATTCAGCGCTAGGCTCTGAATTTCCCCCCAGCTGTTGAGTGTTTTAGAGTCTTTGAGCTCATTTTTAACAGCCCACAGCCATCATGTCGCAGCTAAGGAGAACTTTTTTCTCTCAAGAGTTGATGGAAAACAAAACAAAGCTAAAAGGCGCGTGAGTGTTGGACTTGGTGGCCTCAACACATCTTCAAATGGATGCTAATGGTGCCAGTGTTGGCTAAATGTATAGGCAACTGTTTGCCAACACATTTACAATAACAGCTAATGATAGTATTTCAGTGTTGTGTTTTCAGCTTATTCCATTGTCCCTGCAACCTAATTGCCAGAAAAAATGTTGGCATTGTTAATTTTTGCAAACCACGCATAGGATACATTTTTACTTTACTATGCAGCAGTTACGCTGAAACTCTACATTTCAAAAATGCTGTGGTTTAGAACAAAGGAAACACTTCGCACATCTATTAAACAAGACAGGTGCATTGGAGAGAGAAGACCAAAAAGTTGCAAAAGGACTCCCACACACTTGCTAACTTGCAATATATAATTTATTTACGACGTTTCGGTACTAGCACCTGATGAAGGTCTAGTACCGAAATGTCATAAATAAATTATATATTGCAAGTTAGACAGTGTGCGGGAGTCCTTTTGTAACAATGCTGTGGTTAACATGTGGTTAGGTTTAGGCACAAAAGTCACTAGGTTATGGTCAGAAAAAGAGTATGTTTTTGGCTTAAATATACCCGCTTTTGGTGGCACATCATGTCTGGAAACCCAGCAATGTTTTGGTAAAAATCCGCAGCTGTTCTGCTACCTTAGCAAGAAACTAGCAATGTCTCGGTAACAAACAACTGCTTTTTGTGGCACTGTCTCAGCAAGAAACCAGCAATGTCTTGGTAAAAAAAACCAAATCTTTTTCATGGCACTATTTCAGCAGGAAACCAGGAATGTCTTGATGAAAATCACTTTTTGTGGCACTATCTTGTCAGGAAATGCAGCAATGTCTTTGTAAAAAACAACCACTTTCATGGTTGTATCTCAGCAGGAAATGCAGCAGTGTCTTGGCAAAAAACAATCACTTTTTGTGGCACTATCTTGGCAAGAAACCAGGAATGTCTTGATAAAAAACAACTGTTTTTCATGGCACTATCTTGTCAGGAAATGCAGCAATGTCTTGGGTGAAAAACAACCAGTTGCCATGGCACTATCTCGACAGGAAACTAGAAATATCTTGATAAAAAAACAAAACTTTGCAGCAGTTTTTTGGTAAAAAACGGCCACTTTCTCAGCAGTTTCTAGTCAGGAAATGCAGCAATGTCTTGGTAACAAGCAACCACTTTTTATGGCACCATCCTTGGTGGAAACACAGCTACGAGTCACTAAAAAACACCCAATTACTTGCTACATTACAACTGGTTTTGTTGTTTGTGGTCTGCAGTTGTCTGCAGCTTGGCTGCCATTACTGTCATGCCATTCACCATCCCCTCCACTTTTTGATGACAATATCAGCTCATATACTGTCACTTTAGAAATATTAATGTGATACATATCTAACACACAATGCAACATGTCTGTTGTTTTCAGGAACATGCAATGCAAAAATTTTCCTCTGGCAACTGGACTGGTCCCTGAGTGTTAAAAAAAGACGCAGCTTCAGAATGCCATGTGATGTATTATGTCATAAATTACCTGAGATGATGCAGCTTTATTTTGAGAACAGATCACTTGAATTTGTACAATTTCCAGTATCCTGTGCCCAGCGCTGGTTCCAATGGAATGGCTAGAATTACAGAATTACATTACATACTTAAAAAAAAAAACATCACAGTACATTACAGTAAACCAATATTTTAAGCCTACCAGTAAATGACTTTTAAATAACAATCCATATTAAAACCTGGGCCATTTCCCCCTCTGCATTTCCATATAATCACTTTGACTGCACAGCCACAGTCTCATACAGGCTCTTACTCTCCACTACCCTCTGAATTTAAGTGTAATCCATTGGCTCGAGGTCCAGCCACACTATGTACTTTCTCAGCACAGATGGCAGGATCAGAGAGAGAAAAGGAAGGAACGGACGGGGGGCGGGAGGGGGTTGTGTGTCAGGAGTATGAGGAGAAGAAGGGAAGGTTAATAATGAAAGTGTTCCAAATAGCTTCTGCGACCATGGAGGAGAGGGGCTTGGAGAGGCTTCAGGGGCTTGGTCTGTCTACTAGTGCCCTGAAGCCAGGAATGTAAGAGCATGGCAGTCAAAGCCCTGGGTCGCCTCCCCCGTCCCCCTGGCTGCCGCTACTGTCTCACAGCTGGACCCCCAGACACCCCTCCATCCACCTGCCCCCAACACCCCCAGAGCTCTCAGCTCAGGCCCTGTCTGACCTCAGGGATATTTCCTCTTGCTCTCTTCCTCTTTCTCTAACTGAATACATTTCTCGTTTTGTTCATCTTCCTCCTCTTATTCCTCCTCTCTCCCCAAGCCAGCTCCTATCCCCTCAAGCGGCAAGGCCCAGTTTTGATTTCCCTATAAATCCCGGTTATGGAGCGTGGAAGTGACTTGATCCCATTATTCTCGTAGTATGAGAGCGACCAGAGGTGATTCAGAATGAAATTGTGACAGTCTGGGGTGTCCTCGGAGATGCCAAGAGACTAAAATTGTGACTCTCCTCTCTCTTTTAAATATTAATGATGAGCCATCTGTAAAGGAAATACTGCATAGCAATTGAAAAAAGCGATTAAACAGATATGTCAGTCACACAATGACATGTCCTGTACGAAATGTTTTTATTTCTCTTTGGGAAATTACACCTTTTGTTGATAGTCTTGAATGAGCACCTGCTCTCATTTATTTTATGTGAGCTGGTTGTGAAAGAAGTATGAAAGCTTTAATAATCTGCTGTCACTGAGAGCATTAACAGGAAGATTTGTGTTCTTTCATGCCGATAAAGGTTGGAAAATATTTTCAGGTTGTGCAACTCTGAAATTTACAATTATTGTGCCGCTTTGATTTAAATCAAAATGATGATCAAATAAATTCTGTTTGCTGTGAAAGACGAAAACCATAGACATTAACACAGTCACTCAAAAACTTTATCTCTCAGGATTAAATCCCCTTGTGTGGGTGTGTAATGGTTATGTTGTTACAACTTCTTTTCGACGATTATGATGGCATGATTCTTTTAGTAGAAAAACGGGGAAAATACTTTACAGTATGGATGCTCACTGAGCTCACAGCTCAGGGATGGGGTAGCAGCATACACTGCTGTCTGCTAGAGTGTCTTTTAGGATCTGACACACTGTGGCCGAGCGCCAAAGTTAGATATTCTCAAATCTTACACATAAGAGCTTTAAATTGGAATTGTAGCTGACCTCACAATCAAGTCACTTCACTGTGATTTCTCAGTGTAGCATCTTTGTGAAGATGCACCTCAAAATAATGAATTTGATAGTGGTGAAAGAAATGCACAGAAAAACAGTGGCAATACAAGAAAAAATCCTCTATCTGCAATTGTTAAATTAAAGTAGGGGAACTTTTTTTCTTTTTTTATTTAA
>JAPZEB010000001.1:4586920-4608033 GCA_029783705.1 Chaetodon striatus
AGGACCACGGCAGCAGCACAACCACGACACACCATCCAGGCACAGCTGCGGTAAGAGTTAACCTGCGAGACAGTGGAACACAGAGGCTCCGGAGAACACGCTGAGTTAGTGACATGCGGTAGAGCCGAGTTAGGGAGATGCAGTAGCAGAACTCTTAAACTTTTTTTGTAGTCTCATGACCTTCTACAAAGATCTGCGTGCATTTACTTATGCTAAATAGGATCGACTGGCAATGGCTTTGGTCATTATAAAAACACAGGTGCAGACAAATCTTCAGTTAGAGAACGTGTCATGAAGTTACTGTAGACATTTCTTAGGAGCTTCTCTTCTTTGGTAAATGAGGCCTACAGTGCTCTGTTATTTTATTAGTAACAGATAAGGAAGGTATTTGTATGAAAACAGTAGTGAATGTTTCAGTTATCATATGCATCTTGTTGGTCTTTACACTTGAGTGCTGTTTTCATAAGTAATAACGAGTATTTAGATTCAAAGTAAAACTGTGTTACCATAGCTTGTGGACAATGGCTGGACCCCAGAAACCTTATTGATGGCCCTGGCCTAGAATTGTACTTGTCCTTCTTCTCTCTCTCTCTCTCTTAGTTTCTTGTTCTTCAACTTTTTGTTTTGAAAGTTGGTAAGAGAAGGAGCTCCTAAAAAGAATGCTTTAAGGTAGAAGAGTGGCTGCAGTAATGGCAACACGAGTGTGGACTTTCCCCTGACCACCATCTGAACGAGCAGAGTCGCTCTGCGTCTCAATCCCCCCTCCAGCTGGACCAGACTGAACCAGTCTGAGTCTAAACCACTCGGGGCGAGTGCTCTGGTGGGCTGCCATGTCCTCTGCACTCAAGAGACAAACAACCCCTTAGCTGTACTTAATGCATCCAACCAACAACATTTCAGGTGCACTCCATGAAATACTCCCTCAGTATTGCTTCTCTCTGGAGCCTGTGCTCTGTCGTTTTCTACCTGACTGATCACAAATAAAAAGCAATGTGACATCTGGCAGTCACTATGGCTGTCTGACATGAACCGCTATTTCATAGAAAAGCTGTAACTGTATTTTAGTACAAAATATTGATACTGTGGAAAGCATTGTCAAACGGATTTTAAACACATTTGGTTAAGATTTTTTTCTGTCTGTTTGTTTTCATTCTCCTTTTTTTCTTTTGTTGTTGGGGGAAATTGTAATGGAATTCTGTGAAGCTTGTTTCTTACTGCAGGCTTCCTTATGTTATTTTAGCACAGCTGACAGCTAACATGCTGCATATGGTAATACAAGCAGTCATGTAAACTATTTGGTTTTGAAATAAATGGAAATTTAATGTCAGGTAGGCTTATATTTTTTTTATTTATGATTTACTTCTGACTCTTATGGAAAATCACCTTCTTGGTGAAAGGGCCAACCTAAATAAAATGTCGTGTTGAAACACAACCGGTCAGCATTCAGGGGACGACAAAAATTAGTTCTACATCTGTGGTCTTCCCGGTGGAATTACTGACCTAATAACAAGCAGGAATGTCACAGAGGCATTTTGTTCTCTGCAGACAAAAAAAGAAAAAAGAAAAAAGCATTTGTTCTCGATCTTTTCACCTCTTCTTCTCCCTCCAACTTGTACAGGCACTCAGTCACTCACACACATTAACACTCTAACAGAGCAAAGCAACACCTACTGAGCACACATACAGAGGTGTGAAAAAGCACAAACACACTGTAATGCAGAAATCTTTCCTTGGCTGCTTAACCTTTGGGCCTTTAATTTTGTGATAATGCGTACCCTGTAGAAGTGCTAACCACAGCCTGACCAATACAATAGCATGGCCAATATTGTATTGTATGTCTGTCATTTAGCTGATGACGTATAGTGTTCATTAACATTTGAATGCATGTTGACTGATATGTAAAGAGAAATGGAAATGCAGCATGACAAAAACACTTGAGTTTATTCAGATATACTTGTTATTCAGAGAGTGTCTTAATTTGATTTAATAATTTATTTTTATTTACTCTGAGTAGTTAGATAGTCATAATCATAAAACTAACTAAATAAATAAATGAATAAAATTAAGTAAGGCTGTGTACTTTTGAACCAAGCAAAAAATATTTGTTTTGTTTCAATTAAATTTTAAATTCACAAGCGATAAAACACAACACCAACATTATTAATTGGTCTGGTATGACCAGTAGCTTTACTGTACCACTTTAGACTAGACTTTAGATAGGAAGTGCTATGTAACTGACATTACTCAGTCAGTTTTCTGGTTTCATAACTCTTGTCTACGTATGCTACCATTTAACTCATCCTCATACGATGGAATCAGCGCCCCTACCAGCGAGGTTAGGTCAGGTTTAGATAGGGAGTCACGGTTGGGAGTTGCCATGTCTCGTAGTTAATGTAATGTGATGTCATGGACATACATAACTGGAGGCAAAACCTGATTAAATAAATATGTAGGATTCCAGCAAAGAGGAAAACCTTGTGGAGTTGTGGCAGCAGATGTGTCCTTCAGCTCTTACCATGATCGCGTAAAGAAGGACAAAGCATGGAAAGAAATAGTGGTGGAGTTGCAGCTGCCAGGTGAGCAACCTAGCAGCTAGCAAACACACACACACAGACACACTGCAGTATAATGTGCCAACAAACCTTTGGGTTATTTAATCGTGTGACCGTCTATATTATGCTTCACAGCGGGGAAAGTAATAACCTGCGCAGCATCCTAACGCATTGTACATCGTAGCCTGTGATTTCAGTCGGCGCTGTTGTCGTACAGTCTGCATACATCAAACTTGATGTCGTACTCAAGTTTATTAGATCGATGTCGCACAGTGTATTTTACACTAAACTTATAACATTGATAAAATCTCACAGTCCGTTGGAGGCTTTATATACATGACTTAAAATAACTCAGTATTTACTTTTACTTTCACATGGGACACATGGTTTCTTGGTTCAATGTTTTATGGTTGGTTGACCCATCCACCCACCCTAACTGCCTCCCTATGCATAATATGTCACTCTTTATACTAAGTGACAGGACTTGACAGCCTACAGCACATAGGTCACATGATCACAGCCTCCTGGCTCATAATTACATGGGTTAAATATGAATTATAGTACACACTGTTTCATAGGTGGAGGTATTAATGGCGAATAAGAACCGACTGCACTGCTACACAAAGCATTTATTAATGGCATGTAATTGTGGCCAGAGGCTGATGTCAATCAAACGTCACTAGGTCTCGCTTTAAGGGATTAGAGGAAAATTGTTGGCTTAAGAAAATGCACTATTTAAAAAAAAAATGTCTGATATTGATATTGGCCTCAGAAATCCAGTATTGGTAAAGCTGCAGTGGTGATGCAGCAGAGTACAAGTTTTGTCAGTCACAAATGGATTTTTGACATGAAAGTTTCTCCAGAACCTTAGTTGCACTTTTCCATGAAGTTGTAAGACTTGCAAGACGCACATACAAAAAACTTTTATGCTTGATTTTTATTCCCTGGCATGGTCAAGATTTGTGGAAAACGCCAGACCCCACATTTCTCAAAATGCAACCTGATAGCGTTTTCATTAGGCTCCATAAATCTGATGTTGTCATGGGGCTTATTTTCTCAGACAGCTCCTTCCAGAGCCACAGAGAACAAGAAATATTTGTTTTCACAGGTTGAGTAGTACTCCTCATGAGTGTTAATCCGTGGAGCGCTCCTTTAATTATGCTGACCCTCTGGTCCAAACTGTTTTACATTTATTTCCCTCACATATACAGTACACATATTTGCAGGCCCATTTGATGCTGAACATGCTAGCAATTGCACTTGTTGCTATTTTCAGGAAACAAAAAGCAGTAGTGTCTCTGATTGACATGAATCCATACAAGTAGAGGTCACAGGGAATTTCTTGGTTCAGTGTTTTTCTGTCAGATTTAATCATTGTCAGTTTGCACCTCATTGGGACACAGAACCGATCCTACCGCAACATGATCGATGCTCAAGGTTCGATGGTGACAGATTTTGTGGATTGCCGCAGTGAGTATGTTGTGATCCCACCTTGGTTTATCATATACCCCCACTGGGATCAGTCAAGAAAGAAATGTATTTCAGTATTTGATATTTTGCTCTTAATTTTAACATTACATTTAAGACAAATAAGACTATTCATCATAATAAAAGTTTGTTTAGCTTGTATGTGTTACTGACTGTTGGAGCACAACAGCAGTTCATTTAGTTGGTGAAAACTTTTACATCAGTGTCTGGCACATCCAGACATCTAGAGTTAATCATTTGACACACATTATGTGATGGAAAAGAAAAATCACTGAGTAGTTAGCATGAGCAATGATAGCCGCCATGGCTAAAGAGACAAAAGATTGCCACCCACAGAAACTCAAACAGGGAAGATGTCCCGGCCGCACTGTTTGACTGACAGGCGATCTGTGAGAAATGCAGCACAGAGACACCACATCAATGCACCAGAGGACCATAAATGAATAGGAAAAAAAGAATAATGATCTCACTGATTACAGCTTATGGTTATCTTTTTTCATGCACCGAACAGCTTCTGTCACACTGATGCATTCTGATGAGCGTATTATGTTTGTTTTATATTGGGCTTGAGTATATTTCGATGTCTGTTGCGTCAGTTGTAGGAATGCTTCACTGCTTTCTAATATTGTGCACAAACAGCCTCTCCGCGATGTTTAACAGTTAGACTGAGGTCAGCCCAATGGCATTTAAAGGCCTGTGAAAAGTGAAGCAAAGCTGAAACGAGACGACCCGCGCACGGAGGCACGCGCGCACACACTCGCACATCACACTAAGGAAAACCGCGCACGTATAACGCCGGATATCATTTTTTATTTGCTTTTAATTCTTTTCACATCACGTTGTCAGTTTGAGTGACAGGTGGCAGAACATTTCAGGGTCTGTCTCCTCGCTTCCACGTGAGGCTGTCAGAGTTTGACTGGGATCCACTCAGTCTGCAGGAGAGAGGCTGCTCCCAGGTGGTTTGCTGCTGTCTGCCTGTCTTGAAAGTGCTCTGCGTCTGCAGGGCAAGAGAGAAAGAGAGGGTGGGGGTAGAAGGGGGGTGGGGGCGGGAGGGTGGAGGGGGGTCCTTATGGACCTCTCCCAGCCCGGCGTCTAGAGGATTTTACACCATTTCATCTCAAAAATGGAAATGTCACGGCTCGGTACATCTCCCCAACAATTGGAATCTGGGCCAGTGGTTTATTTATTTCATTTCCTATCATTCTTGTATAAGCAGCACCCTGCTTCATATAAATTGTTGTTATTGTGACTTTGTCTTTGGCTTTCTCTGGTGCTCTTTCTCTATTCCTCTCTCCATCCCTCTGTATCCCTCCCTTTCTCTTCTCTCTCTCATATAAAAACTGTAGGGTTCCTGCCAACAGGTCTGCACTGATAGGGATGAGCAGCTCCACTGCGAGATGCTACAAGACCCAGGGTTAGGATGGAAGGGAGACAGGGTGAGCAGGGCGCCTGGTGGTCGAGGGATGCCTGTGTGTGGAAGGGGCCTGCAAAGAATTGGATAGGGGGATCGGATTAGGAAAAGCTAGAGACCCAGCTGGATGGAAAAGAAAATACTTTCTGACTGTTGAGTGAGTAAGAGGAGGGGAGAGATTGTGAGGGAAGATGTGAGAGTGGGACAGAGAGAGAGAAAGGAATAGAGACAGTTTGTCCTGAAGGTATGGAAACAGTTGTGCAGTACACGGTGTAATTAGCTCACGTGAATCACCGCGGCCTAGTGTTTTAGGTGAGTAGGATGTTTATGACAGTCACACATAATGGCAAATGAAACGTGTGAAACCAAAGATGACCCATAATGACAGATTCTTTTTTAGTCCGTTTTGTGTGGGCTTGTCCCAAGAATTGGCTCTGCGGAAGGAGCGATTTCACAGCTTCAAGTGGCATCGGAAAATTCTCTTTTATGTGCATTCCAATTTCATACCCACTGCTGGAGTTTTTTTTTTTTTTTTTTTTTTTCTTTTCCTGTTTTTTGTGGAGCTTTATGTTTTGCCACTGTATTCTTTTTTTATCACTGTACAAGTCTCAAAAAGTCAGTGTGTCACAGGCAGGGTCACAGCGACATAGAATCAGAAAAAGAACTCTTTATAAATATAACCTTCGAAACAGTGTTTGGTTAGTTTTAAACCTGTGCTGCTTTATTGACAAGGACCTCCAAATGGCTAGTGGTTTGAAAAGCAAACAAAATCATTTAGATCAGACAAGGTCACACATAACAGGCCGGTCATTGGTTCATCTCCATTACATCCATTATCCCCTCCCACACCCCTCTCTGTTGTTAGAGCTCATGTGTGACACAATGCTGTCCTAACTCATTAATGCAAAGCCTTTGGGGGCCATTGAGTGTTGACAGATCCCAAACAGGGTTAACAACAGCCCATCTCTTACTCTGACATAACATGTACTAATGGTCTTTTTTTGCAGGAGGGAGGTGTCACTGTGATCAGGGGGAGGGCCTCTTGGACCTTATTAGGTTTTAATGCCCCCTGCTGCTCATGTGAAGGCTGTAATTATTCCTGAGGCTACAGCCACACCAATATGTTTTTGTTTTAAAACTAACTGTTGTTTTGTTTAGCTTAGAGTCCACACTACTCTGGTACTTTGGAAGCCTTCAAACGGAGACCTTTAAAAACCCTGCTGACCATAACGTAGCATAAATATCTCAGGGCTCTATTTTAGTCTGGATAGACGGAAACAGAAACTTTTGAAAACGATGATACAGACATTCACTTTGCTTCCTGATAGAGATGTGTGGGTCTGCACCATTATCAAGCCGGCGCGCTGTAGGCGTATGGTCGGTGGGGACACACAACATTTGACAGTTATCGTAGCCGGCAGATATGCCAGATCCACCACTAAATTTGCTCAGTGAGAGCAGTGAGAGCAGCATTTAAGTCACCACGAGCACATGGCTCGTACACAAACAATTCAAGGAAGATTGATTTGTCAGAGAACTGATAATACATATATCGTGAACACTACTGTCTGTGTAGGTTATTATTTGTCAACTGCAAAAGCTACCATGGCTTTGTCCCATAGGCCACTGGCTGACACATTGCACTCCATTTTAACAGCTGTCCTGTTCCTCGCTGATACATGTTAAACGGTGCACCAGCGCACTAAAATGGAGTGGACCCAGTCACAACATGACAGGCCAAAACAATATAGCTAGGTCTACATACCTTTTGTGTGGATACTTTTTTCCTATTGTTATGGATTCCTCCTGATAGTGCTCCTGGTATTGCTTTGATATGTGTGTGTGTGGGCCGCTTTATACTCACGTTACTTCCATTCAACAGTTCCACCTTGTTGGTCCGAACAACTTTTTGCCACCTTCATCAAATTTTCTGTAATTATGCAAGAAATCACAGAGCAGACAATCTGCTTCCTGTTGACACCAGTACTGAATGCCCAGTGTATTGGAATGGTCATGTGAAATGCATTTTTGGACATGTTAGTATGGAAAGAGATTATTTCTGAAAGGGTGCTAAAACACTTGTGAAATCATAGTGTGATATTAGTGAGAATGTGGCCTTAGAGAAGTACTGATTCCTTGCTGTTTTTACTGTGCATTAATCTACAGGTATGTCTTCATAAGGCACTGTTAGCCACAGCTCCCAGAGGATTGCAAAAGATGCTGCAGTGGTGGCTTGCTAGAGAGTTTTGGCTCAAATTTCTGATGATTGATTGTCTTTGTAGGTACTTCATCGATCGGCACACGGACCTGGAGAGGCAGTTCAACATCAATGTAGACGATGGGAAGATCACACTGGCCAAACCGCTGGACCGGGAGACAGACATGTGGCATAACATCACAGTAACTGCCACAGAAGTCAGTAAGTAACCTCTCCTGACTCTGCTCTCGCCCTCCAGTGAACACCGTTCCCTGTGAATTGTAATGTCCTATTTTTGAAAAATCAACACACTATTAGACATTCATTGGCATGCAGATTTTAAAACCTGAGAACTGGAGGGAGACACGCACAATATCTCCTTCTCCAGAGCCACTTCATGGGTTCTCTCAGTCAAAGGAGTCACTGACCTGCTACACACAATCCACTGTTCAACAGTATAGCGCTTTGTAAACCAGCACTTTTAATCGCTCCCAGACTATGGCACAAACAATTAGCATTTGAATCCACAGAGGCATTAAATACGTTAATTTGCTGAGTTTTGATTGAATTAAACAGCTCAGTAGTCAATTTGTGGAAGTGCAAGAACATTAAGACGTATCAAATAAACAGTTTTAAAGACATGCTCCAGAGTGGATTGCTCCAACGCCAGCATCCATTACAGATTAAAGAACATCTGCGAACCGCAAAACTCACTGACTACGTAGAAAATCTTGCCGGCAGAGCTACAAACAGCTCAAACCATATGTAAGGCTTTATTTGCATACAGATTGTTTCAGGGGGGCTGTATGTTGTGATAAAGCTTAATGTACCCCTTAAAGCTATTGGAATAGAAATTTACACAGCTTGTAACTTTTTTTTTCTTGTCCTCTTCTGCTCTATCTCCCTCTCCCTCTCTCCCTGTCTCATCCTCTATCTGTCCCTTTCTTTCCTTAATCAAAGGAAACACACATTAATTGTCAGAATAAATGAAAGCCCAAACGCTGTCATAATGTTTTGGCCGTGCAGCACAGACAAATCCCACCATCGTAGCAGCCCGTTGGAGGAATTGAATGTGTCTCATTTGATAAGCCGGTTGCCTTGTCATTTCTTGCACCCATACATTTAAAGCGTGTGTTCATGCCTCTTGGCAAAGTAACTGTGGCTCGAGATAGTGGCATCTCTGAGAACACCTAATAGGAATTTGCCAAAATAAATATGGCAGTTTTGCTATTCTTCACGGATGGGAGGGAAGCCGGTGTCTTCTCTGGCGTGAAGAGGAATAGATGTGTTCCCAGTTCTATCCCGATGCCATTTGCCACCCAAACGGAGGCGCGTTCTGCCGCCTCGCACCAGTTGACATCTGACTAATCAGACTCTATTCCCTGTCTGCTGCTGGGGGAAAGTCACTTTTGAAGGGGTGGTGGGGGTGGGGGTTCTGTCTTCTTCTCTCCCTCTGCCCTAATCCATCTATCACTGTCTATCAGACTGTCAATTTCCACTCTCCTCACTGCTTACCTCTTTTTCAACTCATATTCTGGCCTGTCTGATGGCCTTGATTTTCTGGGACATCCTGTTCACTGCTCTGTGTTTCATTAAGGATAAATTAGGAAAGACAAGGAAAACAAATGCCATTTGAAGTCAGAATATGTAACTTTTTAAAGAAGAAATACTACAAATCCTCTTACCAATAAAAAGATTAATGTATGATCAATAAAAACCCACCCAGCCCATGTCATTATTGCTGATTAATATACCTGGCATAGCTTATAGTTTCGATGACGAATAATAGGACATTTTGCAGGACACTTTGCAGTCATCGTCACTACAACACTATTTTTTCTTACTACCTTTTTTTTGTATGATTAACTATAATGATCTTTCCCTAACCTTAACCAAGTTGCTTTTGTTGCCCAAACCAAAGACAAGAGTCTGGATGCAAACCTGAAGTTCTGGTGTCAGGGTTCTGCTCTTTGTACACCTGCCATTCTCTTCAACCCCCTCCGTGTGTGGCATAAATGTAGTGCTTCCCTTCCTGACAGAAACACTGTCTCTGATCAAAATTTAGGCGGCAATTACATTGCCACAACAAAGTATCTAAGAAAGCAGCTTAGAAACATACAAATGTAGTGTCTAGGAGACAAGGTTGACATTTTAACATGCCATAAATAACTACAATGATGTCTTTACAGCAGTTGGCCCAGGAGAATCTTGGGAAATTCGGTTATCTTGTAATTACAATGGCTACTGTTATAAGTTATATGGTCTTGTTTTAAAACCAATTTTGGCACTGATTATTGTGATTTAAATGAGAGATGACCTCATTGCTCAGGAAATCCTAGGTTTATACCCCAAACATCAAGAAAGTGCACCTGCTACCTACATGCCATTGCTCTTCTCATAAAGTGACTGTAGGGGCGAGCGTCATGGCCCCAAATAAATGAATGAATCAATAGCATATAAAATTAAAAACGCACCAGTGTCATTGGCCACAGTGACATAGCCCTCTTGGGGCCACATTAATACACTGTTGCTTTAAAAGTTGGCATTTGCACTGCTGATTAATAAATACAACCGTTTACGGGGACTCTCGAAAGGGACTGTCAATTACCAGTGATGAATAATTCCAATCAAAATCTAATCTAATTAAACTGCCTTTTATTGTCTTTTTAGACTTCAGTTACCAATGACTCATTAATATGCATGTTTTAACCCTCATGTTTTAAACATTACAGTGTACAGGGGATTTTCAAAAGCACTTTGGATGGGATTTCTTTTTTTTCCCTTCCTGTTGCCTAGAATCCTGTTTTGCGTTGCCGATACGAGCTGAAATGTAGATTGATGTGGCTTATCATCTGTCCTCCCATCAGCTCAGGAAATGAAGGGAGAAATAAAAATGGAAAATAAAGGAAATTAAAACTAGGTCACAGAATTTACCTGGGATTTCATGTGTAACCTTGTTTTAATTTATTTATTTATTTCACGTTTTCTATTATACTCATTGTCTTTTCTTATTTATGTCCTCTCGTCTCTCCTCTTTTCTGACTTTCTCTATCTATCTATCTATCTATCTATCTATCTATCTATCTATCTATCTATTAGGAAATCACAGTCAGATATCGAGGGCGATTGTGGCCATCAGAGTAATGGACATTAACGACAATGCCCCTGAATTTGCCACCGAATACGAGGCCTTTCTGTGTGAAAATGGAAAACCTGGACAGGTAAGGAAAGAAGTGGCTCATTTATCAAACCAGTGATCTATCTTTCTCTCTGTCTTTGTCCTTTTCTTTCTGTCTCTCACTCCTCCCCTGTAATGATTGGCCACAGTGAATTATAGCCTATTTATTTCACTGGGAAACTACAGAGGTGGGAGCACGGTCCCTTTTTCCCTGCGACAGCCCTCCCTTGACACAGTGTGTGTGGAGCAAAGGGGAAATGAGAGCAGTCAGGATTGATCAGAGCGGATCATAATTCAAGACTGTCTTTCATGTCCTCCTCCAGATGGCACAATGCTTCCCCCAGCCAAAAATTCTGGACAAGTACTTAGCATTCTCCTCCTCATCAATCGACCTCATTCAGAGGACCTGTGTACGTACAATAGGGAGCTTTATTGAAAGGAGGGGAAAAAAGGGGAACTGGAAAAAAGGGAAACTGTCCTGCAGGGCCCGAATTCTAATTTCCAATCAATCATAAAGACGTACAGCGCGATAAGACCTATGATGACAGATTAACAGATAGAGCCAGGAGCCTGAAAGTGTGCCAGACTAGACAGGACCTCATTGATAATAATCTCAAACTCCAGGAATGAATAGGGCATATATTTCATCAGGTGTGATCCAGCCAGTATTAGACTGAGGCAATCTGCGGAAGGCAAAAACAGAGTAATGAATAGGCTGCCTCCTCTCATGACTTTGAGCCCTCCACTGTATATCTTCCTGTCTCTCTGTTTTCAACACAGGTGATCCAGACTGTCAGCGCGGTGGACAAAGACGACCCGATCCAGGGCCACTACTTTGACTATCGTCTCGTCCCGGAGATGCTCAACAACCCCAATTTCACCATCAAAAACAACCAAGGTGAGTAACAAAAGAAACGGCAGAGAGGAAACTCTTCTGTGGCAGAATGACTGAAGTTTCTGTAAATTTCTCCAATGGCTTTCCAGTCTAATCTCTAACCCATGGCGTGTTAGCCGTACTCGAGATGAAATCTGGTGGATCAGTGTAGCTCACAATTAGCAGATGTGAAATTGTCTGGACACCAGCTTCTTTTTACTCCCCAGTGCGTTTTGAGGGAAACTAAATGAATGGGATCCAAATGGCTTTTCCTGGTAGTCTTGCAGCTCAATGTAGGGTGACTTCCTAGGAGCTGCTGCAGCGTGGCAGATGGTACTAAATTTATTTGCTAAATACTCTGATTGGTTTATTTGCCGTTTTTTCTCTCTGTCTTTATCCCATTCCTCTTCTCCTGCCTCTCCTCCGTAACTGGCTCTGAACAGGCTGTGTTCATGATGACATTGTGTAATGTTTTCAGCTTGGGGCAAATAATCTTCATATGGTACTAGCCTTCTGTTTCGATGCAGAGGCTGCAGGCTAACTTACTGCAACCTCTCTCTGACGAAGGAAAGAGTCCATAAAAATCAGGTCATCAAACGGACTAGCCATTTTTTGAGAAACATAAAAACCTTTTCCTTTTGAAACAGGTACATTAGCAGGCAGAAGCATGAGACACCCGTGTGATAATCACAGGCAATGCGAAAATAGTCTTGGCTAAGTGTATTTATACTGCTTTTGACACAGTGAGCAATAACTAAATGAACAAAATCATATTTTTCCTGATACACTAGTGTAAAAATCCTGTCAGAAAATGGAAAGTCAAAAATGAAGGGCTGTTTAACAGGCACAGACTGCTGCAAAATACTCAGTCTTAACTGCGGATCAACCTCAAAGTGCATAAAACATGCAGGTTCCTGAACCCTGCCCTTTTGTTAAGAAGAGATTTAATAGTTTCTTAAGATGATGCAACAGATAAAACCGTCACTAGAAATCTTTCACCACTATAAGCACAGCTCCAATAACAGAAAACCCTGCATTTTTCTCACTTGCCTGACACCACAGTAAATACTATGTGTTGTGGCTCAGCTTTATACATTACATACTGCACCAACCACTTGTCTATGGCATTGCTAATTCTGAACAGAGAAAAGAAGCCCATCGTGCCACATCCCCCAGCACTTCAGTGACTATTTCTATCTGAATCGGCAGCTGTGGGAGACACTTGAGTGAAGAGCGTCAGGCTCCTGTGAGCCTCTGTGTGCTGCTTTTGTTTGCAATGATGAGTCTAATTGTAGGGATTGCACAGTGAAGAGGTTAGGGGCTGCCCACGCTGAGGAAGATGGCGAAGGTTCTGACCAGCTGTATACAAGATATCGAGCACTCTGACAACTCCGTGTTCAGCAGGCGGAGCTGCAACAGAGCAGAGCATCCCATTCTCAGTAATTGAGACAACATACATTCACCATGCTGCCAAGAAAGAAATTCTGCTGAGAGAAACTCTTTTCAGACTCTTTTAAATTGTGTTAAGAAATTACAGTCCTCTTTTTTTTTTTTTACAAAGGTAAAGTTAAACTCATTGGCAGTAAAATGCTCCCCCTGCTCTGCTCATGTCAGTGCACTCACAGGTTTTACAGATGCAGCCTATCTTGGCCTGGTATGACTAGTTCCTTGTGGTGGCTATTTTAGCAAAGTCTTGATGGGTATTGCTTTAAAACTGAGTCAGTTCTGTGACTTCCTGACTCCTCTCCACTAATGCTAATGTAACACCATGTTTTAGCCTTTAGCAATATCCCGTAATTGTCACCTGTGTTCAGTAAAAAGTCAAGGTTTTTATTGTTATATGCATAGTTAAAAACAGGTTTCCCTGTACAATTAAATTCTTCTTTTGCTTTCTTCTCTAAATGCTTTTTTAATAGGGAACCTGGTTACAAAAAGTAAAAAAAAAAAATATTGACATAAGAAAATTAGATAAAGGGATATCACAAAATAATAAATTAAGTATCCAAAGAAGAAGATTTATTTTAATGTCCAACAGAAATAAAACAGCCTACATAGACACAGATTTTTTTTTTTTATAAAGTTGATCCAGTTAGTGATTTTTACTTATTACAGTAGGATAAGGCAGGACATGTCATTGTCTAATTATAGACTGACAACAACACTGAGTAGAAGCCAGTCATGGGCTGTGACAAAGCACAAAAAAGCCACAGACACACATCCATAACCAGTTGTGGCTTTAACTAATGTGTCATTCTCCTCCTACAATCATGGAGACGTGTCTTGTGTTTCACCTCGGCCTCCTAAATGAGCTACCAGACAAACATCCATCGAGGGAAAGTGCTCGCTAATGATTGCTGATTTTGCAGGCTAATTAGCTTGTCAGCTAAAGAACACTGAACAGCGTAAAAACCAACCTGCAAAATGTCAGCATCTGTCGGTGTAGATGTTAATTGTTGTAGTCTTTTTTCTTTAAACACTGCAGTGCCCATTGAAAACATGCCTGTCTGGAGCGGGCTGATTCTTGGACCTGTGGTACTGCTGCTTGCTCAAAAACTGCTCATACAAACATAACACTCGACACTGCGCCTTCTTGGGTCCTTAGACATACATCGCCATGGTAAATGTACACAGTCTGAGTTGCAATAGCAGAGTGGCGTTGTTCCTGTAGACTACCCTCTTGTGCTTATTGACTCCATGGAAGTGAAAAAGATTTCGGTTTTAACATTAGTATATCCAGCATTGAACAACAGACAAAGACATGCGCAACCTACGTCTGCAGAGCCCTGAAGCTATTCACTTCTTTATTCAATATTTATCAATATTGGACATGTCACATTTCCAAATTGCACCAAATTGACATCTCACGTCCTTGGTTCCCCAGCAATACAACCGTAAAATGTGAAGTAGATCAGATGAACTGTTCTCGAGATATGCGAAGGACACACATACAGACAGACAGAGTCCTTGCTTTAGTTAGACTCTGCCAACACAACAATGTTCTTAGCTTGTAAGCTTGTGTACATTTTCTACTGCAGGTTTGCTTTGATTGTGTCGGTGTCCCTGCTAGATCAGCTGTCAGTCACCTTGCCCATCCACTCAGAGGCCTGCAGGCTAAAGGAGTATTTGTAGTGTGCCTCTCAAAACCTTTTCCCCCTTTAGCAAAACAGTAAAAAAAATAACAATCTTAAAATCATTCTTACAATGTTTTTTGACTGATCCTGAAAATGACTTTTGTGATTTAATTTGAACTTCAGTAAGGTGTGCTCTAAACACTGTACACTTGTTAGTGTATACTTTTGGTTGAATCAAATGTAGTATGAATAAGTAAGTAGAGACCAATTAATTAAAGTCTGTGTTGCGTACACAGGCAATATTGCACCATTTACATATTAATTACATACATGCAATAACATTGCACGTACTAATAAAATATTCATACAAGTAGGTAGGAAAGGAGTGATACAAACTCACTTCACAATTGTGAGTGTTTCTGTCTAGACAGAATTGGATCTTTTCTTCTTCTAGGCCTTCGGTATTATGTTACAATAAAGCATTATAGGCACTTTTCTCCCCAAAATCAAAAATACACATCTTACCTGTGGTGCTATTTATCAGTCTAGATTGTTTTGGTGTGAGTTGCTGAGTGTTCCAGATATCAGCTGTAGAGTCTGCCTTCTCTCTAGTATAATGGAACTAGAAGGGACTTGCCTTGTGGTGCTTTAAGTGCCAAAAAAATAAATTTGAAAAACTCAACAGCAATGTCTTTTTCTAGAAATCATACTCAGTTCCATTATATATTTGAGATAAGGCAGATGATACAATGATATCTTCAACATGCTGCAACTCACGCCAACACTTTCTAGATTGACAAATAGCACTACAGGTAAGAGGAGAAATATGTATTTTTGATTTGGGTGTGAACTGTCCCTTTAAGTCCAACTGATTTGGCATTCATGAATGCGCTGTGTGTAGCTAAGAGACTTCAGAAGTGCAGAAAGTTTTCAGACTGTTAGTGTCACTTCTGCTGTCACTGCTGTCATTTGGAACCACCCACATATTAAGTTATTTATAGCGAGGAATTAATTCAAATGAGCTTTTGCTTTTGTTAATGTCATGATTAATATTTCAATGTACACAGTTTTTTCATCAGAATCCATCAGACGCTCGATAAAACACTTTTAATGTGCCCTAATATATAAAAGATAATAAAAAGAGCATTCTTGTAACTCCAGTGAGTTCAATCTGTTTGAAGGTTATCAGCACAGCTGCCTTTCTCTTTGAGTAGCTGGCTTTTTTTCTGTGGAGGGGCTGATGGGCAGGAAATGTTTAATTCTATTTTTATCATCAATAGTTGCCAAGAAAATGAAAATGACCTGTATACGAGGACAAGCCCTGATGGTTTACTACAGTACAGTAGATACTTGCATACTGACTATGCACTGCTGAATGATCCAAATGAAATAGGACATGTTGGTGCTCACAAAGCAGAGCGTACCACTTTGTGGCAGCTCTCATAAGAAAATAAATCTGAGCATATGTTCACATCAATTACAGATTGTGCAAAGCAAATAATTCTATCATGACGCATTTCATCTTTTGATTAAGTTTGCTCTGTCAATGCAGATGTTTCAACATAGCCTGTCTCTGTATGGCGTATATATCACCAGATCTATTTTCTCCCCCTCTTCAGTACACCCTCAAGCAGAGAGGCAAAGGTTAGACTATCAGAAATCTTGTACGTTTTCCATAAGATCAGCAGGAGTAGATTCTTATGGGAATGAAAGTGTTTGATAATGTGAGCAGGGTAAGGAGAGCCAGCTAATGAGCAGACAGCTTCACAGAAGTGTCATCAAAGAGCAGCTGGCACCTTTTTGGGTCGACATGTGCCATCTTCTAAGTCAGTGTCGCCTGCCGTGGTCCCCTTCATTTCCTCAGCTTTCAAAGGGGGACAGCAAACTCAGGCTCGCCTTCCTTCAGAATTCCCAAATTGGACTGTCGAGAAAAAGGAAGGTGGCTGAAATCCATCTACGGCATTGGAATGTGAGAGTGCTAGAGAGCCTTGTGACGATTGATGTGAAATTAGTTTACCCTCATGCTGCACTGATCTTCACACGATTTAATAATAGAACTTCAGTCTGTTGCTACCATGAATAATAATGGGTTTTCCACACATCCTTGAAAAAAAAAAATCATCTCTGGCTTTACCTCTCTCTGACAGACAATTCAATCAGTGTTCTGGCCAAGCATGATACCTTCCGGCGACAGAAACAGGAGATGTACTTCCTGCCAATCATTGTGACGGACAATGGGAATCCACCCATGAGCAGCACCAACACCTTGACCATCCGAGTTTGTGGGTGCAGTAAGGATGGCATTGTCCAGTCCTGCAACGTGGAGGCCTACGTCTTACCAATCGGCCTCAGTATGGGAGCTCTTATTGCCATCCTGGCCTGCATTATACTGCTATTAGGTGAGGTATCTCTTTTTTGCAATGTGTGATTATTACTATAAAGTGGTTTAACAGATGTAGATGAAGCCTTCAATACTCTGACCTCGATGAATGATCTGCTTGCACTAACAAAACATCCACTCGTCAAAGCTTGACCTAGACTTCTTCTTTCTTTCTTCCTTTCTCTCCATGTATCTTTCTGACAGTAATAGTTGTACTATTTGTGACCCTGAGGAGACACAAGAATGAGCCTCTGATTATAAAGGATGACGAAGATGTGAGGGAGAATATCATCCGTTACGATGATGAAGGAGGCGGCGAGGAGGACACGGAGGCATTCGACATCGCAACGCTGCAGAACCCGGATGGCATCAATGGTTACCTGCCACGCAAGGACATCAAGCCCGACCTGCAGTTTATGCCCCGGGCGGGCCAGCACTCTGGCCCAAATGGCGTGGACGTGGACGAATTCATCAATGTACGGCTCCACGAGGCAGACAATGATCCCACAGCGCCGCCTTACGACTCCATCCAGATCTATGGATACGAGGGTCGGGGATCCATTGCCGGCTCCCTCAGCTCACTGGAGACGGCGTCGTCAGACTCGGACCAGAACTATGACTATCTCAGAGAGTGGGGCCCACGCTTCAGAAGACTTGGGGAGCTCTACTCTGTGGGCGAGAGCGACCGCGAGACCTGACCTTTGGTTTGTTAGAAAAAAGACCTTTCCGATTTTCTTTTCTGTCCACATACTTGTGTATTAAACGCTAGGGGGTTTGCTGGCTTTTAGAAACAGGTGTTTAAAAAGAAAAACAGTTAATAACATGGGAGGCCACCTTTTTGTATTCTTCTTAGAGTGAGGTATAGCAGTCGTCATCCACTATGTCAAGCGCATTGTAATTGTTGAGCCAAACAATGTCTTTATTAGGAGATCTATGATTCTTGTGGAGTGTAACTTAGATTCCGTTGTGGAGTGTCTAGCAGTATTTTGGGTGTTAGTCATTTGCTGTGACTGCCAGTAGCAGAAAAACCCTGGGATTGCTGGTAGTTAACCGATGAAAGGAAATAACGGATATCGTTGGGTTCTCTGAAGCTTGAGCGGACACTCCATGCTCCATGGGCAGCAAGCCGGACCTCAGAAGCTGCAGAGGGACTCTTGTTTCATGTCTCCGTAAGCCACCCAGCTGATTGGTGATCTGAAACAAAATGACAATGAAAAAGCAATATATGGTCTACATTACAATGATGAATGTATGTATGATTTGAAAAAAAAAAGCAAAAAGACAAACCAGTATTGGCTTTAAGGTGAATTTGTTATCATTTGATATGTTCGCTGGTGGCCACATTTATAAACTATCTAAAGCCCAGAAAGGCTTGCTTTATACAACTCTTTGTATTTACACGCTACAGGTGTGGGTCGCAAGTGTTACTAGCCTATAAAAGACTGAAGTGAAGACAAAAAAGAGAAATGTAGAAACTCTGAGGCCTTCTTTTTACAGAAGCAACATTAAATACAATTGTAATCTACTGTTTTTTGACAAGAGATGTGTTGATTCTTCATTATTGTTCTATGAGTTTTTGTATTTCTGTTCTTAAATAATTTTCTTTCTGTGCTGACAATTTGAAGTGAGTGTGTTCAGATTATTTCACATTCAGCTGTTTTTTCCACCACTTGAACACTATTTCATAACAGCCAAACCATATCATGAATTTATTGCAGTTGATAATATAGACTAGATGTAAGCAAGAAACAAACAAGAGCTCTAAGTTACTCTAACAATACAGACGATCTAATTAATTGGGACTGCAGGAATGGGACCTTTCTGACACATCCTAATTCTGTGTAAAATATATCCCATAATATATTCTGAGGTACATGCCAGTGAGCGTCTGAGCACAATAGTCCAATTGATACCTGAGTACGTGACTCCTTCCAAACATCAAATCTCATTTAGGAAACACAGATTGCATCAGCCCAAGAAAAACGAAGACACAAATCCAGACCATGTGCATATTGTGCTTACACTGTATGATATCAATAAAAAAGACTTGTACTGTACATAGAGTTACTGCTAACGTCATTAGCTTTCAATGAGGTGGTAGGTTTGTCTCTGCACGTTAGCTCTTGCACATAATGAGAATTTCAATGGCACTACAGCTGCGTGCAAACTCAGTTTGTACTGATACAGTATTATGGCAGTTCTCTGTAGACTAAACAATATATATGGAATAGTCCTACATGCAGATCATATTTTGTACTGTGCTTTAATGCTTATAAATGTGTATGTTCAATTATTTACTCCCTGTACTGTAATCTAAGATACCCTGTATTGTTTCCTACTTTGTGAAATATATTTTTATAAATATTGCTGAATGGGTGTGGTTTTATTATGCAGATGAGGAGTTACAGACAAAAGTTGCAGATAAAACATCATCACTGTTAAAGGGGCAGTCTGGCCGTTAACTGGTCAGGAGGAGTACTACTCAGGCTGTGAACATGGTTGTATAATGTTTTCTGTGGCTCTGGAGGGAGCTGTCTAAAGTCTGAGGAAATAACCTCATGATGTGGTTGTGATGTCATCAGGGTTATCTAGGCTTGGGCTCTAAAAGTACAAATGTATAACAGAAAGTCTGCATTACAAGCTTGAGGCAATCCAATCACCAGAAACAATGTTGGCAGTGTACATTTCTACAAACCATGGCTACATTACATTTGTACATTATTATGAAGTTGATACATTGAAACTGTTTGCTGCAGAAATGCTGTGGTTAATGTGTGGTTAGGTTTAGGCATAACAACCACTTGGTTATGTTTAGGAAAACATCATGTTCTGACTTAAAATATCCAGTTCTGGGGGTACAATCTCCCCGGGAGAAGCGGGGACATCTCTGTAAAAAAACCAATTGCTTTTCTTGGCATTATCCACAGTGATAAAACAGCAGTAGTTTGCTCCAAAACATGCGCTTGGTGAATAAAAAGCCACTGAACGGGTAAAGCAGGTGTCCTATGTACAAAGGCAATGTCCTTGCTATCGTGGCTGCATGTCATCCCCTCTCTCTCTCCCTTTTTCATGCTTAAATACTGTCCTATTGAATAAAGGCAAAAGCCAAAAATTAATTTTTAAAAAGTCACTGGAAAAATGATGGCAGGTTGCTAACATACACTCATGTCTGGTACCTAAAAAGCTGCTAGAAAAAAAGGAAAAACAAGGACAGATCACTACAAAACACCAATTTTTGGCGACTGAAAACCCACAGGAATCAGCCTTGTGTTGCTAAAAAAACACCTATGTTTGGTGACTAAAAAGCTGCTGAAAAAACGACAGGTCGCTACAAAACACTCATGTTTGCTGGCTAAAACCTGCAGGAATCACAGCCACGTGTCGCTAAAAAACTGCCACTTTCTGTGACTGAAAAGCCACTGGAAACAGTCACGGGTCACTAAAACCTAATCGGTTGTTTTGTTTTCTGGTTTCGAACAAAGGTCTGGAGTGGTCTGCAGTTTGGCAAGCATCTTGTCGAGGTGACAAGCCATTCACCATTCCCTCCGCCCCTCGACAAGTCAGTTCATATACTACATCACTCTTAATATGACATCTATGTAATGTACAAATGTAATGTATTCATGGTTTGCAGAAATGTACAATATCAACATTTTCTTCTGGGGACAGGGGTGCTTGAGGTGTGGAATGGAGGCAGTAACAAAACATGCTATTGTTTGCGGTATTAAAAATGCAGTATCCAGTGCTTTTGGAGCTTGACCCGTACTAAGGACAAAACATCAGGACACCTCAGTCTCTGCTGCTTAGGTCTGTGTCTTGTGATTACCAGAACTTTATGAAAGTAAAATACTTTATAAGTTGCCAAAGTAACACACACACACACACACACACACACACATGCATTTTTTTTTTTTTTTTTTTTTTTAAAGATGTTAGTTTCCCCTGCAATGAATCTCTGGATA
>JAPZEB010000001.1:4640847-4657791 GCA_029783705.1 Chaetodon striatus
TGTCTCTCCTTCTGTTTCATTCTGGTTTTTTTTTTTCGTTTGTTTGGTTTTTTTTTTTTTTTTTTTTTGCTTATTTGTCCTTTAAGGTTTTGTCCTATAAGAATGGCTTCAGGAAATGGAAACAGACATCTTAAAAGCACTCTCTCAACCTTTGAACACCATTTCATTGGCAGAAAAAGTCTAAGAGACTCATAATGTGAAAGATTCTTCAGAGTATATTGATTTTATCCACCACTCAAGGCAATTGTTTGATTTACTTGTGAAGGCCTCCCCAGCACCATGTGCCATTTATGCAGCATTTAACCACTTGTATTTATTGGAGTCAGTGATTTGCATTTCCTCATGTCGAACCACCCACAGGATGACTTCAGCATATGGGGGTTGAAAATCAGGTGCCGGTTACACTCACGATGTTAAATTGACTTTTAGAGCTCAAAGGCATTGTTGAAAAAAAATACAAGAAAAAAACAATCTCCCAAAAGGTTCAAGTGATGAGTGTGCTCTCGCCACCTCAAATAGAGGATGGAGTTTATAAAAATGGTTGGACTGGTTAAAGTTCAAGGCTCTTTGATTGTAGCTGGCAACGTCTCAGGGCAGAAAAATACGATCCAGGCTTGGAAATGTGACTAACTCTCAAAATGGATTGGAAACCAGGAGAAGTTGGCATGTAAGTGGCTCGACTTGTGATGCATGCAAGCTCCTCCGAAAAACTCCATGCCCAACCTCTGATGAGATTTAAACACAGCGCACCCAACCTGTTTATCATCTACAACTTATCATTGATATAAAAATGTACTTTAAGGGGATTTGTGGCTTGTCTCGATCACAGCCCTCCTTCAGCCTGATGATGGAGTGGTATATCACTGCCAATAGAGAACTACTTACCCCGTATCTCCTACCAAGCTGCCTCCACACAGAAATGCGGAACCACCCAGACATGAAATGTCACAAACTCATTTGTGATATTTCTCTCTCTTAAACTGAACATGCAATAAAATACTAAGTAAATATGGTCAGAATAAATCCAGTGCCTGTAAAGCTGTCCTTTTTTGTGTATTTAATTTCACACATATTTGCACAGGGAAATTACATTTTACTTATCTTATGGAGTCGAGGACCACAGGTAAATACTGTATTCCTGGATTTTCCCTTGGATATTGAAATTTGAACATGACCCAGGATATTTTCTGGCTCCTGTCCTTCTCACAGGTCTACTGCTCACACACACACACACACACACACACACACACACACACTGTATCTCAAAATACTTTATCAATTTTTTCTCAACATATCTGAATGATTAACAAACACAACTTCTCCAAACTGCAGAAGGACAAGCTGTTCTCACGCACAGTTTGTGTGTATATCTACAAAAGGTATATAACCCAGATAATCATGAGTCAGTAATTTGTGCATAACTCATATAAGCAGTATAGGCTGGGATCGCGTGACCAACGCACCAACGGTAGTAAAAAAGTTAGAATAATAATTATCAAAAGTTTGTGTAAGAAGGCAGATGGGAGTGGTGGATAGGTCAAATCTCGTAGGACTTTCCCAGTAGGAGACTGGTATTCAGAACCGTGTGAAATCTTTATCTTTAATTTAATTTTTAAGGTATGTCATCAGCATATTTTTCTCCCTAAACCTAACCACAGCAACTTTAAGTTTGTAACTTTATGCAAAGTGTGTAATGTCAATGGTGGGGTGCTAATTCATAAGATATCGTATCAGCTGTTGTTTGAGGATACAGTGAAATGTGTGTTGTTGTTTTTTTTAAATCTCTCACCCTGACTAAGAAAAACATTTTTGCCAGTTCCTTCAAATCTGACCCAATGACCATTACAAAAGTAATTAATATGACTGTTTTCCTATTTGCCTCCTGGTGAGGCAACAATCATGGTCATGGTTAAAGGAATAGCATAATATTGTTCTTTGGGGTGAGCCAGGTTAGCTGTTTCCCTTTTTTACCAGTCTTTGCTAAACTAAGCTAATCACCCTTTAGCGACAGCTTCCAGCCTTGTCTGACAGGATTAACACTGACATTGAAATGACCACGGTGGACAATGTCATGCAATAGGTAGTATGTTATGTTTTTTCTCCTCATAAACCTACCCAAAGTGCAATTGTTCCACAACTTGTGTTTTTACAAAATGACCAATGCTCAGTGTAAGGTTGGGTGTGGCACATTTAAATCTCATCAGAGGTTGGGCATGGACTTTTTGGAGGGGCTTGCATGCATCTTAAGTCAAACCACTTACTTGTTAACTTCCTCTGGTTTCAAATCTATTTTTAAAGCAAGTGAAATTAGGTAAAGCTAATCAACTAACTCACCACTTAGTTAAGGTTAGTCTCAGCGAACAGAATAAGTACATTTTATTATTATTTAGTGGGAGACAGGGTTGCCCGTTGCCATCATGGCCCTCATGCCTTTACATTTCTGTGCTATACAAGCTACTGAGGCACTGAATGCCACTGAACTAAACTGAGTGTAAACATCATTTGTTGGAGATTGGTGTTTTGGTTCATTTTAAAGTCAATAGGAATCATCCAGGTTCTTCTTCTCAAGTTTTAGGTTCAATAGTCACATTCAAAGTGACAAGATTTTCTTAAACTGGCCCTCACACTCCTTCTCTGTGATTGTCCTGCCTGTTGTACTTCACAGCACGACAACTGGTTGGAGTAGAATTTCACTCTCACTATCCACTGAGAGCTTTGTGAGGCCTGACCCTGATAATACCACACCAGTTATTCAGAGGCTGAGATATGAGATTGCCTCTAGATGACAAGGCATTTATAGGTGAGAAAACCGTGCAGAGCAATGTCAACACCTTTGTCATGGCATAGCAGTCCACCATAAACAAGGCAGACACCATATCCTCCACCATATGTAGGAACTGGGTCTAACAACAGGTGCAGGTTGACAGCAGAACATATGCACCTAATGCAACTACTGCATTAATGATGAATTATAATTGCTGTAGTGGTAAGCACTGGAAAGTGGTGGTGATCATAGCTGTTAATCACAGTAACATGAATAAAAATCAATTATAAGAAAAGCTTTACCTGATGCATTTCCCTCAAAGCCACAGAGAGTTAAGTTTGAAGGACAGTAGAGGTGTAATCCATCTTTCTCCGTCTACCCCAGCAGCCAATAGCAGTTAGTGTGCAGACTGACTGACAGCTTGTGGTTAAGCTCTCACTCTCCAGAGTTTTGGTTAGACGCTTGAGCCACAAAATTTACCTTGGGAGGAAATAGCAGAGTGATATTGCAGTCAATGTTACTGAGGTTCTGACATGTTCTGACTTATTCATGTGTGCACCTAGTGTATGGATTACATTTGAATTTTGGATTTAAGCTAAACGACAACTTATAAAACCAACCTAGGCTCAGATATACTCTTTCCTAATGTCACTTAGCATCACTTTGAAGGGACTTAAGTGTGATTTCTACTGTAGAGTTATGTCATGCAGATTTATGCCCCCCTGTAATAAGGGATTTGATCTCAATTTCACAGTAAACTGTGATTTTAATATTTACAGTACCACATCAGTGTTTTATTTGTTAAATTATGTAATAATAATGTTTACAGCTTTTTTCAGTTCCCATTAAGTATATGCAGAAAACATGCATAGACACATACAATTATAAAAAACAGTTAAAATAAAATATTCTCCCAAAAAAGATTGACTACATATTGTTTGTGTACTGACATAGGTTGTGTAATAATTTAATTTTTAATACCAGCTATAATGGCAACAGGTGTGTAGTTGAGATCAAAATGAAGGCCAAGTTCATGTGGACCTAGCAAAGGGGTGGGATAGAAGCAGGGAAGGGGCCAACCCCACCAATTTACACCCCTAGTCAGCATTTGCTTTTGGGCTGCATTCGCACCAAATCTGGCATTGCACCTTTAGCTTGGTGTGGGAGTGTCACTACATGGTCCGTTTGTTGATAAATGGAGGATGGAGAGGAAAACCAATTCCCCATCTCAAAGACTTAGCATATGTCTTTGGTATGTTTCTTTATGTTGGCTTCAAAGAGTTCTTTCTGATTATCATTACTGCAGTATCTTTACTACCACAAAAGACACACACAAATTGAGCCATTGCTCTCCTTTGTAGGACAGTTATAAAGAAAGCGACTGTATTGCTTGTTCCAGTGGTCTGTCGGCATCAACACAGCGTGATGACCTGTTGTGTATCACCAAAAGATAAATCTGTTTAAACTTTTCGCCATAGGCTGCTGTATGTTTTTTTTTTCCACTCCCCATGGTGGCCCCGCTGCCACAGCCTAGGTGCACTTCCCACAATTAAATGAATGGGAGGACCAGTGTTTTGGTGTGATGGCAGCCTATATCACAGATCACTGTATTGCAGCTGGAGTGATCCCATCGCAAGATGGTCTCTAGTATCAGATACTGTTATTGTTTGGAATATCATTTTGTGAAAGAACCTACCATAGGGCTCTACCCTGAGTACATGCTGACATGTCACAGAGAGAAAAGCACAGGTGTAAATATAACTGTAAATTGGTTTCATGGGTCTGGAGATGCTTGGGACACTGGAATGAATCAGAGGCATCTTTAATGTTATAGCAGAACTTTGATTTGCCATGGTAGAAAGAGCCAGTTGTTGGAGGAGAGGAGTTTACATCAAATGAACACAATGTCTGACCTGTTTTATTAAGTTCAAACTATATCAATATATGGCACCAATGGTGGACCTGCAGAGCTGCATGGTTTTGGGCTGTGAGCACAGGTCCCACTAGAAGTTGTTGAGCCCTCATGGAGTCTGTTTTTGACAGCTTGGTCAGAAACATGCGCACCAGTAGCCTGCTGGAGGTCCTTTGTGGGCCTCTGGCAGTGCTCCTCCTGTTCCTTCTCGTACAAAGGAGCTGGTCCTGCTGCTGGGTTGATGCCCTTCTATGGTGCTGTCCAGCTCTCTGTGTGTAACTGCCAATCTCCTGGTATCTCCTCCATGCTCCTGAGACTGTGCTAGGAGACACAGCAAACCTTCTTGCAAATGCATGTATGGATGTGCCTTCCTGGAGAAGCTGGACAACCTCTGCAACCTGAGGTACCACCTCATGCTACCAGTAGTGGTAAGGACAATAGCAGAACATAACACCAGAGAAGAATCAGTTAGGAAGGATAGGGAAAGAGCAATTGTTCACATATATGTGAAAGAGAGAGAGTACAATTTAGTTGATGGCTTGTCAGAACTTGGGTGAGGTTCCCTTAAAGGATCTCTGACCCCTTACCAGACGATGTGTCCACTTTTGATCTGGTATTATGTGATGATGACACCAGAGCAAATTCCATTTGCTGAACAAAGGCATGAGCTGTAGTCTGATAGGAAAAACAAGCTAGTAAATAAACCTTAAGTTGCAAGTATTTTGTTACATAACTTGTGCTTTAGAAACTAACTGGTACCTATTGAGAAACCAGAAGACTGGGACCCCTTTAGAAGTACAATAGCATAATAAACACTACTTTTTGTAATGTATAATTAATTGCCAACACACAGTTTGTACTTCTCACTGCAACACAGTTAACAAATGCTCAAACCTCAGTGGGATTGAGAGACAACGGGAGCAACAGTAGTCGGATTTGTGACAAAGTGATCACCATTTTTAACAAGCTGCTGATGCTGCTGTTCCGGTTGCTCATTGTCCATATAAAAAATGCAACGATCGCCTAGCCGAGGTGCACATGTTGCATGTTGTAAGGAGTCTTTTCTGCCACTGATCTCAGTGAGCAGGAGGGAAAAGAACAGAAGAGGATTGGAAAAAAGCCACAGGAGGTCCCGCCCTTCCCTGCCGAGAATGTTATGAACTTGTCTGGGAGACGGAGATGCAGGTCCCACGGCTAATACAATATTTATTATTCTCGTTGTACCAGCTGTAGACACAAACAATGTATAATGGATCAAATATCTTTGCTAAACAGTGCTTTCATAACCTTCACCTTGAGGCTGCACACTATCTGTTCCCTTTCAAACTCTTTCTTAATTGCATGTGGATGTCACCAGGCAGCAGGTTGGGGATCAAACTGTCCAAAGGTCTTGGTTATCACTCTGCTGTGAGTGTACGAATGTAAGTGTGCGTGCATGTCGGACAGCATGCACATCTCCTCTTCCAAACCCACTTTTGCCTGAAGTAAGTGCGCATCTTCAAAGGCATGGAGAACTTGTTTTGAACTACAAGCAGGTTTGCTTTCTCCCATCCTTTGTTCTGCTAATCATCCCATGGGCACGCACCGTCCATAACAAAGGATGGAACAACAAGCCGTTATCTTGAGAGAAAACAGGAAAGTAGATATCCCCATTGTGCATAATTTAGCGCTGCTCCCATTTCTATTCACCAGTCGTCAGAGGGAATCAGGCTGTACATTTTCAAGAAGGGAGAAAGAGAGACAGGGGGTTGGAGGGTGGAGGGGGTGCAGAACATTGCAGTTTTTTGTACATCTTTATTGTATAGCATGATAAATAAGCCCATTTTGGTGGTGTGTTTGCTGTGCCAAAGCCTCAAGCTTCATGTCATCATCAGTTACTAGAAACCGAAGCTGCTGGGCTGAAGTGGAGATGCTGCAAGATTTAACCGCGCAAATACAAAACACATCAAGTGATTTCATACTGTAGGAGCAGATTTTTCTCCGCGAAATCCATGCAGATTCATTAGGCATGTCGTGGTGTTTTTAGAAGGCTGGTTTGCTTCAGATAAGGTTGTTCTAACATTTTCACATTTGTGTGTGTGTTGAGAGAGGGAGAGAAAGCGATTAAGAATGAGAAAAGGAGTCAGTAGTGGTGCAAGTGAAAGAGATTGAGTCAGACTTGGCTTACCTATGGCAGATTGCTGCACGTTGACTTACTGGGAGGGTAAAGCAGCAACACTCAGCCACTAAGCCAGACACCACCTGCCTCACATACACACACACTGACACACACCACCACCAACTCCTTCCCCAAACACCCCACACACCAAGGACAGCTTTGAGCTTTGCCAAGGATCCTGAGTTGGTCGACACAGCACTAAAATGTAAAAGGAAAAAAGTTTGAAGCAAGACACTTTTCACATGCATATGCTTCCACACTGAATCCGGTATATACTGTTTGCCTCCAGTCCTTTCTTTTCACACTCTGTAACATTCAGGTGCAACTGCCAAAGATGCAGGAGTTTTTTGTCTTTTAGATTGAGAGGGCAATGCAGGACCCTGTTTGTAATGAAACTGTTTTCAGTTGCTGCAACCTGAAATGCTGATGTTTAACTGAGCTTCACTAACATAATCTTGTCAAAGTGTAATGATACCCTCAAATTCTGCTCGAACCTTTGCTCCCAGCATTGAACAAACAAAACAAAGCTAAAAACGTAGCACAGGAGTAGAGGAGCACCCAGTACAGGAGATGTGGCCTCGTGGCTTTGTCACACGGAGGGTCAGGGGACACTCACCCCCACCCAGTGTAGCATGGACAGTGACATAGGGCAGGTAGTCAGAGCTAACCAGCCAGAAGAAGCTACTGTCAGACTCCACTTTTCTACGCTGAAAAGACAGGGACAGTCAATAGAAGCACATTTATGGCCAACCCATTCGCATACTAACGTTGTCAAATACTAACCCCTTAACATGTCCCTGGGTGTGTGATAAACAGTCGCTGTCAGGTTTAAGCAACAAAACTATTTGGTCAGGTTTTAACAAAAGATCATGCTTTGTGTGTCAGTGTGTGAAAACCCACGTAAACTGCATATCGTTAAGTCAAAACATCACTGACTGGCTTTACGCAGGACATCTGTCATCTCCTGGGTTAAATATCCTGGTTTGTTTGACCCATCCACCTTCCCTCTCTCCCACCTTGGGTGGACTTTGTCGCTGTTTTTACTATATAAGTTTCTCTCAGCATCAAGCATCATTATGTTTGGGTTATACTGGAGTTAGCTGAAAGCCTAGGGCATCTCTAAAAGACACTAAAGAGTGCATCAGCATTTGACTATGGGAATGAAAATGGGCTGATCCTTTGGTGGCTGTGGCGGGTCATGCACTCATCGGAAGATCAGCAGTTTGATCCTCAGCTCATTCAGTCATCATGTCAAAGTATTCTTGGGCAAGATACTCAACCTCAAATTGCTTCAGATGACTGTGCCATCACTAGAGTTGCAATAGTGTGAAATTTTCATGGTATGATAACCGTCTCAGAAAATACTGTGGTTTCAAGGTATCGTGGTATTACAGACTTTATATTACTATAAGTCAGAATGACCCTTAAAAGAATGAAAACGGAAGGTTTGTGGTTGGTTGAACAAACATTTAATTACTGTAGCTGAAACTTGAAACCATTTTGTTAATGGACGTATGTGTAAAAAGTTGCGTTTTTACAATATTGTGGATCAGCAAATGTATACCGTATGACGTCAACTTTTATATCACGTCATACCTTGAAAGCAGTAAAAAAAAGCAACCCTAGCCATTGGTGTGTGACTGCGTGAGAATGTTTACGCAGAGCAGCAAGTAACACCTTGCACAGTAGCCTTGGCCACCAATGTGTGAATGGGTGAATGTGACATGTAGTGTTGAAGCCCTTTGAGTGGTCAGAGGACTAGAGAGGTGCTATACAAGTGCGAGTGCATTTACTTTGAGAGAGTCATTGTGTGTATACCTGGTTTACAGCTCAGCTAGAAGTTCCACTATCTGAGGCTCTCTGTTGTATTTCTGCGGGTGTGTCAGTAGCTCGTAGTAAGAATGGCAGAGTTATCCTCATGCCCATTAGTTGTGCTTACTGCCACAGCAGAGCGATATATTTTGTTCATGCACAACCTCCTTTTTTATGTTGATGCTTATCAGCTGTGCTAATGGGAACACAACAAGCTGCACAACCTCGGGCTACTGTTTGCCAGTGTTCTGCTTTTTATATTGTATATTGTCATCATACTATCAATATTAGGTGGACAGTGAAAACAAATTCAGTGTGTACTTCTTCTTTTCCTACTTTAGCTTTGTTTGGCTCAGCAGCAGCAGCAGCAGTGTGAAAATGGTGTGTCTCAGGAATCTCACCTTTAGAATCTCACTTGAGTGTGCAGACCTGAAGACTGCAGCTCAAAGTTAAATTACGGTTTTAAAATAGGGGAGAATTACATATCATATTTTATTTATTTCCATTGACCTTTCTAAGGACAGTCTGAAAAAATGTACAATATACTGTATATACTCTGCTTGGAATACCTTTGTATCTGTAGCTGCCAAGCAAAGAACAAAGAGTTTGATTTTCTTCAAATTTGAGGTAGAACTTAATTGATATGCATTTTTTTGTTTTGTCTTTGACTGTATCATTCCCATTTTTTCAAACTGCAGCAGATTTTAGCTTCATCCTACTTTAAATGTCATTGGTGTTTGTTTGTGATTGCAGTTGATTCATCTCTGTTCCACCTCCTTGATCGAATTTAAAATAAGGAAGGCTAAAATGCAAATTTCTACAATACAAAACATTTTTCCCACAAATCTATAACACAGCAGCCTCTGTTGTGGTAAATAATAGCAATTTGATGTTGGAAATGGACATCTCACAGTATTTATTGTGCACTTTGAGTTTGAGTCAGTCGGCTCAAAAGCAGCAGGGAAACAGTCCGCAGCTGAAACTCGCCTTTGCCAGAATATCAATTTGATACCTCACTTTCAATTGAACTCTCAATGTCAAGGCACTGCCGTTTTGGGTTGTAAATAGTGACAGGATTCTAATAAACAATCTGCCACGCTTCACCCGGTGTTAATAACCAACTTTCATCTGGTGTCAATCTTAATACAAAACTCCAATTATCCAAGTCTTTACTGAAGTGGAAAGTCTTCTCCATCCTTTCTGGATAAGTAGAACAACAGCAATCCACATTCACACTGAGCTGAAATCATTTAACTGCTCTCTACTTGCTCCACTGCTCCGTCTTCTGTGCTTTAACGGCTGCCCCATGCAAGGCTACATTACTTTTCTGTGTTATACGTTATTGTGATAATGTTAAAGTTCCTAATCTGACCCACTTAATGCTGCTTTCTAAAGCTTGTTTTTGGAAACTCCAGTTGAAATGAAGTGCATGGCAAAAATAGATTTTGACAGTGTAAGTCCAAATCCATCTTCTTCCCTCATCCATGGAAGATGGTGTCCCCTTGCCTCAGGAATGATCATTTGGTGCTTGTCAAACTCGTTTTGGCAGTGGGACAGTTAGACTGTGGAAAGATTTGTTCTTCATCTCCCTATCTTTACCAATAAATACCCAAACTTGGGGTGTAAAACAACATGGTGGTCTGATTAAGTATGTGATTACTGAAATCACAACAAAAATTGGCAATTGCACTGTATTTGGCAATTATTGACTTTGCTAGTCATAAGCCTGAAGGGAATCATGTGTTTGGTCATGCGTGTGCAGGTGTGAGTAATTGTATGTGTGATTGTGTGTATCTGTCTGTCAGCAGATAATCTCGAAAAACTACCCACTCAATTAGTCTAATATGTTGTGGGCACTTTTATTACTGTATGCTCAAGGATCTCTTGAGGTTGATTTATAATTGTTAAAACCTGTTTCACTGACTGTTGACTCCACATTCCTCTTAACTGGCCGGTAGCAGCCACAAGTTTTCCGAAGATTGTCTTGGGTAAAAGCAACAAATTTTACCTAGTCTGTTGCAGGCCACATTCAGGCCTTTGTCATGGAATCATAGCATCTGCAGATTAATTCAGTAGCTGATATGTTATGACCCACTAAAGTCAGGCACATTTTAGATGAATTATTAGATCTAGTACTAGTTATCTAGTCACTAGATTGAACATTAGATATGCTGTCTCAAGGTATTCTTGTAGAACAGTTCCTGTGATATCCTACGAATATGCACACACAATACTTTATATGATATCCTACGATTTAGCACCTGTAAATGATGTTACATCCTTAATGTAAAGTTATGTAATAAACAAAAACTTATGAAAGTTAGATTTAGACAATTTAAGTTACTGTGGTTAAGTTTAGGAAAAAGGAACATGGTGAGGACGTACCTCATAATGACTTAAAGTTAACATGGTTCCACACACCCTTCTCTTATGGAAAGTCCCGGGGAAAAATCTTGTGTTTTGTGACCCATCCGAGCCAACCTTCTTCCTAACAGAGCACTTGGGACCACTTCCTTGTTTACCCCTGTCAGCACATTGCCTTTAAAAATACATGCGTTATGTAGAAATTACTGGCTAATGATTACAAAGGATATGCACAAATTTGGGTGCCTTAGTTTTTGTAGAAAAACGTACAAAGAGTTTATGAGAACAGCCTGGCGATGTGCAATGCATCGTGGCTCCATCAAAAATAGACGAGGCATGTATTTTTCTTAGCATCTGGGATGCTTCTGAAACACTTGCAGAGTGTCTGCTGAAATTACAAGAATTGTCAAGTGTGGCCACGGTGACCTCGGGCAGCTGCCTGGCATCTGCACCCTTCTGGGTGCGCTTTTCTATATTTTTTTTTTATGTTTTTTTCTTAAAGAACTATACAGGATGAAGCAATGGCACATACTGTACTACCATATTTATAACCTCAGCAAGTTTGTAATGCCTGTCCCTAGCTGGGTTGTAAACAAATACAAAAAAACAAAACAAAACTGAAAACCAGAAAAAAAAAAAGAAAAATATAAACAAAATACCAAAACACCAGAAAAGGTGCCATGCCATTGTTTCAACAGCTTGTAATTCTGAAGTCCTAATAAAATGTCCATTTGTCTAACAGCCTGGTATCCCAGAAACAAATGCGCATTACTCCGAGGGGCCGTTTCTCCGGAACTAGGCCACACACTCTACCAAACAGAAGCACAAGGCTAATTATTATGCATAATTAAGCTGCTTTGGGGAAGGCATGACCCCCTGTACTCTGACTCTAATTGGCTTACTCTAATATTCGTCAGCTTACCTTAACCCATCTCACTCCTCATGCCTACACCTGACCAACCCAACCAAAACAGGCAATGAATAGTAGCCAGTAAATAGCACAGTAGGGCAGGAGATGTCATCACTATAGTAGGAGGACTTGATCACATAATTTTGCATAATAATTAGCCATTTGCTTCAGGAAATGGCAGTTCAGAGCTATGGTCCAATGGTACATTTTTTGGACTTTTGGGGCCTCAGAATTATTAAGCATAACCTAACAATAAAGAACGCACTTAAGGAAATATATACAAAACAGAACCAAATAAACAAGTAAATCCATACAACAGCACAAATGTCACCTAAAAAAATATATGAAACAGCATAAAACAAACACCAACAATGACAAATAAGCTTACAGTAAAACTAGATCATTCATAATTATATCACTAAATACTCTATCAAATCTGATTTAAATGAGTTTAAAATGATCCTAGTCATTATGCAATTTGGCTTCTTTGGGGAAGGAGTTCCACATATTGATCCCCTGAACAGAAAAATATGCTTGTCCAATTGAGGATTTACGGAGGGCCACCTTACAATTCCCAGGACACACTTGTTCCTGAGCTAGAAACCATTAAAGGTCTCACCAAGTCAGTGAAGATAAATGTAAAAAAGCATTCCTCATAGTGATGAACCCATGGAGAATTACCACCAGAATCTGCTGCTTTGCTTTACAGAGCTTTGTAGTGTGTTTAAGCAACTGCAAAGGTTCACTTCCACTGCTCTTATGCTTTTGGGTGCAGTTTTCAGCAGAGAAGCTCTAAAACCCCACTGTGCCCTCAGTGGGTCAGGCTGTTCTCATCCACTGTTTGTATGTATACCTATGAAAAGTAATGCACCACAATTCCTATATAACACATGTAATCATAATCCCGTAACTTTTGTGTAAGATCATGTGATTAATGTGCTGACAGGAGTGAAGATGCAAGTAGTATAAAGAGGCAGGTTGGGGTGGTGGATGGGTAGAACAGACACAGGACTTTCACCTGAGAGATCGGTGTTTAGGACCACGTGAAACCAAGTGAACTTTATGGTATTTTATGTCATGTTGTAACCATGTTTCTTTTCCTAAACCTAACCTACATAAATGTATTTGCCTACACCTAACCTATGTAACTTTTTGTGAAATACATAGCTTTAAATTAAGTACATAGCGTGACAACACAATTCATGGGGCACCAAGTTATTAGCTATCATAAGATCTGTTATATGTGCATTGTTGTTAGATAAAATAGGAATACATTGCTAAGATGTCCCACAGAATATTGTTTGAAATGAATGATGATGTTCCTCCTTAATTCCTAATTGGTTAAGTTAGCTAACAAGTTTGCCATATCAACTTTTAAATCGATGGTATGCCAATGTTGTGTTCAAAACTTGTTTCTGCTGCCCCCAAGCTACAAAAAAGAGCTTCTCAAACCATGCTACTATGGACTTTAAAGCCCTGTTTCCACCAAACATTTTTGGTATAGTACTTTTGGAACCAAAAGTACCCCTCAGACATGGTACCTAGACCCTAGCATTTCCACTGCAAACCCTACCTTTAAATGTGGGTGGGGTTGTTGTCACTCACTGCTCCGTCCAGCACTTACTGTATTTCCTCATTATTGGTAACACAGAGGAAAGTCCGCACCTCATTTATCGTCCACAGAACAAGGCTGCAGGCCAACATTTTCTGAACAAAATAGTTCAAAACAAAACAGGCTCTCTCCATGGGATATCTAAAAATAACAGGTTTTTGCATTTAGTCCTTCTAATGCAAGCTCGAGGGTTTTTTGTTGCGTTAGCCCAACACTACGCAAAGCTTTTCTTTTCTCAGAGTGAGGATTATGCAGTTCACTTAACCCGGAAGAAAGTAATACATATAAATGCTTGAAGATGCACTCATTACTAAAAGTGTATGTCATACAAAAACTAAAGTAATGGTCAAAGTTGTAATACAGAATATTCAAGGTCTGTTGATTGAGTCACTTCATCAGCTCCTGCATTGAGTAACATTACAAGTTAATGTTCCACTTTAAAAATCCTGGTAGTCAGCCCAGTGAATGAAGTTTTTTTCTGCGACTCCGGCTGCTGCAAGAGGCAGCAAATCATCCTTATATTTTATAGTTCCAGTCTACTAATTAAACTCTCCACGATATGAACATTGGCTTCTGCCTCAAAACCAGCCACAGCTCAGTCCTGATCAAAGTGACCGACCGCTACCGACCAATCCACAGATTGCAGTGTTCACAGCTCCACCTTTTAGAACCAGATCTGTGTGCTAGGTACCCCAAAAGAAGGGGTACCAAAAATGGTAATGGTATGGAACAGTTCCATTGGTACCATCCACAACTTTTCGCAGTGGAAACGAAAAGAAAAAAGCATACCGAACTGAACTGTACCATACCGTACTGCTCGGTGGAAACGGGGCATATGTGCTGCCACAGAAACTGACAAAATAGCTTCTGTGTGCTGGATACATACAACCACATCATCTGCATAAATTAAAGAAAAACCTGCTCAAATAATAATTCAATGCTTAGAATGCTTATTACTGTTTTTTTTTTCCTGTGTAGTGAATAATGACCTCCCTTTCTCATGTTCTGTTCATGATAATGATGATAATGAAGATGGTTTTATTTGTCACATTCTTGGCTGCATAAATGATATTAATGGTATTTATATTGAAAATTGTGCTTTCCTCTTAATGAGGAAAGTGCATAATTCAGGGCTCAGCATATGAATGATATCCTCAATTTAAGTATGTGAAGAGAGCATAATTGAAATCTGTAAAAGTACATTTTGTCAGGCTGCAAAAGAAGCCTCTCCTTGAGTGAAATAACAAGGCAATCAGATTAGAAATTCAAGGTTCGTCCATTTATCCACCTCAGTTTTATGGCTGGTAACAAAGATTGCAGTGAGGATTCAGGGCTCTGTGAGCTTCAGTGCTCAATATGGTCAAGAGGTTTGCCAGATACTGGTATCATGAGGGGTCAAAGGAATTTCTCCATTTAAAAAGGACATTATGTGAATAACCCTGTGAATAAAATGGCCTCTGAGAAATGTCTGACAGACAGGTGCTTGGTGTGCAGAGATTTTTAAAGAATTTCTGTAAATGGCAAAGTGTCTTGTTTTGCAGACACAAACATCCTTTTTTCAGATTATAATAAAATGTAATAAATGGCTGGAAAAATGGAAAGCAGCAAAGTAGGGAAAGTAGGTTCAAATAAACCTTTTATTTTTTTGTTACTCTGCTGATGTGTGACCTTGCAGATTGTTCTGAAAGAGAGAGAGAGAGAGAGAGAGAGAGAGAGAGAGAGAGAGAGAGAGAGAGAGAGAGAGAGAGAAAGAGTTGGAAAAATAAAGAAACCTCCTCCCTTGTCCCAAGTGTAGGAGTGTAAGGCTTTGGGCTGTTTTCTGGCTTCCTGCCGTTGCCATTGCAATGGCACAGCTGCCACCTGAGATATTCCACACATGACATTTATCCAGGGGAGGGCATTGACAGATGCTTCAAAGCAGCTTTGTGGCACGGCCAAGAAAGGCCCCTCGTCACATTAGATAAGGCAGGGGACTATCATATTAACCTGCGTGCGGTGCTGCCATGTTGAAAAGCACATAGGACCAGCCAGTGCACGCCTGCCTTGCCTGCAGCAAGCCGCCTCATGGCACCTGGCGCCCTGACGTGGAAGAAAAAGAATAAACTGTTTGACAAAATGCTCATTGCCACATGCATTCATGTGTTTACATGGACAGGTTGGCTGTTACTGTCCACGTTACAGGCTGTCAGGCTGCAGTCTCCAAGGTGTGGATGAAGTGTAAGCTTGACGATGCATGTTCTCCTTGCAGTGTTTACAGTACTACAGCTGCTTTATGTGTAGCATCATTTGTTGTTAGGAGCATTTGTTTTGTCTGTAATGAAAACCAAAGTCAACCCTGTTGAGTAAAAAAGATGTCACTTTCACGCTTTTATTTGGCTCATTACAAAGAGACAACAGTCTTAAAAGCTAAAGTCAACTTATTTATGTGAAAATTTAACAGTGGAACTTGAAAAACTAACTAGATGGTTAAATTTAACCACTGATATCTATTTATTGTTGTACTGTATGAAAGTCAACAGAGTCACAGTGGGTGCTTGGTCACACTAAAAAGTGGCACAGGGAATCTCATTTCCTGGCAACATAGGTGTTACTGGATAATTGACACAGTGGCTACTTGCTACTTGGTTCATGCAGTGTGTATAGTTGGTTGTGGTGAGTTTTGTTTCTAGTAAAACTGACACAAAGAGGAAAGCTTTGCATTGCCTCCCAATTACTCTTAATTAAAGCGTGAACTAGGTTATGTTTTTTTTTAAATACATATTATGAGTAAGTCTATTCTGTTTCAGTTAAAGTTTAAAGTGGTGGTGATCCGAAGACCGTTACTGTCTTTAAAAACAGATTACTTGAAGGGATTACTTTATGTGTTTGTTTCATTTGCTCTAAAAACATGTCCTAACTGAATGTGATGCAAGCTTCAGTTTGACTGCATTGTTTTCTATTTAGATGTTCCAACTGGCTGCGAGCAATGCAATGCTGCTGTTTTGAGCTGAACTTTTGTGAGACAACCTTTTTCTATTTATTCCTGTAGCTGGACAAAAAAATGAAGTGAAAATACAGTGTTATCTAGACAATATCTCTTCATTTCACTACAAAAACCCATTGAGGGTGGCAGCTTGGTGGAGGGAAATTACGAGGGAGCTGAGGGTTTATGGTAAATGACCATTGCTAATAACAACCTACTTGCTGTTGGCTATGTCATGTCCAGTGAATATCAGAAAATAAAATGTTCTTTTTAAAAAGTACAAACATAGAAAGACAGCAAGTACTAGCCCATCTTTTATGTCATGCACACTGCTGTTAGGTAGCTTGTTTACATGATGTAACAGAAATGCATATTTAACATATTCAGTGTGGACAGACAGTGACAGTTGCTTGCTGTTAGGACACAGTTAAAATTTTGATAAGGCATGCA
>JAPZEB010000001.1:4670028-4687690 GCA_029783705.1 Chaetodon striatus
ACTCCCTTTTGTTGCCTAAACCTAACCACGTGTTTTTATTGCCTAAAGGGAAAAAATGTCAATGTTGTTTTTTTTTAACACACACAACATACTGCCAACTGACATATTTGGGTGACTGAGAGAGTATGTGACTATGATCACCTGTTATGATATAAATAATATAAATATTATTAATAGTAAATATTATTGTAGAAGTCACGCAATCATTATAATCTAGAATCATAGAATATGGCAGTGACAGTATTACACATTTTCTATACATGTTCAGTTTGTCTTTTTTTATCTCACAGTCACACTCCGTGACATGTCTCATATTGACACAGAAGGTATCTCTAGCCAGAGATACCCATAACTGAGAGTAAACTATTGATAGTTTACTTTGCTACACTGTTTCAGTGTCTCTCACCAGCTGACCTCTTCCGCCCTGCAAGGCAATCTCTGTGTTTGTCTGAGGAGAGGCCATGAATATCTTCCACCTGCTTTAAGTAGAACGCCATCGACACCGGGCTGAGCGAGGAGACATCTTCCGCTCCAATGGCCAGTGTGGACAGAATGATGGAAGCCACTAAGAGAAGCGATCCTCTTTTCCCTGGCCTCAGTGTCTGGCTGGCAGCCGGTCAATCGTCTGTGACTTTGTAATATACAATTGGATTCCCCTTGCCTGCCATAACATCCTTTTGCAGATTAGACTCTGGATGACCCGCCAACAGGGTAGGTTCGAACATATTGACTCCTATGCATATGCAACAGCTCCCTCTCAGCGGGGCTTGCCGGAGCAGAGAAAGAGTGCGGCCGTGGGGTGTTGCTGTGGGGACCATTGACGGAGAAGGACATGCACGGTGCTCTTCTTTTCAACAGCGACTCACTTGAGAATACCTCATCCATTCCCTTCAGAGATAATGTATGCATCTTTGGAGACCGTGCCTGTGCTCACGGCCCGGCTGACACAAGATGTCCAGCAGTGCGGCCGAGATGGATTTTTCCTGTTTTACAAAACAATGCTCTATATACATGACAGTAAGCGGTGAGATCCTTCAAGTCGCAGAGGTTTCGCCACAACAAGGTCTCCCACTGACTGATAGGACTGTCCAGGTTTCATCTCTGAAAATAGCCCATATACTGATGGGTCTTTTTGCATCTCTGTATTCTTGTCAGAGACACATTCCCGCATTTAAGGGCTGTGCAGTGTCTAATTTTTTCTGTAGAATAGTCTTAAATAGTCTGACTCTCTTAATGGTATCATTGTTGCACAAAGGCACACAATGCATATCTCTTTAATTCATAAAACTAGTGATGGTTTACACAACATTTTATGTGTCTTTAACCTTTTAATTATAGTCTGGAAGCAGTTAATCTAAAATACAGTTTGAAGATAGAGCTAATTTTGAAGGCTGGATGTCCCCGCCTCCTTTCCTTGTGTCTCTGACTTATTGTTGCAACTGCTTCCGACTCTGTTTAGCTATTTTTATTCCCACACATTTTTTTTCCCAATTCTTTCATCCAATTTCCTCTCAGACACAAAAGGTGTCTTTGTAAAAGAATAGGAAGAAGAATGACAAGTCCTGGATAGCTTGAAAAGTGTGTCAGCCTGTGTCATTTGGAAACATCATCTGAATATTGAGCAGGCGGACTGCGTTTGATGAGCAACCCAAAAAACTGTCACATCCTACATTTTATTAAATAATGTGACTGTTTTTACAAAGCATTTCAATGATTCTACCATCTTAAGAATTTATCATACAGCTATATGAACCAACACCTTAACTGGATCATTTCTGTGGAAAAAAAAAAAGACCCAAATGTTGAAGAGTGAGAGCCAAAAATGCCTGATCAGGGTGACCGTTTGAGGCAAACACAGGTCTGGTGTTGACACAGAGCCCTTGTGGGACTGACCTCAGTGGAGGAAGTGACACAGAGCCACAGCAGAGGAAGAATGGCCCAGGTGTGACCTCTGACCTCCGGGGAAGTTATAACTAGAACACTGAGCTCAGTCGTGATACTTTATCTTAATTTAAACCCAGGTTGTCTCAGCCTCTATGGCCCTGACACTGACTTCTGTATGAAGGTGGCAGAGCTTTTTTGCTTCTTTACAGAAACTCCTCGAGGTAACAACAGAAACAAGGTTATTGGGCTCAGCTGCAGGATTTTATGCGCTTCTGAAACAAAAGGCTGAGATAAAGTTGGGGAGTACAATGCGTTATTATGGATGAAATGCTTGGTATTGATTGACAGTATTAAATATTTATCACTGCTGTTGTCAGGGGAGGACCTTGTAACTCCAGTCTTTCCTTTAGTCTTTCTTTGATGTTTTCACATAAATAGAAGTATTACATATTTGGATTTTGGATGAAAAACATGTCTAACCTCACAGTCTTTGGTACATTGTGAAGCCTGGACAAAAGAAACTGGAAGTGGACAGCATTGTGTTTTTTAATCAACATTTCCATTTCTCTCTTTTTTACTTTTATTTATTTATTTATTTGTATTTTCACTAGGCTATCTTGCAAGCTCTAGCCTGCTCATCATTTTGGTGTCCCTGTCCTGCTTGAGACTCCTTCATGGCAACACAGACAGCCAAGGTTTTTTACAATCAAGCCCCGGTTTATTCACTGACTCGCTCTTGCTACAAAGCCAGGCTACAACAAGCACTCACATTGGGGAGCATGTCACCAATCACAACACAACATGACTTGCGGTCTAACCACACTTACTCCAAATAACCGACAATGGAAATGTGGAAACACTGCAGAACACAGTGTCAAACAATAACACCACTAACAAAGCATAAAAATGTACTTATGTCCATTATTCTGTTGCCCAGGTGCATGCTGGGAGGCTTCCCTACAAGCCAATGCCACAGCACTAAATTATAAAACAAACTATGAAATTAAAAAATATAGGAATATAGGAATGAATGAATAGATTTTTTTTTTTTATTAATAAAGACAATTACATATTGTGCACTTATTCTACCTTTTCATTGTCCAATTTTCTGATCACAACATCCATACATGCCAAGGGGCTTATGGATTGTTGCTTTGAACCTCTGCATGTCAAAGTGGCTTTGTGCAACACACTCAGACCCAGATTGCTCCTAAGGAGCAGGCCAGCACTTTGCATGGCAGTTGTGCTGTATGTGAGTGAATGAGAGGCATTGTTAAGCTCAGGTAGGTAAGCACTACATAAGTACCAGTCTACTTCCCAACTCACTATAATGATCATACAGTATTAAAGATTGGCTATTATGCTAATTTCCTGGTTCATACTTGTATTTCAGGTTTTTACTTCAACACATTTACATGCTTTAATGGTCAAAAATCACTTTATTTTTTTCATACTGTCTGAGCTGGAACACCTGTATTTACCTCCTGTCTGAAATGTTCCCTTTAAGCGCCTGTTTCTTTGAGCCCCTCTCCCGAAAAAGCCCTGTCTGCTTTGATTGGTCAGCGTTTTTAAGCACCATCACTGAAGCCAGGGAATGACTGTAACAGAACAGCGGCACTTTTTTTATCATGATCTTTAATAAAGGCTTTGAAATACCATCGGACATATTCCAGCATAAATTCGTCATCAGGGAGAAATTTGTCGTCTCACCAACCAAGACTACATGTTGCTGTGATGTTAGCATGTAGCTTCATGCAGCGATGTACTTGCAGCTGGGGAATGACTGTATATAGCGCTACTCTCTCCTGTGAAAAATCGCCAATAAAAGTTTCTGAACACAACTGGACATGTTCCAGCAGGGATATTGTCTGATTTGGGTGAAACAGTAATGGCATCAGCAGTCAAGTTTATATCGTTCCCTGATGTTAGCATGTAGCTTCATGCAGCAGCATAAGCTATGTAAACTTGCAGTAGCATGCCTGGAGGTTGCCATGCCATTGTTCGAAGGACCCAATAGTCTTTGAAATGTCCCACTGGATCGAAAGCTCATTGGTCTGACTGCCTGGTATTTCAAAAACAAACATGCATCGCTACAAAGGGTCATTTCTCTGAAGATTACACACTCACAAACAGAAGCACATATGCATAATCCTTAACCAGTCTTGCCACTATTGCCTTAACATGACCAACCCAGCATATGAAGGCAACAAGTACTAGCCAGTCAGAGGCAAAGTAGGGTGGGTCATACCTTTGCCATGGTGAAAAGGTCTCAAGATGTCATCCTGCATAATAACTAACCATGTGCTTCTGTTCCTCCTGAAGAAGAATAGGACAGAGAGTGTTGTGTGATGAACCTTTTGTAACGCCCAGTGCAGCAAAACTATGATTTGGGGCTGTTAAAAAAAAACAAAATAAAATTGTCCTGATTCATGACATCTTTGGCTCTTGTCATCTATCTCATTATTTTTGCAAGATTTCCCTCTTCTTACAGACTAAATCATTCTGCATCCATACCCATGAACAATTCCCCGTGCTGTGATGTAGAGCAGCTCAATGTGCTATGAAAACAACTCCATAGTTCATGTCTGGAGTGTGAGAAGTAACATAAGATAGGGAAAAAAACATGAAAAACAACTGATTATACCATCAAATTACCGAGGCATTACACAATACAGCTATACAGAATGGATGAATGGAATGGATTACTGGTATTATTGGATATCAGTGCTGCATTTGACACGGTCGGCCACAACATATTACTAGACAGACTGGAAAACTGAGTTGGACTTTCTGGCACAGCGCTAAAGTGGTTTGTAATTTGCAGTGTAATTTTTACTCAGAAAATCATGGATAGGACAGAATTGCACCTGATTATTGTCACTAACGACCTCTGAAATTACCATAAATTACTATCCCCAGCTAAATCCAGACCAGGCAAGTAGGGATAATGTCAAACATGTGATGACATCATTCAAGGGGAAAAAAAGATAACAGCAGTATTGCTTAATTTATTTGTGTCCTTCCTGCGGGGACTTGTGTTTCTCTGCTTCCTCCAAATTATTATTATTTTTTTCTCACTGAATGGGAAATTGTTAACAATAAATGTAAATGTAATAAACTCTTAAGGCTTTTATGACAATAGCATGCAGCTATTTAGTGCTTTGATTTTACGAAAGCAGAGAATTAATTCCTCCCTCTGTGATCCTTCACAGTGTCAGAGGATTTCTCTGGTGTTTGTCATCAGACAAATGCTTAAGCTATATCCTAGGAGAAATAACTTCATTCATTTCAATTTCCTTTAATTAGTCACAAACATAGTTCTGCTATTTTCTAACATCTTGGACAACAGGGGGAAAAAAAAATAAATCCTTTTATGTTTGCAAAGGATAGAAATTGCCAGCTATTAAGTGAAACTTCTCTGCAGTTTTAGAGCCAAACTCACCCGGGTAAAGGCCTCCGATTTGTTGTTGTTTTCATTCTATATCACAAATGATGCATGCAAATTCTCAAGAGATTTATGTGCATACAAGATACAAGTTGATGACATATTAATCAGTGGATGCTTCCAGGTATAGCCTACTTTTGATCTGAATAAATATGCTATAACCAGCTTGCAACACGACGACGAACAGAACATTTAACACTGTTGTTCCCTGCCAACACTCAAACAGAGGAAAATCCCAGGCTGATTAAAATCAAATGAAAACAGGGAAGACATCGCCCAAAGCTCACTAGATGTTAAATCACAACATTCTCTCCCTGTATTTGATTCTTACCGCGAGTCTGCTCAGCTGGAAAATAAAAATAAAATGTTAAACTGTGGCTCATCACGCATGTAAATGAGATGCATGCAATTAAAGCCTTACAGTGACTTAGTGATGTTTTGTTGTAGCTGTTTTTCTTGTCTTACAGCACATGCCGTATATACACTTCTGCCAAAACAAAATGTATCACAATATTTATTGAACAGTGACAAATCACCTTTTTCTCTCGATTGACTCAAAGTCACTTAAATCTATGGAGTTACATTAGTCATGAGCGAGTGATGGGACATTTTGAGCGCAGAAAAAAGATTTACAGGCACATAAATTAGATTTTATAGAGGAATTATTATCACTCAAAGAATAATTTAATTTAGAAAACAAATTAGATTATTTCCCCCCTTTTTTCTGCATGTCTTCTCTCATCCATAAGTGCACAATGATGACCTCTCCAACTCAGTCTTCCACATTTGCCCTCTCTCAATTCCCCTTCTCCCTGTGCTCACAAACCCTTTGACCTTTGCTCACTGTGTCTCTCTTTCTCCCTCAACATCTCTGCTCCGTAGTCAACTTGACAGTGAGTTTGTGTTTCAGTCTGTGGAAATTCCAGCCAATCAGAAAATGGTAAGACATTTCTAATTGGCCATTTGTCTCCAACCCATTTGCTACAGTATTATGATTATCTGTTACTAGGGAAGAAGGGAAGCATTGAAACACACTTGGATATAAGCATTCGAAACCTTTAACAAACACTGTTTGTTGTTTGTACTTTACTAGCTAGCAAATAGCTCTTGATATGTAGCTGGCTATCCTTTGCCAGACAACAGGTGCTAGCACTGGAGAAAGATCTAGCTGAACCCACCATCATTCTGCAATAAGAAAAAAAACATTTTTCTGGGTTATTTATAATCTTCTAAACCAATCCCAATCGTCTTGGGCGGCATATTGTTAGGGGGAAACTTGTTTTGGTGGAGAGGCGAGTGCAAAAAATAACTTAATTCACTGGACTGCCGGTGACTTTAAAAGTGGAACATTAACTTGTAATGTTACTCAATGCATGAGGTGACGACATGAATGAATCAACCCCCTAAATATCCCATATGACAACTTTGAGCATCACTTTAGTTTTTATATGACATACACTTTTAGTAATAAGTGGATGCTCCAGTGTTTGTGTATATTAATGTAGGCCGGGTTATGCAACAGAATGTATTCTAATTCTCACCCGGAGAAAAAAAAAACAGAATTGCGGAGCGCTGTTCCTGTGGGCTACGGAACACTAAACCCCTGAGCTTGCCTGAGGAGGGCTAAATGCACAAACCCACTATTTTTGAATACCCCATGGAGAGAGACTCTCACTGCAGTGTGTTTTATTTTGCTCTGAAAAATGTCGGCGTGCAGCCTCGTTCTGTGGACGATAAGGCGCAGATTTCCTAGTTAGGGTCTATAAGTACCATGTCTGAAGGATTACTTTTGGTTCCAAAGGTACCATACCGAAAGTGTTGTGGTGGAAATAGGGCTTTTGACACAACTCAAGGCTACACACCTGTGTTCCTGAGTTTAAGAAAAAAAAAAAAAAAAAAATAGAGGCATGTTCCAAGCTTGGCTTTTTATGAAATGTGCTTGACCACTCTCATGACTGTACTGTAAACATTTAGTTTAAGCTGGCTAACTTAGCTTTGCACAAAAACTGCAATCAACCATGGCTCTGTCGCGCAATTCACCCACCAGCATTTCTAAAGCTCATTACTTCACCAGTAACATAGTCACTTCCTGGAGTCTCAATTGGTTGCCATGTGAATAGTATCAATAGCCTCATGTAACTCTCTGCAAGACAGCAAATAAGTGAATTCCCCAAGTGTTGAACTTTACCTTTAAGAAAGCCCAGTGTGCTTGCAGAGCTCCTTTTCTGTGCTGATGCCATAAATCTCCAGTTAATGTTAAATTAACTGTAGAAATGAGTGATGATCAAAATATTGACTCTTAAGCTTGGCAGTTTTGTCCATGGGAAGCTCTGACAGGTACAAACGCATCCCGTAAAAAGAAAAAAGAAATGAACATGATGCACCTCTGATGCTGTACTTAAAATGAAATACACTCCCGTTGTTCATGGGTGCATAAAATTTTATTGTCCAACTGATCTTCAAGACAGGAGCTCTGCTTGACTTGCTGCGTCTTGTCCGGGCCAGTGGGTAATGACTGAAATCCGCCCACCCCCTCCCGTCCGACTTGACCACAGCCAAGCTGCTGCCTGGGCCCCTCGCACTGCAAACAGCCCACCGTAAGCCTAGGCCAAATGGGTCTAATTCTAGGTGACACATTTAGCGCATGATTTAGCTCGCAGACCTACAGCTGTGTCCCTGACACTCAAGACAAGACCATTGGGGCGTCTCATGAGCATAATTAACCCCTTCATTATGTAAATAAGTAAAAACCTTAGGAATAATTGTGGCGTGCTGGATTGGCAGGCTGGATTAAAGCAGATGTGGCGGCGTGCTTGGCTGACTTTGGGTTGTCCGTTTCACCGGAGCCAGAGATGACATCATTCAGCGGTCAGGGACCTCATAACGGGCAGCAAGAATGAGATGTAATGGTTTAAGGGGAAGAAAACGGAGTCATACACTCAGGAAACGGCTCCCACCAAGGTCCTTCTGTTCGGCTCATCTCATCACTCTTTATTCACTATTGAAATGTGAAATAAAATGATCTCCGGTCTTTCATTTCTTTAGCAGAAAAGGTAAAGACATTTTTAAGGTTTATGTTGTAAAGCACTTACCTAGAGAAATAGAAACTGTGGTCTGAGTTGACACACAGATTAATTTGAGAGTGGACGGGACATTATATAGACCTTAATGTGAATTTGAAATACTGAATACTGGTGTTACCTTGGACTTCATGCAGCAGACAGAGGCAAATAACAGGTGACGAAGCCAACCACCAGAGCATCAAAGTGTATGTTCAAAAGGCACTTGTATAGATGTCTGATACTGGATGTCAGATTCAGTCTAAAGGCTTCAGACTGGCTCTTTCACTCGACTGTAAAGCGGCTGGATCACAGCTTATGGATCTTTCTTGCTGAGTCAACATAAAGTTTTTCAAGAATCGATGCAGTGAAGTGATTATCAAAGTGCTTTGTGCATAATAGCCACTGATAGGACCCCTTGGGGTTGCCGCTGGTAGAACTTGTGAATGTCATCAGTGGATTAATGTAAAGCGTCACACTGTTTCTCACATTTGAAGATATCTGTTTGATGCTTAAAGGAATAGTCCGACATTTCGCTGCACTGGCATGGTGGCTCTATGCACAGACATTTTGGGATCCAGAATTTATGAGTATGCAGAAATATCACATTTATAAAGTTCAACTGCTGGGCACCAAAAAAGTCCAAGCCTCCAGTTTCCATATCACACTTGTGCAAGTTGCATACTGGACCTTGATTGGCCTCTGAACTCATGACGCTATAAATTGCAACTTTACAGCTGTGATTTAAGGTGAGCACAGAGAAACTTTCCCCCCTCAGCAGATGGATGTGAAAACAGCCTTCTGGTGTCAAACGCTGCACATACATCATTTTGCAGAGTGATTCTCAAACACCACAGAGGAGTAACACGGACAGAGTAAAACACAATTTGAGTTGAGAGAGACTTTAATTAACATATTTAGTTGCCTTCCTATCCAACATATAGACATTAGAGTCAACTAACTTTTGTTATAAAAGTCAACAAATATATGTCCCAAACTGTCAAGCTATTCCTCCAGCCAACACTCACTTAACTAAAGGGGAGAAACTCCAGGTGTTTTATTTTTTTATTGATGTTTTAATTCAGATTTCTGTTCAGGAAATGGATGCAAAAAGTGCATATTTAATTAAATAATACCTCATTTGAATATTGAAACATTCATTTTGAGAAAACTCTTAATACAAAAATAATTGTCTTAACATAAATAATCAACAGGGGAAGTTTCATTTTATTTTTTACCCTATTTAACTGAGGTGTCCTTTTTTTCTATTAATGTATAGAATTTTCTCAAAATGGGTCTTTTGTCTCCCACTTTGAGCTAGAAATCTCCACTTCAGTACTAACATACAACAACTTTCCAGTCTGATTACTATTTATACATTCTGAAGGTTTTTGTACAGGGTTTTTTTATATCATAAATAGTTTATATAAAAATGTATTCTTGAAAACATGGCAAAAATTGATTTTGTCATGACCTGTCAAGCTACCTAAATTCATGTTTATTTGTCATTTCCAGTTTTATTTTGGTAACTATTGTCTCATCTTATTTCGGATCCCACATCCTGTCAAGTTTCCCTCCTTTGTGATTACTTGCCCTGCCCTAATGTGTTTCGTGTGTGTCTCAGTGTGTTTCACCTGTGTCTCATTGTCTCCCTTGTCTTAGTCTATTAAGGTCCCAGTCTTACCCTCCTTTGTTGCCAGATTGTCTTTACCTTTGAGTGAGAGTTCCAGTGTTTCCCTAGTGTTCCTTTTGTGTGTGTTTTCGACTCTTTTTGCCTATCAAATTGGATACCTTTCCCTGTGTAACCGATCACCCATGTACCGACCTGAGCCTGATTAAAGACCTTGAACTTTTATCTGAGTCTGTGAGTCTGCTTTGTGGGTCCATTAACAGTTTGTGCTTGACGGAGTGTTACATGGCTGTTGAATATTTTCTGAAATATGGAGTGATAAAAAGAGACATCCAAAATTCCCTCTGTAAAAGCCTTTGTCTTTAATCTGTCAACAAAATGAAACAATAATTTTAAACCTGGCTTTATCCAATGTTCAAATTTGTGTTCTGGAAATGAATGCAGATTAGCATTTATTCAATTACAAAATTACTCATTTGCATCTTTAAAAATACAATTTCAGAAAACTTGTGACACAAAAAAAAAATATCTTAATGTAAGTAATCAAACTGAGGAAATTTCACGGTGAGGTCTATTACCACAAGTTTTACTCTTTTCATCTAACATTCTAAGTCTGAAAACCAGACCATGTCCTACAAGCCTCTCTGGAGTCACAGTTTGTCACCAAAAGAAAAAGGATCTATGTTTAACTAAAACCCAGCAGTGCTCATATGTGATACACTGTAAAGCCATTCAAGAATGTGACATGTTTTCTTACTAACCAAATAATATCCAACCATTCTCCATCCAAACAAATTTTCACATATATCTTCAAATCAAATTCGAGTTAGCCACTGCTCGTTCAACCCCATGACCAAGGAGTCGCCCTTTGAAATAAAAGCCCGGGGCTACTTGTGCAGTTATCAGGGGAACTGCTCTTACTGCCTGGCAGTAAACATAGCTGTATTTTGAATTATTTATCATGTGAGTGTATGCATTGCATACTCTAACATCACACCCAATATTCCAAGATTATAGAGTTCTCTGTCCAATTAATAGGTCAAAAACATACAGTATGTGTTTTGTTTAGGTTCAGTAAATCTGGGCACCCAAGGGGCCTTTAGGTCTTGTGGTGATGTGGGTTTCCACATAAGAAGCTCTAAATACACAAGACGCTCGGAAACGTGTATGCAGCATGTTTTTCATACCTACATATTAGTCCTGGTCCTGCCTACTACCAAATGTGTGTTTGAGACCCTTCATTGCATTATCTTAAAAAAGAGCTTGTTCTGTCACAACAATTAAAATGCCTTGTCTCAGTTAAACCCCCAATTCAAGCACAGGCTCTAAATCAGTGGAATTACTCCAAAGACAATGTCCTGTGTGATGTCAATGTGTGACCTAGTCACTGCACTGCTGATAGTAGACACAGTTACTCAGAATTGGTTTCACAGTAGAGGTTCACAAGGGTCTACCCAAACTCTAGGACAAGACCCAGGACCCTATGGGTTTGGGTCCATGTTTTATTATGGTCAGAGTCCCATTCTATAACCATTGGTACCGTGTCTCTTTAACATTATGTGTAATACCCAAGTGGATCTAAGAAGACTGTGTCACATCATTGATTATACTGATTTAGGATCACATTATTTGAGCAAAAGAAAGAGGGGAAAAGTGTGAAGCAGCACCACCAGCTGTTTGGAGGTAGAGCGCAGGAAAGTTGGAAAGTAAGTCTGACAGTTTTCAAAACTTAGTTTATTTTTATGAAAAACCCTTTTGATTCTTGTTATCAGTGCCTTATGGATTAAAGGAAAATGAATAATCAAGGAATGGACACATATTACAGATTCAAACATAGCATTCCATCACCCCCCAGGTCCTGAGTCCTTTTCGCCATGGATATGCACCAAGTAATGTCTACTATTTCTTAAAAACAAACAGGTTGGATTAATATATTTTAAAATGAGTGGGGTCCAATTGTGTTGAATTTCCCGTGTTGATTCTGATTTGGGTTCATCATTTTGGACCTGTCAAAACCCTATTTGTCACAGTTACCCCACTCACATTGTATCAAACAAATATCTCACCTTAGAGTTCAGTCACTGTGTCTTCATCTTCTCTGCTCTAAAGAAATCAAGGCACTTTTGTTAACCTCTGATCCTGCATGTTGATCGTTTACTATGCAAATCATGAACAAATTTGAGATTTATCATACTGAGCACAGTGTCAATGACATTTATGAATGGGAAGACACAGCTGGGAAGTAGCCCTTCAGCATATGCGCGTGTGTGTGTGTTGTGTATGACGTGAGTGTATTTAATAGGGAGCATGGGCGAGTGTGTGTATGTGTGTGTTGGAATTCAATAAGGCAGATGGGCCTTTTTAGAGTATTATCTTTATTGCCAAAGAAAGGGCCAATCTGTTCCTCTCTTTTGCCAACAATACACATCAATATGTACAGCACATATCCATTTTGCTTACATTTTTTCCCCATTCACTTGTCTTGTTTTTATTTTTTCGTTGCCTTTTGCTTCCATTGGTTACAGCCGTTGATGAAAACTGAATGCACCTGAACTCCCTTTCACAGCCAGAAAATGAACTTGAGAAACACAACAGGGGTGCATTGCGGGTTTCAAGAGAGAGGAGAAAGCGTGAACCTTTAGTGCGAGGCTTTTACTGCAGGGATTACTCTGTTCGGCTTGACAGCAAAAGCCAGTCAGGGCGCAGACAGCCAGGGCCTCGGTGGAGAGAGGAGAGAACAGAGATGATCCACCTGTACCGTGGCTCTCTGAGGGCTGGCTAAGTCAGAGCTGTGTGGTTTCTAAATGACACGAACACCTCAGCTTTAAATACCACTAAGCATATTCCTCCTGTTCAGCCTGGCAGAAAGGATTCACACCTGCAAAGCTGAGAGCATCAAATATTACAATGAGAGCAGGGATGACATTTAAGGAGAATTTCTATTCTGCTGATAGGGATAATGCAGGGCTGAAGACAACTTTTAGTACCAGATGTAGTTGTCATGTGATAAAGGCTCCTGCAGAATCAACAGATGGATATGATTTAGAGAGGAATAAGTAAATAAAAATAAACAGGAAAGAGGAAAGGAAGAGGAAAATATGCCAGTAAAGCAACATTTGCTGACATCTAGACAGATTTCCACAATATTTCTCCTGGTGCACTTCAATCCAGAATAATACCCTCTGAAGGGAAAATATCTGTGGATGGATGACTAAAAAAAGATTGTTCTAAGGCCTTCTCTGCATTTTCTATATCTGCTTATCTTGTGCAGGCTCACAGGGACATATTAAATCATCCATGGTAAATGTCACGTATACTTGTCATTCCATTACAATCAAAAACTGAGGGGTTCATTATTCTTTCCCCATTTTGGACTCTCATTCTGCCATTACACAAGATATTGTAAAAGAGACTAAGACAGCATTTGCACAAGCACAAGACATGTCAGTACTGAACTAGCCTGGTTCCAGACTTCTGAATTCCTGCCTACATCTCTGATTTTTAGCTACGCTAGCTAGGGCTGCAAACATTGGTCAGTCAGTTGGTCAATCACTGTGCTCCAGACACAAATAACTTGACAACTATTGGATGGATTACTGTACAGTGTGGTGGATATCCATGGTGCATAGACAATTACTTTTCCTCTAGCGCCACCATTGGGTTGAGATTTTTGGTTTTGAGTGAAATGTCCCAATTGAATGGATTGCCATGACATTTTATATGGACAATCATGGTCCCCCAATGTTGACGTTCATCCAGCACCATCATCAGGTCAAGATTTTAATTTGTCCAACAAAACTATGACAAATACCTCCACAACTCATGCCATTTTCACCAGTCTCAGTTGTACTTTTATTGATGATTAGCAAATGTTAGCATGCCACCACTCTAAACATTGTCATTGTGAGCATGTTAACTTGCTTATTTTAGCATTTAGCTTGAAGTACAAATGTCTGAGTGCAGCCTGAAAGAGATATTAGCATGGACTCTCAGTCTTGCTTTAAATAAGGTTGGGTCTGGTGTTTTGCTCTGTGAGGACATACAAGTATGCTTGTTTGGTTTGCGTGAAAAAAGTCCCACTCTCATTAAGACGTTGGAAAACATGACCATACTGATCAAAAACTGAAGAGGAAATTAAGTGACAAATCAAAGGTCATGAGCCCTCTACTGGGGTCTATGGATGATATTCTCCTCCAATCATAAACATGCATCAGCCACCGCAATTTGCATAAACTTAGCCAGCCAATCAGGAGCCCACAGTATATATAGGAGGCGCGAGACGGCATACGCGATCCTACATCCTTTTCAGCAAGCAGCCCAGGAGTGGCAGGGACTCTAGTTACAGGGCTCCGCATGTGATAACAGAACTAGGGTTTCAATATTGTAACCTTTCTAACCATTCTATCTAACACAGTGGGTGGAGCCTGATACATAAATCTCCTTTTGATCATAACATTGACCCAGCTTCACTGATCCTGACTGGCCAGAGGTTAGTTGCCGTAGCCCGCCTACTTCTTCATAACCAGACCGCCTCAGGGGAGAAATAGGAGGCCCCAGCCAATCCAGGTGGTAAGCAACCAAATTGGGTGGAGCCATGGCCTAACCTTGCAGGGGCTGAGAGACAGTGGGCAATTTGTTGTCGTTCTGATTGGCTTACAATGTTTAAGCAAACTTCAGCGGGAAAATGCATGGGTATTACCCACAGAGTCCAGTATGACATAGTTGAAGTGTCAGGCTGCTTATGAAAGGCCACAACCAACACTAACTAAAAGAGGCAGTTCACCATCTATTCCCTGGTGGCTAGGTCAAAGCATTTTGGGAAATGTAGGAAATCATTATGAGAAAAGGGAATGACTCAGGTGGAGAAACCATGGTCACACCAGGAATTAAATTAGGTAATCAAGTAAAACACTACAATGTGTCACAATGTAACTCCTATGCTGAGCATAACATTGTGGGAAGATTTGATTAATGTTCCTTTTAAAAAAAGGGGTCACATGTGTCTTGTTAAAATGAAAGTGATTTTACAGCCTGTAATCAAAACTGGAACAGAAAACACAAGATATGGCTGTGTAATTTGTTGACACCTGTGGTTTCACTAGAAAAACCCATGTTGCTAAAAACAGCTGTGTGTGTCTGTGTGTTTGTCAAATGTACTAGCATGCTGGCACATAGTATTAGCATGTGGTGCACTCGTGTATTTGTGTGTATTTGAAAGTATGTACAAGCATGCGTGTGTTTGCGTGTGTGTGTGTTTGTTTCTGTGTGTGTGTGTGTGTGTGTGTGTGTGTGTGTGTGTGTGTTGCACAACTGAAATGTTCCCAGGCAGAAAAACGAGAGACTTATGAATATGCATTAACACATTTTACTGCATATCATCATCAGGACTCGTTGCCAGTGACTCAGGCCAAATAAAGCCTGTGACTGATCCTGGGACAAGCTGGAGCTAAGGTCAAGTGAAATCACATTTATTTTTAGGGCGCTGTGTTCGTCTCAGAGCTGTTTGCAGAACAACAAAGGGAACAGCAGATACAACTGGTGACATTCTACAAAACAAATGTGCGAGCCTGCTCCCCTTTAGGAAATAAAGTACTGTAGGCTCCATTGAAGATGTGATGATTTGGGTAATAATATTATGATATCTTGTTACGTATTACGGCTATAGAATCAGCTGTTGGAGGTACATGCAAAGTTTGCTGCATGATTAAATATACATCATTACAAGTGTGTGTAAAACAGTAGTGTATCAAATAACTGCTAGACCAAGCACAGGCGTTTGGATTTTCACATTTTATGGAAGAAACAAGTTCAGATCTGTAAAATGGTTTATCTCACACTTCAATCAGAGGAGAAAAAAATGAATCAGTTATGGCTTGCTGAATATTGTGGCCATGAAACGAAGTTTAAATCAGAGCGCTCCAACAGACTTCTGTGGCAGTTATGCATTTAGAATACAGAGGCACAAAAAACTGTAAGCCTTTACAATGCCTCACAGTCACTTAGTGCTGGATATTTAGTTCATGCAGCTCTAAAATGTCAGTTATGTTAGTAGATAATAATGGATAATGAGAAAATAGTATTTGTGCAGAAGCAGCCATGATTACCCGAGCAATTAAATTATGTTAGATTGATACTTAAATATTTGTGTTTTATGCTTCAAAGACTTTAGAGAATTATGTTGATCAGACTACAATCACCAAACAGCAGAGACACAGAAACAGTAAATATGACAGAAAAACATAAAAAGGGGAATGAATTATGGATAACTCTATTTTCTTCTTATGTGTATAACCCGTACAGTAAAACACTATAATTACCACAAGGTGCATTTAGTTAGATGTCATTGAGCTTTCAATCATATCACATGATCTTCATCAGCAAGAGGAGTTTGTCCTGCTGTCATGGAATTTAAGATTTCACAACGTTTCTCCTTTAATTTTTACTTTATGAGTGTCCCATGTTGACTTAAAAGCGGAGGTTTTATGTTCATGTTTTACCTCGGAAAACTGTTGACAAAATAGTTTCATCCAAGGCACAGGTAGTAGAAATAGTAGAGTGCGCTCAGACGGAAATGAAAGGAAATTTCAATATCTACTACTCAGTGACACTCAATAAAACTCCATTTTGCTGCTAAAAATCATAATGGAAAGCTGCAGAACAGCTACTAAATCGACCTTCTAATCAAATTCACATTTTAACTGCTATTTCCAAGGTCAAGAAAGAACTCTAAATCCCACCATTAGGGCATGTGTCCACATAGTGGTTTTCATCAGCAGAAAAGTGGCAGCAGGGAGCTGGGGAGCGCTTTATCCCAGTGCTCCATAAGAAGCACTCCCACTACATTCTTTAATGCCACGGAACGCGTGGGTTTTTTTCTATGACAACAGCATCTTGACATTATTGTTAGCTAAGCAGCCAAAAACAGTGGTTGACTAAGCAGTTAACAACAAGCTTTTGTGTGTACGGTGATAAAAGCACAACACTCACCAGTGACATTCAGTGCCAGGCGATCTACTTGCACAAATGTGCTTTTCTGTCTTTGTTGTGATAGAGGTAGCTTTTTGTAATAGTGTTTAATGAGAATGAAGCTTTTTGCTTGCGTTTTTGTGTTGTGACGCGCATCGCGTTTCTGCGCTCTCAGCACCTGGTGTTTCTGTTGGTGTGCTCTGAACTACTCAAGTTGTAAAAACTTGATAGTGCAAAGAGCCCCGTGTCATTTCTTTTTTCATCATCTTTTTTCCCACTATCCAATTGGATACTTTGAGAGGCGGGCCTTCTGTGGAGGTCACGACAACAAGTTTACAGGTGGTAAACAATTGAGGAGAAACTGGCAGTAGCAGTTGCTGGATACACAGAACTAAACGGCCCGATGATAGACAGCACGTTGTCAAACTGCCCCCGAGTCATCGTAAAATAAGCCTGGAAATGGCCATCATCAAGGCAAAGCTCCTGGACCAAGTGGTGGTACTCCCCGTGATCCAACCTCTTTTGTAGGGTGTCATGTAACAACAGATCTTCGTTTCCCTGTGCCCAACAAACTACGAGCTACGGCAAGTACTCGCTGTACATTTTAGTTATTAGCTCCTCATTACTGTTGCCTGGCAACAATAAAAAGGTGCAGCAAGCATTTTGTTTTTACAAGTG
>JAPZEB010000001.1:4714481-4726002 GCA_029783705.1 Chaetodon striatus
AATATGTGGTTTTTAGTGGTATGTGGTAATTTCTTGCATTATGAAAAAGAAAAAAAAAAAAAAATATACACGTTTTACCTTGTATTTCAGTCAATATTCATATGTTTAAGAGAGCACCATCTCACTCCGTAGTCAGCAATATCTGGGGCACTTGGGCAGTAACTTGCAGCAACAGAAACCAATGGAAAAATGGCCTGCATGATATGGCCCGTTGCCGTTATACTTTAACGGCGCCCAGCATCATTGGGGAGAAACATGGCGGGACAAGGATGAAAGTTTATGCGGTGAGAGTTAGAGTGGGGCAGGCGGGAGTGGTAGTGGATGGGTCCAACAAACACCAACTTTTACCCGAGAGAGCTGTGTTTGGGTCACATAACATTCTAAAGCCGAACCCTGTTCATTTTTCCTAAACCTAACCACTTCCTTTTATTGCCTAAACCCAACCATGTGTGTTTGTTGTTGAAAAAAATGTCAATTTGTTGTATATAAATGTTAAATTTCCTGTGAAAACGGAAGTGTATCTTGAAAGAAGAGAACTTGACATGGTGTCCCAAAACGTCAACAACCAAAGCACCCAGACTACCTTACGTATCGTACGTGGACACGATAAGTCCATGAACAAAACATCAATATGTGATGAGTTCAGAGTGAGAATGTGTTGTTTAAGATGTTACATTGTGTATGCAAGCTATTAGCCACAAATTCCATGGAATTTTGACCTAGCATCCACAAAAACTGAGAAGCCAAGTGGCCATAGGAGGAACTGCATGTTTTATTTAGCCCCAGAGGCTGCCACTTGCACCCTACCAAGTATTTCATGGCTATTCAAACAGAGAGCAACAAGGTGGTGGTGGAGTTCAAGACAGTTTATATTTCTTAGTTTAGTTAACAATAAAAATAAAAAAGAGAGAGTGTGAGAGACTCACAGCATGAGGATGTGGAAATGTATTTCATAATATATTATGTGCCAATCTTAAATCAATTTTGATGCTTTGAAAGCACAACAGTTGCATTACCAATGAATATATGGTTAGAAAATACAACAGGTGCCTGATTTATTATGATTCATTTTGACTTGTCTGTTAACAGATATAGATGTAGATACCAATAATGACCACTGAGTTTACACTGTTGACGACAGAATCTTGCTGAATATACACTGTATTCTGTACTTGTTCTAAAGTCTCATGCACACAGTCCTGACATAAGAGGTCATCCTACTAACCTTCCCAACTTCATGTTTTTCCATCTCCTATACTTCAGAACTTGTTGTTGATTAGATGAGACCCCATCCATCTATAGCCACAAGCCTTTGAAGCCTGCCTCAGGTGTTTGTGCTCCATATCCATGGACTCTTGATCTGATCTGTACATTCTACATTCACTAGCACTACTTACCCCCATAGCTCATGTTCCAGCTTGTATAAGAAATTAAACAGCAGACCGAGTTTAGTGCTTGTGGGTTATTTGGTGGACTTCAATCCCCAGATATGCAACCTCTCAGTCCAAAATGTAAGCTTTTTTTTGTTTGTTTGGCACATCTTCACGAGTGAACCTGATGCTGCCACCCGCTGTTGATGTGTCTGTCAGAGTTAGAAATTCAGAATTTAGATTTGCATATCACAACCAGTGGGTCAGAGCAAAGCTGGAGCAAACACTGATACATTTATAGCAAGCTAGAATATGAGACAACCTGTCGAGGTGACCTGGGAGCTTGAAATGATCACTGAGTGAAACAGCTAAGGCTATTAATTGTCACTTATTTCCCTACACACACACTCTTTGACTGAAACTGAATTTGTGGTTTTAAAAAGGAACAATAACATGATTACAGGCCATCTACAGGCTGCTCTTGCATAATGACACTATTTCTGGGACATTTTATCTTAGGTCTCTCCACTTTTTTGCCCAAACATGCCTATGTAATAGGTCATGCTCCAGACACTGTAACAGCCTAACTTCCCTGGACATATAAGAAAGAAAGTACGTGAGTTTCGCTTCAGCACTTGTGCCCTGTGTGCCTTTCTAATGACAGTCTTGAGCAAAAAGAGAAAAATAAATTAAAGGAACACATAGAGATCAGTGTGTAAGATAAAACAAGCCCTGAACACTTCCATTTATAGGTTGGCACATCACCAGTTCCAACCTATCAACCTAAGAAGAATGAGCAGGACATAATGCAGAGCTGCCATGGCATTTAAAGATGCCATAATCACATAACAATCCCCAATAGCTTTAAAGTAGACATAGCGGATACATGCACATAATTTGCATTGCAGCATGGTTAGATACAAGGCAAAGGTATCTGAGCTGAATGCAATTGTGCACTAGGCAGAAATAAAATACAAATTCTTGCACAGTCTGAGACAGGGCTATAAATTCCCAGTGGTGGCTGATCTTCCACTGCACAGGTCAGGCAGAAGTGATGGGAGTTTTCAAACGATGTAATCCTCAGCAACTGGCTGGAGAAAATTTCAGTCATTTGGTAGCACAGTAGAAACTGCTTGTAGTGCTCACGTCTGTGCTGGTCAAATTGATCATTATAAGCGGATGATAATTGTAACCAGTTTTTTTTTTTCTTTATTTGTCATGCAGATTACCACCTAATTGACATTTATGTACAGTGCAGCTGTATTCAAACATTTTTTTGTACATATAAAAATAGGCTACTTTGTTGTACTTTAATTAATTTATTTGTTTTGCCAGGAAGTCCCACTGAGATCAAAATTTCCAGCCAAGGCAGCAGCTGTACAAGTACACAATATACAAAATTCCACAATAAAACAAAAGAACAGCTATTCAACACAGATCACCACATTCTTTATGATGCTCTTAAACTCAGCAATAGATGTAACTTTTCAGAGAACCTGGGGTCTCATTTTTAAACGCTGCGTATGCACAAAATGTGGCCTGACAGAGGCGTACACCACTTTCCACACAAAAGTTGTGATCTATGAAAACAGACTTAATGGAAGAGACTTTGACCCATGCTTATGAACATTTTGGAGATGGGAAATTGGCAATGGAGATGGGGAAGTGGATACCTGACTGTAGAAATTGTTGAATATTTATTTGGCGTAAGCTATTTTTGGCTTTTGTCCATACATATATTTTAAGTATGGGTCCTACGCATCGCTTTAAAAATAAGACCCTTGGAGTGTAATTTGCAGTTTTCTTCAGATATGTCAAAACAGTGCACACAATACAATTTAATGTAGTTTAAATTTCCTTCACCCAGAGCTTGCTCAAGAGGGAATTATGTGAATGGGCATTATCAATCCACCTGATAAAGGCGGCTTCAACCACAGGTGCTTTCCCTATGCACATTGGTTTACTGTCTCCATCAGCAGCGGCCATGACTGTTTCTCATTGTTTGGGTAGACTACATACAATAGCCTCAGGAACAATAAGTTGTGCTGCTACATCCAGGCCCCCAGGAACAGTACCAGGCCTAGAAGCCACAGAGGCCAAAGCTGGAATTACAATTTTAGGGTCTGTCACGTGATGCTATTTGGCCCAAAAAGGCTTTTTCCCATAGACTTACATTGTGAAAGGGATGTCTGTAAACCAGTGGATACAATTTTTGAAGGTTGCAACCCCTCTGAAATGACTAATTTTACTATCAAAATTAATTTCAATTCAGTCTGATAACATTTTGAAAGTCTAGAAGAGCCGCAGGATTAAATAAGTTGTATTCCCATTCAAGTTTGCAATGGGCTAAACCAGAAATTGCCGACTTGGCTGCCAGAAGTTAGCCACTCATCAGCGCACTGCTGCCGCATATCTCTAGTGCGCTTGACCTATGGGCACCACAATGCGGAAGATTTGTGTAATTTCATACCCCAGAAACAGGGCTCTTTTGGCATCAGACACCACTGAGCAACTTTCATTAGAATTAACAGGGGCTTGCCTCCAATGCTGTTTCAAGCTTTTTTCATACATCCATGGCTGCATTTGTCATAATCTTCAAGGAGACTAAGCTTTTCCACTGAAGAAAATTACTTACCTGTACACAGCACCAGCCTCAGGTAGCTAGCTAAGAAAAGACGAGTCACCACAAGGCAAAATATCATGGGAGTAAAATAAAAATGATAAAAATTAAATTACCGTAGTTTAAACATTAACATAGTTTTCACATTGCTGCTTTAATCCCCGTGATTTTGGAACATGTGACGAGACAAACTGGTTTTTAACTGTCCATGAAGAATGAACATGTAAGAGTCTGTCCATTCTCGATTCAAAGCTCTGTTCTTGCTGTCTACATTTTTTCTCTTCAGAACATGCCATGTAAAATTATTTTCCTCCAAAGTTAATTTTGGCAGCTATTTTAGTCTAGACGAAAAGGCTTATCAGATTTAATCAGACTTTTGGTCAATTTTATCCTTCATAGTTTTAGGCTAGGTTTAATTGATGAAAACTCATGACATGGGACACACTTACTGATCATTATTTGAAAAGCTCAAAGTCTCTCTATTTATGGTCTCAAAAACTTTGACACCAGTCAATAACTCATTTGAGACAATTTGCAAAACATCCTGGTGCTGATTATTTACTGGAGTTTACAGCTCCAATGTCATATCGCTTATGTGCCATAAGAACATAATTACATAATTGCAAGCACAGCAGTCGTTGGCTTTTCTGTTCTCCTCTCCTCACATTTTGAACGTCCAGTAGTCTCACACTGGCATTTTCATTCCACCTTGTCTCGTCAACAAAAATAAAACAAAGATTTCATCATAACTTTTAATATCAAGAGTTCTCAACGTCTCATCTTTGTTGATAAAAAAAAAGTCATTGATGAATAACTTTCGTCTAAGTTTTCGTCAACAAAATTAACAGCGCTTTTCTCTTGTCTTTTGTCTTTTGTCTCTTATCTCCGGTACGTATCGCACTCACTTAAGTCACAGTGCTAATTGAATACACAGATTTGATTGGCTGAGTAACATTATGTGAGATGACTTAACACCTGCAAATAGTCTTTGAGTTGTCTTGACTGCTAAACCAGTGCTGCAAATGCTAAGCAGGTCAAGACAGAAATGCTCCATCAAAATTTTATAGTTCTCAATAATTTATTGGTTATAGATCCAAACACGGGAGATAGAGAGGGATGGGGGATGCATTTTGGTCATTTTGCTAAAAAGGGGGGTAGTGTCCCTTCTCAAAGCCTACTGCTGCAAGCAGACTACTTTACAGCATTTGTATAGGAATGATTCTGTCCCAAGCTTTTTGATCCATATAAGCGGGTGATCACTGCAACCATGATCACTATAAGCGGTTCCCACTGTAATTAAGATCCCTGTCAAACCCCCCACAGATATGTTATGGTAATTTTATGTTATGGGGCATTCGAAATCTCACTAATTGCCACTTGAGTATGTGTACTGTATAGTAATTAAAGACTACACAGCAGCTGTGTAACATCTCACATTATTACATGTATTTTTAGTGTCCTTCACTCTACTACACTACAGCTGTCACACATCTCATAGATCAAGCACCAGAGTATAAGTTCCAGAGCCTCAGAGCAAAAACATCATTTTATACTTCAGGACTTCCTGACTGTCTCGCATGTCGGTTCTCCAGGTGTGATTCTATAAAAGTCACATTTTTGATTTACAGGGCCATTACAGACCAATCCTGAGACACCAGTTTGGTGTCAAAAGAGCATATCATTATTCTGTTGTATGACAAAGCAGTTTGCCAAAGGGGACTGTAATTACATCGTTGTCTTCTTTTCAGTTGACTCCCAGCAAGGGAATTATTGGTAATCATCCATGTAATGCGGTGCCACTCAGTTTTTGACAGCTGAGTGAAACCACAGCGCTGTGGTTTTGTCCTTTAGATGTAAAATCAGAGCTAAAAACCCCATCTGTTCCCAAGGCTCGGCATGCTGTTTCTTATGTGTTTTCTCACCGGCATCTATAGTGCTGGGAAGACAAAAAGGCTCCAGTTAGTTCATACAAATTTCTAGCATGTCAGCGAAAAGATGTTGCCATAAATACAAAATAAAAAATAAAATAAAATTAAAAAAAATTGAAATGATACAGAATATTCCCTTGGAAGTGTGTCATTATGCCTGATCAAACACACATATTTACACACACAACAACAATAACCTCCATCCCCAAAAGGACATCATTATTATTTAAAGCATCCATCTCTGCTCTTAAACCCCTTCACCTTCTTCCTGCTGGAGATGCCCTGTCCGCATGAGTGGCCTGCTGTCTTTGTGCTGCCATTTAATAAGCATTCTTTAACCTCAAGGGACGAGGCCTTCTACTGACTCTTGCGGTGCTAGACAGGAACGCTGTGACACCAAAAAACCAGACCTCTTATCTGTCGTCTTCTCTGCCTGCAATTGTCAGCAAAAAAAAAGAAAAAAAAAAAAGAAAAACAAACTCCACTGAAGCTTCCGTCTCCAAACCGGTGGTGCTGTCAGCTCCTATTTAGAATCTGTGTTTATTCCGTGCTCAGGCTTTTTATTTATTTAACAGAAAAATATGCGTTGGGGTGTTGACTTGCAGGAAGACATGTCAAGACACACAGTGAAACCAGCAGTGTCAGGGCAGTTAACACTTCAGTAGACAGCGCTGTTGGTAAGAGTGCTCACACAGTGATTGTGTTGTGTGTCAATGTCAACAACAAATGCCTAAGCATTGCCACTCTGTTTGAAGCCATGAAGAGCATACCTTGTATGTACTTGAAATCGGTATTGATAGAAGTGGCTGTGTTGTGCCATTAAAGCAGTTTCATGGTCAGTGAGAACATGAACAGCTCCGATAATCCCTCAGTTTATTTCTCAGTTCTATAAACCTTCAGATAGGCGAAAAAGGGCATTTTGGCTGAGTATTGTTTGACTTTCAGTGGATCAAGCCTTCAGCAAAGGAGAGAGTGAGTCAGATTAATAAATAAGAATGCATAAAGGGTGAGCAGTGCTCGCAGGTCTCCCTTGGATATTGCTGAGGAGTCTGCACACCTGCCCAGACTGTCAAGCACCAGTAGGCTTTAGTGATTTGGTTTAAGGTAAATTTAGCACAGGCCACTGGGGATTTTACATCCAATTCTCTTTTTCATAATACAATAGACTTTGGAGTGGAGGGCCAAGCCAAATAAATCATCTACAGGTGGCCAGTGGAGTCCGCAGTCACTGACTTTGTCAAATTAAATAGTTAGAATTCAAAAGTTGCTCACCTCCACATGCTGTAACTGAAATAAGTCAATTTGATGGATTAAAGGAGACTTCTATAAAGTGAGACAGGTGGCCAATAGCAATAATATTGATGGACTGTGATATGGGAGATGATTTTAGAATATGTGGGACATCGAACTTTGCATTGTACATGCTATATTTAATACTGGACACTTCTACAATGGTAAAGGTAGAGAGAGATCACTGTTATGGCTGGTACTGCTTTGAGTGTTATCTTTCAATTGCATTAGCATTATCAGTGATATTCAGCCACATGGATATGGGCTAGAAGAAGCCTACTGCATCTACTAGTAGGTTCTAGTAGATGCAGTAGGCTGTTATCAAGCTGTTAGCAAGCCATTACATGGCTTTGTTTATTGTAAAGTGGTGACCAGTGGGCATAGTAAATATGACACAAAAAAAGGAGGTCAGGGTGGTGGAGGGGTCAGCACAACAAACACAGGACTTTTACCCGGGAGACCAGGGTCTGTGTGAATTCAGAAATTAACGTTGACTCATTTTAACAGATTTATGGAAGTTCTCTAAGTCGTTCCTAGTGCTGCTGATTGCAGCTGATAACAGTCAATTAATGGGCTGATAAAAGCCTTCTGAACCCACCAGTTCTAAGTATAACCACTGATAATGCCCATTCAATCATGTGATAACATTTTAAATAGGTGCATGGATCAAAAACAATAAAAATATTTCTTAATACTTCATTTGCTACCCACATTTTCATTTTTTTGCTTTAACATCTGTACAGTTTAGTGACAGAAATTGAGAATCTTGTCACATTGTTGCCTTAGTAACAAACCAACTGGTAAATCCATTTAAAGTGTAATTCCAGCCAGTCTGTGACAACAGAACATGAGGACACTGAGGTTTGTACTGTTAGTGAACCCCTCATCCGGGAATGATGTGAACATTCGCAGTTTGCTTGAAGGGTCTCCAAACTCATCCATTTAGGCAGCTGCCAGTGAAGAGAAGATTTAATATCCCAGACGCAGAGGCTCAATTCACACTGCAGGCGTTGACTCACTGCTTATATCTGATACTTTTGAATGACTCTTCATATCGTTTTATAGAATGTGACTTTGGGTGTTGACTGACTTGAGGCATCTCTGCAACTATAAAGCTGGCTATCTCTTTTATTTATTGATTTTGGTGTTTAAAGCCCCTAAAAATTTGGTTTTGTATATCAGTCAATGAAAGTTAAAGTCCAGAAAAAGCATCCTAGCTTGCTATTAATTATTAAAAGTTAATTAATATGAACAGGAGAAAAGCAAGGACAAAAAAAATAAACAGATTCTGGAATGTATTATGTATAATCACCATATCTGTTCTTACTTTGGGAGAAAATTACATGTTTTTTAGGATCTCACCAATCAAAGTGGGAGAGTGAGGAGAAAAAAAACAGGGCTTTTAATTTTCATCAGTGCTAATGCTGGTTTCAAACTCATAAAATTATGACAGTGATCTCTCAGCCATTGTCAACCTGGGTTCATTATATCATAACCACATCTTAATATAGATTGCATCTAACTAATCTACTCATTTGCCTGAATGTGATTGTCCAGTATAGTCCTATAGGGCCAATAATTACTCCAAACATGACCATTAAACAACCGAAGCATGTCTTCCTAATAATGAGCTGCACATCCTGGCCAGTTATACAGAAATAGCCCCATAGTAATTGACAATACATAGTAGAAAGGAATGGAGATACATAGAGATATAGGTTCTTTGAAATGGGCACTTTAACTTCCTGGAAAACTTTTACTTTCAGAAATAACCATTGCATTGCACCTCATGTTGCACTCGTACTATGAGTGTTCTATCACTGTGACCTGTTTCACTGTTAACACTCATATTCACACTATCAGTGGCTTCTTTCATGTAATTAGCACATCTGTTTTATGTAAATGATTCATGGCAACTGTTTAAAATGAGGTTTATGCACTGCACATATCAGTCTGTCTGTCTGCTATTTATTTGACCAATGGTAAGGCTGATGTGGCCCTGGTGTATTAAAGAGAGAGAGAGAGAGAGAGAGAGGTGCTGGCGGTGGGCAGCTGGAGGCACGTACACTCGTTAGCCCTGCTTGCTCTCCCTTTCAAATGGGGCCTTAATGATTTATAGATGTTTGCTTTAAAAAGTCATTGGCATTAATCCCATGGCTCATTAACCATTTAATTAAAATTAAATTCTGTGTTAGGACTAAAGCAGATTGAGAGTATTTCCTCCTGGTGGGAGGCTGTTGAATCACCTCATTTTCGGAAACACTTCATGTGAGGGGGATGTGTACCGATGCACAGCTGACATGTAGGAACAACCGCTAGTAAAGTCAAAGCAGGACTGACCGTACGGATTGATCTAAGAACAGACTCAGGTTACCAATCTCAATACATTCTGATTCTTTACATTTTGCCACAATATGCCTTACATGATTTCATGTGGTTTATTGACCTGGAAGAAGAGTAACTAAAATTAATTTAGCACAACCACACTCAATAGTTTTTGAAAGGCAAAGGTGAGGAGTTGAGAGATGCAGGAAGTGTTGTCTGTTTATCCTCATCAGTAGCATTGTGAGTGCAAATAAGCTTCAAGTGGACAGCAGGTGAGTCATGACCTGGATATAGAGTAGTGTCTTTTTCACCTGCTGGGAATTAGTTGTATAAACATGAGTGTGAACTGTGACACCACACGCACTGTCATGCTGGCTCATATTTTCATTTTCCAAGCGACTGCCTGAATTTCTGATTCCAAAAAAAATCTCCCTGAGTAGCTTTCCAGTGTTTCTGATGGCAACTGCATAGCAGCACTGTGCAAGACTGTTATATAACAATACACCTATCTTATCAGTCTAAATCACAGTCGGGTTGCATCCTCAGTCGCTGAGATTTTAGATTTGCCCAAAATAATTTCTGCTGACAGCGTGGTGGCCGGTGGAAATGTTCTCAGCACATATAAAGTGACAAGTTTAACAGGCATAAAGTGTACTGACCTACAGCATATCCATTTCTGCGAGGAAGAAAAGGGCGGTGGAGTATGCAGTTCACAACTTATAGAAGTTTGACATTTTGGAAACTATGCTTATTTGCTTTCTTGCAGTGTCAGATAAGTTATCACTGTAATGTCTATACAGCAAGCTCAGAACCCATCAGCTATTGGTCTGCCGAAGATAGCCCTCCGGGGAAACGTCTAATACTTCAGTGCTTCCGGTGTAGCCAGCAGATATGCGGGCCAAGACCTCCACTTCTGTGCACCTCTTATTGTTTACAGTTTGATTAGCAACTTGAGACAAGTCTAGTAAGCATTTTGTCTAATCTCTATACACAGATATCTGAAAATGATTGCAGCAAAACTAGGAGAAAAAAGCTACATCGTTGTCAGACAATAGCTGATGGGTTCCCACACTGCATTTCGGCCAGTGTGTTCCGCCTCTTTTGCTCTCCACACAGACTGTTTACCTGCAGGCAGCCAAAGCCCGCTCAAACATGATTGGTCAATACTACTCAGACTACAAACAGAAACTAGAACACTTTTGATACCAAAATCTGCCATGGGCAGATTATGAGGCAATGGGCCCCTGGGCACAGATATGAAAAGGGCCCCACCACCTCTCCTACATAGGAGCAAGACACACACATGTTGTGGTGGTTTTGCACGTCTTTGTAGATGTTATCCATCTTTTTGTGGCTTTGTGTCTCTTTGTTGTCGGTCTGCATTTCCTTGTGGTTATTTTGAATCTCTTCCTGGCCAGTACAAAAATGACTTTTGACATTTTGCAGATGAAGGCCATGGGCACCCCTGACACTTTAGGCCCCTGGGCCAATGCTCGGCAGGCCTGTTCAATAATCCTATTGCCTGTGCAGAATCTGTTTGTGGAGATTATCTATACAGTAAATAAAGCGTCCTCCATGACGACTGAAAACAAGGGAAAACAGCCTGGCTCTGTCCAGAGATAACAAACATGCCTACGTAATACATTAAAGGCTATCGTCCTTACTTTCCAATTCAAACCAGCAGGGTTTGTGAGAAGTGCGAAGTGTGTAAAGTCTAGAATGTAGGGAAATGCCATTTTATCATTACTTTTTTTTGTTTTTATTTTGTTTTGTTTTAATTAGCATTGGAGGTGCCAAGAGGTGTACTTTGTTGCCTTTGGACAGAGCCAGACTCGCTGTTTTCCCCCGCTTTTACTCTATGCTAAGCTAATAGCTAACAGGCTGCAGGCAACAGCTTCATATAAGGGTGCAGATGTGAGAGTGGTATCAGTCTTCTCATCTAACTCATTGCACAAAGGAAGATTATTTTAAATTGGTAAAATATTTCT
>JAPZEB010000001.1:4726102-4742132 GCA_029783705.1 Chaetodon striatus
GGTGAGTCACTGCCAAAAATAAGCTTTTGTCTCTGTATATCTGCATACATTCATTGTATTTCTGTTTTCTATATTTTGTGGGAAGAAAGTTATAATTAGCAAGGATGTATCATTATGCTTGACTCATCTCTTTCAGTTTCTCCTACTACCAACAGCAACACAGCAACAAGTCATATCGGAGAGCTTTACTGCAATGGTGATACAGTATAATTAAGAGGCAACACTCCATCACTGGCCCTAGAATCCGTGTAGTACCTTAAATTGCTTTCTAAATGGGTCTATGTTACCCAATATGTGGTTTTCTCTGCGTGTTTCAACAAAGTGAAATGAACTTGGTGGGAGGATGGAAGTAAAAAAGCCAAGATTGATCGGTGTGCTCATTGGAGTAATTCAACCCCAGTCATTTTCCTCTGCATGTTTTTATAGCATTTAAAATAGCAACACTGTAATGGCCCCCCACACGCACGCACAGATGTGTGCACACAGAAGTACACATACGCAAGCACTTTGCAGGACAAGATGTGGTCTAAAAGTGCTGGGAAATGAAAGAGGGTCGAAGGGATTAATTCATGTCTCCAGAAATACTCCTTTGAAAGTGTATTTGTTTGCCACCTATGTAAGCTGAGATATGATGGTCCATTTTGGTTATCTGATCATCTCCTCCACATATCTACTCATTTACAAGTGAGACATTTTCCAGGCATTTTTGCTGTGTGCCATATGTTGCAGGTATGGTATAGGCTTCTTACTGCCTGAGCAGTTGAGCCTATAACTCTTATCACCGGAAACAACTTGAGATATTGTCCAGAGCACGGACTGATTTAAAGGCATATTTATTTGAACTATAAAGTACTGAAGGTCAAGCACCATGTAGCATGAAGTAGCCATGGCAGATTGCTCAGAAAATCTGATGACCTGTTGTCCACCTTGCTGTCTTTCTAATGTTTTGGTTTTAGTTTTAAGTGTATTGTGTAAAATTTTCTCTAAATAAACTTAACATCACAGTCAAGAGTGTCATCTGTGAAAACGTTTCTTTTCTTTTTTTTGCTAGCACTGAGAAATGGTTTAATCTCTTTCATTTTTGTTTACCATTTAAAGGGCACTCCGGCAATAAAATATCTCAGTCAGAATTTTTCAGCTTAGCCTGACTTTTAGTCTCAAGTATGAATTAAGCTCACCAAAACACTGTATCCTACATTTCCCATGGTGCAATCTTACAATCTGCCCTCCTTGCCAGGTACATTCCCATCTATTACAAATTCTTTGCCCCTAGTTTATTACACACAGACTCTCTGTGAAAAATGTGTAGACTACAAGCCCACTTCAAAATAACACTGACACTGACCACACCATCTACCTGTGTGTGACTGCTATTTTGCCAACCTGCTGCAGCTCACATGTATGTGGTGTCCACACAATGTTGCTGCTGTGCTGCTGCTTCCTCATGGCCAATCTTTTTACACTGAGTTTGTATATAACATAATTATAGCTGCTGTGGGGTTTCTGCTATGACTACAGTATTTCCACAAATTAAAAGCCCATACCATGCTGATTTATGGAGCAGTGCAAGGCTCTGCATTCTCCAAAACATGGTCCTGCAAATATTTTATAAGCCTTGAGTTAACAAATGAAGTGATTCTGTCAACAGAAATGATAAAGCAAAAACACACTGGTGCCCTTCGGCAGGCAACAAAACATCCATCCCCTGTTATTTTCAATGTACAACTCCACACTGACTGCGACTAGATGCATGCTGGCGCTCCAGGACGCACCGCTCCCCAACTCTTGATGCCACTGTCCTATTTCCAGCCTTTCTGCCCCTGAATTCAATACATTTTTTTTCCCCACTCGCTCCCTGCTTGTACATAGTGGCTCCCGTTGCAGCACTTCTCCTGCTCCCGTGGCAGCTCAACTCCTCTCCTTACTGTGGATGTATACAGAGAACTCTGGTGCTGTTGGTGTCTCTTGTGTGTGTCAAAGAATTGATGAGGAGAGACTAGTTGTTGAGGTTGAGAAGTATCCCGAGTTCTACGACCCACAATCCTGTCATTATAAAGACAATGGTAAAGATATTGCCAGGTGAGCCTTGGCTCTGGATATTGTCTCTTCAGGTGAGAAATCAAATTTAATTAGTGGATTTCAACTAAGCTAAGCAGAGGCGGAAGAAGTACAGATGTTCAAGTAAAAGTAGTTATAACTGTGTGTGCTGTTCTGTTGACGTGCTGCAGCACAATGCATCCTGTTGGTTCAAGGGCGGCACTAATGAGCATCATATGAGATACGGTGGCGCAACTGCATTGATGCCTTAACAACATGAAAAAGCTTTTAATTTGAAATGGAAACAGGAAGTGTAAAATTAAATTAAAACATAAAAATAAATATGAACATTTTTCATGTCTGTGACATATTGTACAGATAATCGGAACCGTAATGAAATGTAAAGTGTTGCTGTTATCATTTTCACAGCCTCTGTCTTTAGCTGAAAAAATAAGCAACACGCCTTATTTCTAAATGAGCTGCGGTCAAAGTACATGGGGCATGGACATGGTGCGACACATCTGCTGCAGCATGCCTACAGCAGAGCACGTTCATTATAATCAACTGAAGCTGTTAGACTAAGCTACACTCATTTGCGCTGGCATCATGATCTCTTCTTTTTTTCTATGTGCTGCTCTGCAGCCCTTGAACAGGTAAAAACTACATGTAATTGTGTAAAAACCTGTAAAAAAAAAAATATATTAAAAGAAATACATTAGAGGCAATGCAATGCAATGCAGCAAAGCAACCTTGTGGGTGTTTCCATGTTTCACATTTAAATAAGCCAATCAAATTAATGCATCCAGTAGTTAAAACAATCCAATTAATGAATTCAGTACCAGTTAATATAGCCTATACTCCCAAACCCTGCATTAACCAATATGTACAAAGATGGAGTCTGTGTGGCAAGTAAAAAAATCACACCCCATCCTGCTTATATGACGCATCACGTCTGTACCCCACGTATTTCGGCCTTGAGCCACACTGCTCACGCAGCCTGTGTCTGCTCTACCTTGTTAACATGGGTGCAGAAATGAAAAGCCAGAGCTGCTCGTGTAGACGGTATGGCCCGGGTGTAATTATTACCCTGACATGGTTGTTTTTCAGACTGAAACGCTGACTCCAGAGCCACAGAAGACACTTCATATATAAATCAAATACTTTTGTTTTCATGATGATGCCCACAAACTCTGTTTTAACTCATAGGAATGATGTTTAAGCTAAGGGGCTGAAGAACTTGTCTTCCTACAACTAATTAAATTGTTTCAGGCCAGTCTGTACCTGCATTAATCAGTGCCAGCGCTCATCTGTCATAGGCTGATTGTCACGATGATTTACAGCACAACATGTGCCATAGACTTTAACAAAAAGCTGCATTGGTCTTACTAAGAGAAATGAATAAATGTCAGTGATAGATATCTTCACACCTGGACAAATGAAAACCAAAAGTATCTGCTTTGCCAGCTTCATGAATGATTTAGGTGAAATAACCCTTTAGGAAAATAGTTTTAGCATAAATTACAGAGGAAAAAAATCCTGGTATCCTCACTCTTCAACACACACTAACACTGACGCAACAATGTGAGGCATTGGCAGCCGTGAGTAAGACATGCACCCATCTTCATTCCTCGTTAGACCAATCATGTGCTATTTGCGAGCTCTAAATATTTGCCTTTGTTTGACATGAAGGTAAAGCTTCTGAATAATGTAGATGAGAGACACATTAGCATACAGAAATGACTAACGTGGCTGCAGGTTACTGCTGTGGATGCAGGTGTGTGTGGTGTGATGTAACACATTGCCTCGACGGATGCTGATGTGTGCAAACACAGCTCGGAGAGCAAACCCTCGAAAATGGCCGCCTCACCTCGTTGTTTGGGCAGAGAATAACAGAGCTGCCGGTGGGTTATGACTTTTCCCACTAATGTCTTTGCTAAAGTCTGGCTAGCGGCCAGTGGGAAGAGGCAAACTGGCAGACGGCACCACATCAATATCCCAACTAGCCACCAGAGCCCGACTCAAACGATCGGGGACTTTAAAGGTAGCAGCTGGTGAGTTGATATGGGGCTTCCCGCGCTCTGCCGAGGGGCTTTAGATTCATTTAAATGATAGAGATTACTTTTAAGCGCTACACACATTAATTGATGTTGAGAGCTGGGAGATATGGAAGCTAGAGGATATAGGCTACCAGAGATGAACATGAATGGGTTTATCTGGTCTCTTTGTTTTCTGTGACTAAACAGACACATATTATGTCCACTCACACACACAAAGAAACGTCTCAAGGACGTTTTGTTCCACCTATCTGTCAAAAGCAAGGAGAGGTATAAATGTAGATCCTCAAGTGCTCTGTTGGTTTGTTATTCCTTCAAAGAGAGGATATTCTTTTCTGAACTTTTCATCTCTGGAGTGTCTGAAGGACCTTTTTTTGACATAGAGTGCTTTTGATAAAAGTATCAACACAGTGCATGACCCCTCCCGTATGTGTTGTGCATTTGGTAAAACTCCCTTATCCCCCACCTCTCTCCTTTCACTGTCTGCTTCTCATTGTAATTCTTCCCCCGCTTGGTTTCCATCTTCCCTCACTTAGTGGCCCAAGAGGTGCTGCTAGCTCCCTGAGGAGCCTTCTGGCGCGCGGTCAGAGGCCCTTTGAGCTGCCAAGTCAACTGAGGCCGTTGGTCCCCCTACTGTGTGTTCCTGCACGGAGGCTGCTGGGATGCTGGCGCAGGCCCATTGATTTACTGCCTTTGGCTAGGACACTCTCCAAGGAGCTCCCATTCTGGCTGGGATATCATTTATTTGGGACACATTTGGCAATGCAGGCATCTTGGCCCTCTTTGAAATGCATCGTCCAGAGACAAAATAAATGAACGGTATCAAAGACATGTCAACCATGATGCTTTTTTCATGAAGGATGGGAGGAAGGGACGGCACACTGAAGCAATTGTGTCCCGCCGCAGCGCAGCACCCTGCTCAAAACAGACAAAGCACTGAGGCACAACAAAGCCTGACATGAATAAGACTGTTTTAGCCGTGAATGCATGTGTAATGTCAAAGTCATCCGATAGAGTTACTCCTGACATTTCATAATTTCTCCACTACCGCCACAGTATGAACGAGTATTTTTATTTTCCCTTCTGATCAGACAGATTTCAAAAGCATCACATCGTGTCGACAGTAAGTGGGAGGACGTGGCTGTGCGACCGTGCAATGTTTGTTACTTCACACTTTGTCTACTGGGCACTGAACGGCAGCCCAGGCATTCTGAGATGTCTTTCTGTTCCGCTGTTTTCTAGGTGAAATTTCTGTGTTGATACTTATAGACAGGGGAAAAGTGAAAGCTGTAGTTGAGTGGCAGCATTTTGTTTTGCATTTGTCTCCAAACAGATGCATAGCTGTCATTCAAGGTCCCATTGAAGATTGCTATCAAATGTAATCGCTTCAAAGCTTATTCCCATGGATGCCCGCTTACAGATACAGCTTTTTCAGGTGTCTGTCAAAAAGATGTTGCAGAGGGGCATGCAGCAAAAGCTTCAAATATATGAATTTAAATATAGAAGGGGCACAGACATTATGATTCACATCAGGCACTCCTAAAGCAACACAATACATTTGGTTTCATTGTGTTTTCAGCTGTGCTGCTCCATCATTAAAGATTAATTTGCTTTAGAAAAGACAGAGCAGAATGGACCTGTTCTCTGTTGCAACTAAATCAGATTTTGCCCCGTAAAATGTTTAAATGTTAATACTTTGAATATCATGCACATTATTTCTTAGTACACTAATCCAGCAAATCAAGGCTGCGTAAAGACAACAATAGTTTGTATACCTACCATGATCAAGCAGTTGTTGTCTCTGCTTTTCAACTCTCATCAGAGCTGCTTGGCCGGCCGGTTTAAATTTTGTTCAGCACATTGTCTCTGAAAAATCAATTAAATCTGACCCCGGCGTTCGCCTTTGTAATATTTGGAATCAATCAGCTCATGGCTTAGTATGGATTTGCAATAGTACACCCTTCAGTCCTCTTAAGAGCAATCACAGCCTTTCAATCACACTCTGTAGTCACCCGGGGCTACAAACATGTTGGCTCAGAGATGCTGCCATTTAAAAACCATCACGTTATTCTTTCATTGAAGTGCTGCAGGAAAAGAAAATTGTTTTCAGAGCATGAACAGCATATAAAAACATTGTTGACACAAGTGTGAGATGTGAAACACCTTATAACTGTGGAAAATGGCGTGGTTCTGTTTTTTTTTTTTTTTTTTTTTTAGTGTATAACAGAAATGTTGAAAGACAGCACAGTGCACTAACTTTAAGTGGAGGCAATCACCTTGCTACTCTTCAGATTAATTTCCTCAGCTGATATCGTGACTGATATTGTGCTTCTCCAATAAAACAGCTATGTTAGACATGCTGAAGACAAGAGCTGAAACTAGATGTGATTACCTACAATTGCCTAAGTGATAATGAAGTGCTACCTGAAGTGCTATAAATAAGCAGATGGAATGTTCCTTATAGACTGATTGATTGGTACAGTATATGATATATGATTGACACACCAACAAAGCATTCATGTCTTCTGCTGTAAAATCTAAGCAAATGAGGTGTTGGCAGAATTGTGATCAATCCTCTGTTGTTGAAATAGTTATCTCTATACTTTTAAGGATCAAACACAAGTGGTGTCAGTCCTGCAAATGTAAAATTCTGCCCATAAACTGAATTATTAAGGCAATTAAAATGTTGACCTGATGATGGCTCTAGAGAAAAAAGTTGAGGGATCACTAAAGTTGTTAAAATTTATCCTGAGGGAACATCAATGTCAGTAAATTTCATAGCAATTCATCCAATAGTTGTTGAGACATTTCACTCAAAACTGCCCCTGTCAACCTCATGGTAGCATGAGAGGAAAAGTCATTAGGACACACTGACAGGGAACTATTAAAAACCAAGTTAAATGGAAAATACATTTTCCAAGTTTTAATCCTGCGTCTGTGTTATTTGTTCATATAGCTTATTACATGGAAAATAAATGTCAAAAATCTTTTTCTTTTTTTTTCAAAAATTACACCCATCCTTTCTCTTCCTGTAAAGCATTTCAAATGTTTGACTCATCCTGCACTCAGGGGCCTTTACAAAAGTTCATCCAATCAAACAAGACTTTAGGCAACTACCTAAAGCAGTCATTCAAATCCACATTTCACTGTTCGTGGGTTGAACCAGCTAAGAGAGTAATATAAAGAGAGATAGGAAGAGATGTGTATTTAAATATCAGCGGCCAAAAGCTTTATTTTTATTTTCAGAACAATGTGGCCAAATCATTCATCTCTCCCTCGTCCTCCTCATAAACTAACAACAGGGGCATGTTTAGCCCTGACACAACATAGCAAAATATTTATTCAAAGGGAAACGGTGGTGTGTTGGACACTGGTGTGTTCTGCAGCTGCACTGCCTTTAAAATATGGTGGGGGGGATTTTACATGTCACTTCTGACACACCCGCCAAATGAAGGAAAACTTACCTAAAAGCCCATTTCCACACTGTTTCACACTGTTTCCAGAAAAAAACATGTTGTTCAACCTCAAAACCATAGCAAACTGGTGTACACTGATTTCAGAATGAGTGTGCCCCAAGTGAGGGAGGTGTGTGTGTGGAGCTAACAGTCTGCTGTAGCACCGAATTGCACTAAACTCTAAGCCTGCCCACCTTATATTGGTCGAATCAAATATCAAGGGTTTGATTTGAATTTCTTTTGTGTCTGTACACTGGTTATTTTCCATTTCAGGGGAAATTTTCACAGTTCAGAAACTAAGGACGCTCCAACTTCAGTTTCACTGGGACTTTCAATGCCTCAGTCCTATGTATATCAATAAGTAGACCCCAAGGTGGTGCCTATTCAGTCCAATAGAATTGCTCACCTGGTACATACATCAAAAAGTTTCTAGCTTGCAGCTTTACATCTGTGGTATGCAGCCCACTGAATATGCACAGTGGTGTTTCTCTTGCTGGCCACGCCCGCGTGTTCCCGCTCGGCTCACTGACTTCACATTGTGATGATGTCACAGATTTTGAAATCACTTTTGTCAACACAAGGAAAGTTTTTCAAATATAAAGCCTCAATTGATGAAAAATGTGTAATAGATAGAGTCGTAACTGACTTTGTTTGCAGTGATCTATGGGGAAAATGCTTTTTGGGCCACAGGTGACTTTTTTTTCTGCAATACCACAAATGGCCACTGGGAAAAATTGGAGGCAATGGTTGAGCTGCCCGCCAGGAGGCCTGGTCTATTCATCTCATGGATGGAATGTGAAAAGCTTGACCTGCTAAGGGCGCTACACGAAATTCCCATGGATCATCGAAATTGTTGGGATTGATCGTTTGGGCACCATGGTCTACCTCTACCAAATTCCATGGCAGTCCTATCAGTACTGTAGGTGTTGAGATATTTCAGTCTGGACTAAAGTGATGGATGGATTGAGAGGAAATATCCTACATTTTTACCATGTTTGTGAATAATAATCAGTGTCACTTAAAATTTGTGTTACCTTTCAGAAGAGACCATGGTCCAAAAACAATAAACATTTCATTTTGGCTATTTAATTTTCAGTGGTACTTTTTAAGAGCTTAAACACAACAATGGCAGAGCAAGGACCTTTAAGATTTGAAAGAGGCCTTTCTTTTAGGTTAGAGGCTTAATTTGGGGAGGTCACACTTAATGTTAGCTTACAATAGCATGTTCTGTCAAAAGGAGTGTGTGTGCTGGCACTGGGAACATGCATATGTATACGTAGATGGGGGAAATCCTGGGGGTTGATTATAGAAAACAAGTCATTGCCGGCTCACAGCGACTCTTCCCCTCCAGAGGACGCAGGCAGCTGTGGCACAAACTGAGGCATCCATGCCAAGACGCCTCATGCTCTAGTCAAAGATGACATGTCGATGCTTCACACCACATATCATTGTCACATAATGTGTCCCTGCTGGTGACAGGCTGATGACCACAGTTACCCTGCAACCCTTAAGTTAGCTCAGCCAGGCCGACTGGGCCACTCCGGAGGCCGCAGTGGAAATAACACTGGACACTGAGGTGTGTGTGTTTTAAATGGAGTCACTGCTACTGTCTTCTGACATATGCTGTGGGTGATTTGGAGTGAAAACTTACTGAACAAGCTCAGCTTCATGGGTTACCCATCAGTTCGATATAACAGTAAATAGGTGACCACAGGTGAAAATACAGTGTTTGTGGTATGAGTGCAGCTTTAAGACTGCTGCAATAGTTGTCATTATTGTACAGTAAATATCACAGTTGGATTAATGAACAGGCCTACCCGGCACAGGCCCAAGGACCCAAAGTGCCATGGGCCCCCCCGTGGCCTTCACTTGCAAAATGCCACTGATACCCCTTTTCCATCAAAATTAATGCACATGAACAGGTTTTTTTTTAACACGGGTAAACCCACTAAACGTAGGCTATAGACTCCTTTCCTATTGCCAGTAGACCAGAGGTGTGTACACAGCTCTGCAGCAGACGAGTATGCCTTTCTGTGTATGTGTCATGTTTGACGCCACGGACAGGCCGGAAAACTGGTCCGTGAAAACTTAACAGTGACTACTTCTTTTTGTATAGCTTATTCATTCAGTCTCTCTTTCAAACTCGATGCAGACTTAGTTGGACAGATATTTGAGAGCTGCTTGGGTGACAGATGGTATTTTGTGGTGGCGCATCATTGCATCTCACCAGTCAAGGGGCTAAAATTAGTGTGTACACCTAGGTGTTGTGCCCCCATCGATGCCTATCGAAGCACGAGACAATAAATACCTGCGTCTACTGCAGAGTCATTTGACCCAGGTGTAAATGCAGATGAAAACCTTTCCCATTGATTTAAAAAGCCAGATGTTTCAGGGTGTCACCGGGGTTTTTTGCGCAGTCTGAAAGGGGTGTTAAATAAACCAGTACTGTCCAGGAGGCAAGACAAGAGACTCAAAATGACCCCAAAGAAACATAAAATGACTACAGAGAGACACAAAAAGACCACAAAAGGATACAAAAAGAGTACACAGAGATGCAAAACGGATTATTAGTATATATAAACAGAGTATAAAAACAGCTGAAAAAAGGGGCAAAACAACAACAAAGAGACACAAAACAACTACAAAGAGATGCAAAATGTGCAAAGACACTCAAAATGACCACAAAGAAACATAAAATGACTACAAAAAAGGAAAAACAATCACAGACACACACTCAAAAGAAATTACCACAAAAAGACATTCTGACTACAAAGAGATGAAAAACAACAACAACAACAAGAGGCTAAACTACAGCAAAGTCTGTGTGTCCAGCTCCTATGTAGAAGAGGTGGTGGGGCCATCTGCATGTCTGTGCCCAGGGGCCCATTGTCTCATAATGATGGTAAATATGAAGATACAGCTCAGCACGAAGACTGGGAAAGTATTCATGTTATTTTAACTCTCTATTTTTTTGTACTCATTAGAGAAAATTAGAGACAATGTGTTAATTATCGAGCTTTGGAAATGCTGGTTGGTGGATGTTATTGCCTTTGGATAAAATCAGGCTAATGTTAGCTCTTGCCCCCTGATTCCCGTCTTTGTGCCAAGCTAAGCTAACCAGCTGCTGGCTGTAGCTTCATATTTATTGTAGAGATGTGGCAACCTATTGATCTTCTCATCTAATCTCAGCAAGAGAGAAAATCTCTTTTCCTTTGAGAACATCTATTCAGTATGCTAATACAACACAGGACTCTACTGTATCTATCCATCAAAAAGTGCAAAAAACAGAACACCACTGCAAAAACAGATGATGCACCAGAGGGGGGTTTAACATTAATTAGATTGTGAGACACATTAAAATCATTCATATAAACAATATTAGAAGGCAGAACTATCTCTGCCCACAGAAGTTTGTCAAGTTCTTGGCAACTTTGAGCGCTGAATTTCAGCTCGATCCCAGGTGTTCAGCGCTGAATGGATTATTGCCTGGTTTGAGGTCAGATATGATGCCTTATTAGCTCATGAAAGAGCAGGACAGAGTGCCAGACCATTGTTCTCCATACTGAGATGAAAGGCTAGCTGGCTAATGAACATCTGCCAGCCAGCATAAGGACCCCAGCAGACACACAAAACCTTGAATTGACCATTGCTGCGAGCAGCTGCTCTGATCAGAAAGATTTTGATGTAAATTTAGACTGAGGGTCCACCATGGAGCAGCTGTAATAGCCAGGGACCAAGATGAGGAGGAAGGCATACTGCGCTCCTCTTATGTCTGTCTGAAATGCCAAAGTTCATCAGCCTAACCCCTATCAGGCTGCAGAGCAGGGTTCACTTGTCCTGTCGCCAAAATCATGATTATAAAACAATGATGATGTAGATTCAAAGATATACGTTCACTGACACCTTTTCAGGATATGAGAAATTCTATCTGATTTTACCCTGGACTCATTTGAATTTGTGCAATTTCTAAAAGAACATCTGTGACTTCTTTTGGTCTTAGAGACATTTCCACTTTTCAAACAGAGGGAACAGAGCCATATTGGCTATAATTGGGTGTATACGACTTCTGCAGAATATCACATACAATATGACTGTCTGTCATAAAAAATAATGTACAGTATAAAAACACTGTTTAAAAAATCATCGGGGTTAGGTCCAAGGATTGCATAAGACATATCACACATGGAAACTTTAAATATCAGTTGTTTGTTTTTCTTATTTTCTTGTGAAAATAGTAAATCCAGTGTTTCTTTGTAATCTATTAAGGCATAGTTTGTTTTTTGAAGTGGGGTTATATGAGATACTTATCCATAGTCAGTGTATTACCTAGAATTGATGTCAGTTAGCACGCCCCTAGTTTGGAGAGGCATGATACAGACACAGAAGCTAAGCAATGTACTGCTGTGAACAGGGGTAGCAAATCATTTTTCCACCGTTTAAAAAAAAGCCTCACCTATAATAATCAGTATCAGTTTAAGAAATATGTACAGTTTCAGAATAATTTCACCTCTTTACCTTGCTGTCGGGGAGCAATTTTTTGCCAAGGACCTGAAGCCGTTATAGCCTGACTCCACTGGAAAAAAAACAATAATTCAACATGGCTGAACACAGAAGCTGCTAGATTAATTTGTTAGTTTGTTATTATTTGGCTTTGACATTTAAAAGGGCTAGTTTGGATTCACCAAAGTCATACAATAACACAAACAAACATATAAATCGAGGCAGTTGTAGACCAGCAGTTTCCATGTTCAGCAAGCTTTAATTACCGTTTTTTATCAAAGGAGCCTGGTGGCTTTGATGAGAGCATAGTGTAATGGGAAAGTGAAGCCGTTAATGGCCCTCCTGTTGGAAAGGGCTGTCTGCAGCAAGGTAAAGCGATGACATATTGTCATTATCGAGTACACTTAAACTTTTATTAACCTTTTAATCTTGGCTGGTGGCTAAAAAATATTTTGGTGCTGAACCCATCCATAGCAGTGCGTTGCTTAGTTTCTGTGGTGGTCCTCCTGCCTGCTTCTCCAAACTGGAAGTGTACCATTTCTATTGACTGGAAGTAATACACTGACTATCAATAAGTATGTAATTCAACCGCAGTTCAAAAGATCTGTACCCTTTCAGAGTTTAAGATTCATAATCTCTGCTACATCAAGACTGTATAGGTATGGTTTGGTCAGATTTGATTGAAAATGACTAAGCAGTCCACCAATTGTCATTTGACATTCAAATAATGAATAATTGATGCAGAGAAGTATGTCACATCACCTCTTTCAAACTAAGCCACACCAGTTCCACAGTAAGAAGCCATTTAAGAAAACAAGCTTTCTGAGGTCTTCAAAAAATGTTTTCCTCCTTGCAGTGGCTATGACAAAAAGGATATTGCTTCACAACAAAACCTGAAAAACTCCTTTCTGTCATGTTAAGTACAACTGGTTAGGGACATCATTAAGTTATCCTCCACATGACTCTGAAGTCATTTACATAATGCAATAACTCTAAACCCTAAAGTGCAATTACACTGCTCATACCACCATGCACTAGGAAATGATTCCCCTAACTACAGTGTCAGAACGCATCACGAAACATATCAGAGCAGGATCTGAATGCGGCAAAGGCTACAGTGCAGTGTTAATTAGGTTACTGATACTTTCCACTGCACAATTACTCTGTCAGAGTGGCTCATCTTTCATTTTCTCTGGTCACCTCCCTTCCTCTTTGAGCCTTATCCTGGTAGATTTCGTCTGCTGAGCACACTCCTGAAGGCAGACAAGTGACAAGCAGGGTGAAGGCTTTTGAACTTCTTCTGATCCACACCTTTGACCCACTACTATTTTGAGAAAACCTTGGGTGTGACACATAATTTAGCAAGATTCACTGTGTATAACCAGATTCATTTGGACATTGAAGAAAAAAGTTAGGTACTTGAGCAGTTTGCAGTGGTAGGGGAAAAGGCAGATGGAGGCTTCAGGGGTAGCTCTTACAAGCTGGTATAAACAGTGCTAGAGAGCGTCAGAGCTCTTGCTTCTTGGACATATGTAAATAGAGGCTTACCCTGAAAGATAGAGAAGGACTTTGAGGTAATTGTGTAGAGATCATCTGCTCACCATTGAAGGGGGCTGATGCATTTTGGGACAAACCTAAGGGATTAAAGAGACCCCGGGCAGAATCACTGGGTCACACAGCCTGAACCATCCAGGCCTGAAGCGAAGACAGCCAGATCAAGGTGGTGCAGCAGTAGAGTGTGTACATGTGGGTGTGTGCATGTGCCTGCATACATGTAAGTGTATCCCTGTGAGGCAGTGCATGAGGCAAGGGGTAATTGGTATTAGCAGTGAGGAAGCTTGCCTCAGACAGTGAGGTTATCACCTGCACTCCGAGCTAATCTCCCTGCATTTCAGGAGGAGCTCTCTCCAGCTTTGCCAAAGCACCACAGACCAGAGCCGGCTACCAGACCATTACCCAAGGCCAGCTCTGCCAAGCCAAAACTGGACTGTGGGAGAGAGCCAGCATATTACCTGAAAGAAGAGTGTAATCTGGCTCACCATTCAAACATATGGCATACTCCAGTAATTCAGTAATTCACGTGTTCATGTAACTCAAGAGTAGGATGTAGGTTTTACTTGTGAGAGTTTGATGATGCATGGATTGGCAACAGAAAAGAAAGACTTAATTACTCTGTAATGTTCGATTAGGTGTGGCTGTTTGAGGATTCTTAAAGAATATTCTCTGAGTGTCAACAAATCCCACGAACACACCGACACAAAAAAATGTGTTAGACCACTCAGTCCTTTCCAAACTTCCTTCCAGGCCCGTGGAAATCAGCCTCAAGCCTATTCAGTTTTAATAAGATGTAAATCAACAGGTCACAAATAGTTTCATTACCAACAAAAAGCCTCAGTATTTCCTTTAACAGCAGGGCACTGTAGGTTTTAGCCAATTTTGCTCCAATATAAGTACATAGTACATTTGATGGGGACTATTTCCAGCTACAGATTAATACACATTCAATGATTGGCTCTGGTGAGTGTTTACAGCAGCAGGATAGTAGAGTACAGAACATATAGTATTGACTGAAATGATACTAGTGGCAACATTTATAGTAATGAAGGAACATATCACCCAGGGCAACTAGTGATGTTGGATTTGCGAACAAATTGTTCTTTTTGAACAACTAAGGGGGACGAATTCGCAAGGGGGGGGGTGGGAATCCAAATCCTGCCTCTGTTGTTGCTCGACTTTCAGTGCACTTTCAAAGCACACACTCACTGAGCTGAAGAACAATAGCTAGGTCGGACTAAAATGGCAAAAGCTATGTGTAGGTGAACCAAAAGAACCAAAGGGGTTGTTCAGCAGTCGGTTTGCTAGCTGTGGGTGAGCGACACAAAGGGGGTTAATTGAAAGAACCAGATTTTTGTCACTAAGTGCAACAATGTTGCTCATTGATGTGATTTTAATAGTTGTTAGACAACAATAGAGCTCTACAGCACAGAGGAATAAGCTATATCAGGCTACACAGATAGCATTTGTTAGTAGGATCAATTCAGTGTTGGTTTTGATCTATTCTCTGCATGGGATTTGTTGACAATAAGAAAAAAAAGGAAAATATTGCCTTTAATGTCCTTTAAGCTTACTGTGCACATTACAAACAGTGCCACAACTAAAACACAAGCTAGGAAATCTGCAGTACTCCTCTACCAACATGTTAAACGTAATTTGACAAAAACAGCCAATTTCTAAAATGCCGGTGTTGTGTTATCCAGGTTAAGCTGTTTACATGACTCTCTGATACCCTGTGATTAATGCTCCCAGGTGACATGACTAAACCAGCTGACAAAACATTCTTATCCACAGATAGAACCATCCGCCCGTGAGTATGCAATGTTACGCCCACCAGCTTCCCACACTCTCTGTGTGAGCAGGAGAAGGTCATATCTAATACATGGAAAAGAAATGATGATCCCTGTAGTAATGTGCAGTGTTTTTTTCTTGGCATCAAAATGCACCCAAGACACCATGTAAGTCTGATTTTTTTTCAGACAGTGAAAATCAAAAGTTAAAGCTTTAAGATATTCCCATGACAAAATAGCCAGTAGCCAAGGGATTGAGTCAAAATAAAATGAAACACATTAAAAAATTACAATCATGCTATATGGTCCTTAAATCAGGTTTCTTATTATGAAATGAGTAGGAGTATGTATATATGGCTCTCAGTCAATTTAATACATATCTAGATACATGATCTGATACAGAAACAATACACATATACAGTATTTTAATAATTCAATATTCAAATGTGATACGATGTCTTCCTTCATATTTATTGATTTATTATCTGAAACAAGATCTAAATTATTTAATTACTCGTATCTTGCTGTAATTTAAAGACTAACCTACTTCTTATGCAGTGGCTATTTTTCATTCACTTTATTTTCATTGTTTTATTTAAGAACCTTTTTTAACAAAAAAAAAAAAAAAAAAAAAAACCTA
>JAPZEB010000001.1:4757704-4768073 GCA_029783705.1 Chaetodon striatus
TGTTGGTAACCACTGGGCAATGTTAGCCGTGTGATGCTAACAGTTAGCCTCACCACTGTGTGTGTGTGTGTGTGTGTGTGTGTGTGTGTGTGTGTGTGACTCTATTACCCGTTTTAAATAGTTTGATTCATGGAAAAACTTTGAGGATTGGACAAAATTACAAGGTCACACTGAATTTACGTGACCTTGTGGCTGAATTTGCATTCATTGCTGTGATCGAAACATCTCAACAAGACACTGAATAACTACGCACTTAATGGCTGAGCTGCAACATCAGCCAGCTCAGTGGTGCTATGTAAACTAGCAGTAGATGCACACTTCCTTCTGAACCTTCGTTCTGCTCCCTACATGAAGCTGCTCACAGCAAGGTCTGAGGATTATCTTGAGCAACTGGATCATGAATTCTGGAAAGAGACATTGATGTTGAGTTTTTCAAATTTGTTTTTTTGCCTCTTTGAGCACCACAAGCTGAGTGCTGTCTAGTTCCATTATACTGAAGAGGAGGCAGACATCTCTACGGCCGATATCTCCAACACTCAGCAACTCATACCAAAGTAATCTAGATTGATAAACAGGTGAACTGTCCCTTTAAATGTTTGACAAAACACCTCTCTGGTACTTGTAGTTATAGAAACTGAACTACGATGAAAGAAAATTATAAACATAAACTGGTTGCAGTGTCTGCATTATATTTTACAGAGCTCATAAAGCCACCCTACAGTTACACTGCACACCTTGAGTCTTTTAAACCGTTTTGCTGCCATTAAAACCACCTAACAAACTGTTCGTTTGATGAGTGAGGAGAGAAATCCATTTGATCGCTGTGTGCCTGAGAATCTGATCCCGTGTGAGAGATCATCCTCAAAGCATCTAAAAATAAATAACAGCACATGTTCAGGAATAGTGTTCGAGTCGCTGGATGAGGAGTTCCACAAAAGTCAAAATGGAGCAGAAGTGGGGGGTATTTATAGAAACTATCGTCTATTTAAAAATCTCTATTTAGAGCAGAGCTGTTGGCACTTAGAGAATGTAGGGCTTCATTCATAATACTTTGATCTGACTGTGACATACAGACTGCACTGTGCCAAAGATCACACAGTGAAGGCAGCCGGGCCTCCGACTGAGGGCCGGTCCGCACAATGTCTTTGAGTTAACAGAGATCTGAACATCACATTCACAAGCGGCTGAATTTGCACAAGAAACCTACTTTGAATAATCCACTTTCATAATAATTTAATAAATATAGTGAACCAGTATGAAAGCAAGTCACAGCTGAAATGTTTTTATTTATCTGGATGTTCTCCAGTGATGAGTATGTTTTTAAAAATGACAGTAACATCTTTGGGTCAGATGTGTACCAATGAATACCAGTCTTTTTTAAAGACAAATATTTGGGAGCTTCAGTGCACATCTGCTTTTCATTAAATCCAACACCAGCTTTCTACAACAACACTTGCAGGACACCACACAGTCCTTTTTAAACATCACTATAAGCTTCCTGTGACTGTTGCTTCCTGCACCACGAGTTTGGATCTATGTGTGACATCAGTCAGCTCCAGTTTTTTAAAAATGGGGTGAGAAAAAAACCCCACATCAGAGTATTAATTGAAGATGGTTTATTTTACATCTTGAATGCTTTTCATACTCTGATAACTCCATCTATAGCTTCTGTTCTCTTCTGTCTTCCTCCCAGATGTCTTGATAAACTCAAATTGGACCAGAATTCAGCCGCCCGTATCATTACCAGAACCCCCCCCATCGATCATATCACTCCTGTTCTCCAGCAGCTTCACTGCCTTCCTATTAAATATCACATCGATTTCAAGATTCTGCTTCTCACTTTAAAGGCCCTTCATAATCAAGCCCCATCTACACTATGTGAACAAAAGTATGTGGCCACACCTGTTGATTATTGAATTCAGGTGTTTCAATCAGACCTGTTGCCACAGGCGTATAAAATCAAGAACCTACTTATAAACTGGGTCGTTCTGAAGAGTTCAGTGACTTAAAGCGTGGTACTGTGATAGGATGACACCTTTGCAATAAGACGGTTCATGAAATTTCACACCTGCTGGACGTTCCGCAGTCAACTGTACATGATATTATTAGAAAGTGGAAGCTTTTAGGAACAACGGCAGCTCAGCCATGAAGCGGAAAATAACGTAAAATCACAGAGCCGGGTCGACGACTGCTATGGCGCATGGTGCATAAAAGTCGCCAACACTCTGCTGATCCCAGAGCTGAAGAGTTCTGAGCTTCCACTGGCATTAAAGTAAGCACAAAAGCTGTGCGGCGGAAGCTTCATGGAACGAGTTTACACGGGCGAGCTGTTACACGCAAGCCTCACATCACCAAGTCCAACGCCAAGCGTCGGATGGAGTGGCGTAAAGCACACCGACACTGGACTGTGGAGCAGTGGAAATGTGTTCTGTGAAGTGACGAATCACGCCTCTCTGTTTGGCAGTCAGATGGGTGAGTCTGGGTTTGACGGATGCTGGGAGAACGTTACCTGCCTGACTGCACTGTGCCAACTGTGAAGTTTGGTGGAGAAGCGATAATAGTATGGGACTGTTGTTAATGGTTTGGGCTCGGCCCCTTATCTCCAACGAAGGACGATCTTATTGCTTCAGCATACCAAGACATTTTGGACGATGCTATACTTCCAACTTTGTGGCAACAGTTTGGGGAAGGCCTTTTTCTGTTCCAACATGACTGTGCTGCAGTGCACACAGCAAGGACTATAAAGACATGTTTGATGAATTCGGTGTGGAAGAACTGACCTCAACCCGAGCACCTTTGGGATAAACTGGAATGAAGATTGCGAGCCAGGCTTTCTCGTCCAACATCAGTGCCTGACCTCATCAATGCTCTACAGAATGAATGATGGGCACAAAGTCCCACAGAAAGAGAGAAGAGTGGAAGCTGCTATAGCTGCAAAAGGAGACCAACTCCATATTAAAGTACATGTATTTGAATACAACGCCATTTCAGTCCCTGCTGGTGTATTGTGTCCATACGGTGTACCTGTCTGAACTCCCTCATATCTACACAGCCTCTTGTCCTCTCAGATCCTTTTCTGCAGTCCCACTCACATCACCATCTGCCCGCTTGACCACCATAGGTTCTAGAGCCTTCAGCCGTTCTATCACCCGCTTCTGAAACTCTCAGACCCATGACATTCGCAATACTGACTCCCTTTCCACCTTTAAATCCTGTCTGAAAACAAACCCCTCCAAGATTCGGTCTGATTTAATGGCAACACAGATATGGTGACCTGCACTGATGATGACTTTATGATGATGATTTTATAATCTAATTGTCATAATTATGTTTTTTGTCTAGTTATTTTATTAACTTATAATTGTACATACTAAATTGTTTGACTTCATGTTCTCTGGACTGATCGCTGCTTGTGTTTTTTTTGTGTCTTGTAAGGTGTCCTTGAGCGCTCTGAAAGGCGCCTATAAATAAAATGCATTGTTATAATTATTTTAGAATGACAAAAGCGCGATGAGAATACCACTCACCAACACACTGACTGACATACTGGATTAGTCTCCCAGTTGGAGTGTCGGTGGTTTGATCCCTGGCTCCTGCAGTCTACATGTCGAAGTGTCCTTGAGCAAGATAATGAACCTCAAATTGCTCCCAATGGCTGTGCCATCGATCTGTGAGTGTATGTGTATATTTATCTCATGAGGTCAGGTGTCACCTTGTGTGGCAGCGTCGGCCACTAGTGTATGAATGTGTGTGTTGGAGAGCACTTTGAGTGGTTGAGTGTTTTTATAAGTGAGACTAGAAAAGTGCTATATAAGTGCAGTATATTTACCATTTAAAGGAAGAGTGTTTGGGATTTTGTGGCATCTAGCAGTGAGGATTGTAAACTACAACCAACTGAAACTTCTCCAGGATGCCAAGCGTGAACTTCCTGTTAGAATTCCTTTATTGTTCAGGAGGTTTTTACTGGGAGCTATATAATCCACAGAGGTTTTTTCATCTCCAAAACAAACAGACGCGAAGATTTGATTTGGTAAAAACACTGAACAAAGCAGTGTCACATTAGGAATCAGTGTTATTCTGATGCTGCTCCCACAGTAGCCGATGCAAAAATGCAAATGGTCCTACCTGGAGCCTGTGTTTGGTTGGTCTGTTCTGGACTACTGTAGAAACATGGCGGTGCCACATGGCGATCTCCATAGACGAGGACCCACTCAATATGTAGATACAAACAGCTCAAGGTAACCAACACACGATTCTTATTTTCAGGTGATTATACACTAAAGTAAACACACTCATAATATCATATTTCATTTCTGCCCATAGATCCTCCTATATTCTACACACTGGACCTTTAATATTGGACAGTTCTGCGTAAGCATCCTGACATCCTCCCAGTGGCAAAATCCTAACATACTATGCTTAGCAGGTGATATGATGTCCATCATGTTCCTCATTTTAATTTAGCACATTATATACACTCTGCAGGCAACCAAGATTTTAGTATCAGGAGCATTCTGGTTTCCATTTGTTGTCCATTTGTAATCAAAGTAGTATTGACCAATCTGGTGTAAGCAGCAGGTATGGTTTATGTGAAGAGCAAAAGAGGCAAAATGGATTGGTTGAAATGCAATCTTGGAACCCACTGGCTATAGTTTGATTAGCTTTTATTGGCTTTTTTATTTATTTATCTGCATTCATATGCAGATATCTGAGGAAGTTGTGCCCGGGCTATCAACTGGCTACACCAAAACCCCCAAAACACTGGCCATAGCCCCCAGAGGCTTATCGTCGTCAGACTAATAGCTGATGGATTCTCTAACTAAAACTAATGACATTCCCTTCAGCCTCAGCTGTACTTTGTGTTTAGGAAATGATAACATTCCAAACTAGGACTGTGAACATGAGCCAGAGTTATACAACTACGGGTACATTTCCTAGGCTAAACTTTGATAGACATAGCCCTCTGTCTTCATCACGTACCTTTTCAATTGGACTGGGATGGTTTAATGACATTTAGCCAAAGCAATTAAACTTTTAGTGATGATCTGTTTTCAAGGCATGTTTGAACACCATTTTGTAGTTGCACAGATTGATGCCAATGCAAAATTAAAATGGTGCAGGAAAACCATTGATCCGAGTCTGCTTGTAGATTGCTGTTGTTTCCCCTGTTGCATATTGTTTTTCTCCTATGTGAGCATCATGTTTATGCATCCCTCACATATGGGTGCAGCAGCAAGATGTGTCTGCAGACTTTACACCCCGGTGAGGCTTAGTAACATCAGTAATTTTATCAGTGGCATCTCCCACTTGTTACACTTGCTCCAGTTGTCCAAATCTGCTTGACAATGCAAAGCACAAGATAGTTAGTGTACTCGTGTTAGGAGATGTGTTGCAGAGATTTGCATGTAGCACACACTATGAGTGTGTGCAGAAGCAGACTGAGCGAGAAAGAGACAGCGAAAGGAGGCAGGTTGTTGTGAAACAGAAGGGGAGTCAGTATTTTGATTAAACATTCATGAAGGCTCAGGAGGAGCCACTTACTGTCAGGTGCTAATTAAATAAAGGTCAGCAACTCAAGTTTTGTTTATTGAAACAAGTTGTTTCCTAAACCACTGTACAGGAGTCTGCCCTTGTGTTATTATGCTGAATAACAGTGAAAGGATTCATACTGAAAATGAACAAATTGCCTCAAGTGAAGTTAGATGAGATACTTCAACAAATAGTTCAACATTTTGAGAAATATGCTCATTTGCTTTTGTGCAGAGAGTTAGATGAGAAGATCATTGCCATTCTCATATCTGCCCTTTAAATATAAGGCTACAGAAAGCAGCCTGTTAGCTTGGCTAAGCAGAAAGGCTGGAAAGACAGAGAAACAGCTAGCCAGGCTCCGTTCAAAGGTTAAAAAAATCCATCTACCAGCACCTATGAAGCTTACCAAGCAATGCTGGCTGTCTCCTTCACATTTATCCCACAGATATGAAACTTGCTTTTTCCATCTGTCTGCTACTGCTCTGTCAGTGCTGTACTAATATAATATATAGTTTATATGTGATGAGGGATTTATTTACTGATTCCCACTCGCAGAGCTAGTACACATAGCAATTATGTGTTATGTAATGAGTTAGTGTGACTGAAGTAGCTCGTTAAAATAAATGAATAAAATTATAAATAACACTAAGTGAATAATTTAAGCGAATAATGCTGTCAAAGAGTCACACAGTAGTGAGCCCAGTGATTTATTTACTGAAGCTCTCAGCTGCTATGTTACTTCAAAGTAGCATTAAAATAAAAAATATGTTATTGGTTGGCATTACTGGAAACATAAATAGGTAACAGGAACTTCCTTATTGTAACCAGCTATTCCCTATGTTTTGGATGAAGTCCAGGAGCTGATGGAGCATTGGCTCTCCGATTAAGTGCTCTTTTTTTTTTTTTTCTTTTTTTTTTTTTTGAGTGTATCGAACTGATTCTTGATTAACAATTGTAATCAATCCTGGGCCTTCACCCCCTCGAGCCCACTCACAGTGGGAGCCAATCTAGAAGGCTGTGAATATTTTTGAGCACATCCACCACATGCTGCCCGCTATCACGGACCCAAGGCACTTAGCCCCAATCACGTGAAGGGTCATGAATGCCGCATAGTGACAATCAGCAAACTGACCCAGACTGAATCGAGTGAAGAAGTGGGCGCTCTGAATCTTTCACCTCTCATGCTCCTGATTTTCTCTTTAAATTTCCCCTTATGTTTCTTGAACTTATGAACAATCTTATTTCACCCTTTGCGACAGCATCACATTCTGCATGTGATTGCTCCCATGCTTAATTGATTTGTACTGTAAGTGAAATATCGAAACCCAAGATGCTAAGTTTTGGCTACAACACTTTATGCACAATTCTCTGTATACTTTTTTTGGTATCTAGTTGGCCTAGGTCTAGACCTTTGATTCCACCCACTCAGAGTTGACGTCAAATTGCGCTTCTCTTTCTTTGAAAAAGAAATGGCCATGAGCGCCAGGAGGGTGCTATTAGCCAATCAGCACCAAGTCAAGCATCAAGTAGTGCATCAGAACCTATGAAGTATAATAACAATATGACAAGCACTATAGACAAGGTAGACACTTCTATTGAGGCTGCTCTAAATCGACATGTTTTCTAAATATCGGCCAAAATTGTAGTTTGCATTACATCACTCTGCTCCACTCTTAAATGTTGGCATAGCTACGTATCAGTGTGGACTTAAAATGGTGTTAGATTCAGGCAGACATATTGGTCTCTAGGGAGTGGTTAGGGAATACCAATCCCCCTCCACCATGGAAATCAGTTAGAGTGGACAATGTCAGACTGAAGACAGTTAACAAGTTTTGTCTGATATCAGGAAAGTATCTAGTGAAATATCGAGACCTTTGGGAAGCACTGTGTATCTGAAAAATGTTCAGCCACACAACATGACTTTATGAAAACAGAGCCATCTGTTTGTCCGGCTGAATTTAAGGGGACACAGTACCAGTAACTGACTTGATATCTCTTATTTAAATCACAGGCAAGGATTTGCAGCTTCAAAGCATTTCATCCAACTGAACTGATGTGACAGGTGGTACTTTTGGGCTCGCAATAAATCAAAAGGCAAACAGCACAGTAAGCTAATTATTCCTGGGTTTTAGGGATTGTATGCTCAGAGCTGCAGACCTACGTACAGTCTTTCTGCATGCTCAAATATTTGCTTAGCTATCATGTTTGTTTGGATGTGTGGCCATTGATTTGCTGTGCAAACAAATTCCATGAGCAAGACCAAAATAGCACGTTCCACTTCACTGGCTGATTCACATTAAAGGAGGGGCTGAGGAAGAAGAAGTGTTGACAGAAAATAACACCATATCTCAAAAGCCCAACAATGGTAAAGGGGCTGAGGTAATGTTATGCGCTGTTGCGTTCCGCGATGGGTTTCCCTGGTCGTGCAGAGAGGAGGGGCTACATTTAATGGCACTACTGATTAATATGGTAATGTGTTGAGTTCAGTGGCAGAGAGGTAGCTGCATTTATAGCCACATTAACCCATTGGGAGGCCCCTGGGAGAAAATGAGTCTGGGCCCCTACTGACCCCACTTTCTGGACACCTACATGTGCCAATCAAATACAGTACACACAGCAGACTGCACATGGCAACTTAATTATAGTTTGCCTAAAACCCCAGAAACTATCACCTCATGCTGGAATTCCACCTGGCCCCAGGTTTGCTGTGTGTCAGTTGTCAGTGTCTGGTGATTTAATTAAACACTAATTTATTTAGGAATATGCACCATGCAGTACCCTCACTTAGCTGATATTTAAGCACAATAGGAACTTAGATGGGGCCTCAAGGTGAGGTACTAATGTAGGACCTGCCTCAAGGCCCTGATCAATTAAGTTGATATTTTGCTGCACTGGTGCATATCCCCAAACAAACATTGCGTTTAATTAAATCAAGAACCAGCTGACCAACAGTGATCTGGGGTCAGTTGACCGCTCAGCAGTCTATTCTTAGTTGTACTCTAATACACCCTGGAATAGTCAGATAAGTATTCTTTCTCTCTTAAATTTATTTATTTGTATTCTTTCTTAGCCCTTGTAATATGTGATCTTTATTTATTTGTGCACAAAAACACTCAACTCTAAACGATTGCCCCTCCACCATCTTCATTGTTTAATTTGAATGCAAATGCAGCCTATTTGACCATAAATGTGGACAAATGTGGGAAAATTTGTAGCTGAGGCCTGCTGACTGCTGCATCAGCCGCCATGCATACAAATTATGTTCTGGAAGAAGTCTCTGTCCCACAATCCCTCTCTCCCTCTCTCTCCCTCAATCTGTGTCTCTGTCTCTCACTCCACCCTTCCTGTCTTTGGTTTCGCAGTAGCTGTCGCATCGCTCTTAACATTGCACTCACATTTTTCCAAGGCATCACCAAGAGGGAAAGGTTGAAAATCACGTTAATAGTAACTGCATGGCTGGGACAAAAGGCAAGGGGGGTATATTTATTCATTTATTTTATAGCTTATTAAGAATGGGTCTCAAGGACTTGGCAACATTGTCTTCACAGGCATGCTCATACAGGCAGTGTATGCCCTTGGAAGTAACCAGGGTTGTGCTTCTGTGCAGTGTGTAACAGAACATTATATGTTGATATGCTGTTTTGTGAGAGAATCCATTTTTATATATTTTTAATATATATGTGATACATAAATATTTTATAATACCAATATGCATAAGTTATTATATACTTCATCATGCTCTCATAATCCGTACAAAACATCCATGAAGCTATAACATTTCAAACGGCAGCCTCTTAAAAGTGGTACCTTCGGGCATGATAAGGATGTGTTAATAGAGTGCCTGTTTAGTTATATCTGTCTGCTCATTTGTTATTGGTAGATTCATAGGAACGAACTGAAACCACTCCCCCAAACAGTGATTGTCCAATCACAGCTTAGCAACCATGACAAAGCCTTTTAAGCTTTGGATTTCTCCACATGTTAAAGTGGTGTCCATGGGGCTGTAGTGATCAGTGGATGAGAAGGGTGTCTTTATCTGCTCTGACATACAGCTGTTAGCACATTCAGCTAACTTACTTTCTACCTATACTTGTAACCTAAATCACCTTACCTCCAAGACCAAGGAGTATTTCATTTGCCAAGAAACACGTTATGTTTAAAAAGCACATTCACAATAGCACATACACTGTGCAGTGTTTTCTCACTGTGTAGAGGCTGGTGTTGGATGCTACTGCTGTATATCAGAGTGTAGGGTAACATTAGAAGCTCTGTCTTGCTCTTTAATGGATTTGGGGAAGTTTATACTCCAGCAACCACATCCAACATTACCTGAGATAAAGTTACAAATTGGTTAGTCCTCATCCTAAAAGCCTCTTCTCTTTAAATGTTTAAAGTGAAACATATTCGTGGCATAAATCAAAGTTCTGTCTTGCTTATCCAAGTATGCAAGCTAGGCAGCCAAAAATGAACTTACATTTTCATCCTTATCATACTTGTAATGCTAGGACTAACTGGCTCCAGTCCAATACAAAAACTTGCTATTTCTTTACTTTTTGTCTTCTATATGGACCATCAACTGGTGAGGAGGACTTTTTGCCTGGCATCTGTTAACTTTAGCCTAATTCTTGTGGCCAGCATGTGCATAATTAACAGGATTCTCATTTTGGAATGAGTCAGCAGGAAACATTAAAAGTCAGGTGAGGATGAAGCACTCTGGTAGCTCACCTGGCTCAGTCCTTACCGTAGTGACCCAAGTTGGATTCCAGCCCAGGCCCTTTGCTGCATGTCATCCCCCTTCTCTCTCCCCCACTCTTTCTGTCTCCCTTCAACTTTTACTAGC
>JAPZEB010000001.1:4797810-4814232 GCA_029783705.1 Chaetodon striatus
TATATATATATATATATATATATATATATTTTTTTTTTTTTTTTTTTTTTTTTTTTTAAAGCTCTTATTTTCTCCCTTTATGTTCCCCTTTACAGTGATTTTCTTCAGTTTTAAAGTGTAGAGCTGCAACACATTTTGGCCGCCAATGCTGAACTGTAAGAAACAGAATACCTTGCAGGTTGAATATCTTTGAAATATTACAGCATATGCTGAATATTGGTGTTTGTGTCCAGGCCACAAGCACTGATATTTTCCATTTATTGACCACCAAAGGAGCAAATAACAATATTCTCACAGCCAGTTTCAAGAGCACAGGGGCAGAGTGCCTCGTCTTTGAAAGATAAAGGATAATTTGGAGATGGTTTCATTTACTGTGCTTAGTGACAACTAAAATTTTTCTCATACAAAGCATGACATCTTTATCTTATAAATACACTTTGTTTTAAAATATCTTGTCATTAGGCTTTGACTGGACATTTATGTGTAATATATAAATGCATACTTTTTTGTAATAACACAACAAGTATTATGTTACATTATGTAAGACATGATTATTCTCATAACAAGTCAGGCTTATATTTTGTTACAGCAAAAAATAAGTCTTGTTGTATAGTAGTATGCAAGAATAATAAGAAAACTGTTTACACTTTTTTGTATTTATTTTAGAACGATTAATTCCTATGTCACTTTTTTTTCAGACTTGTTTTTTGTCATGAGTACGCTGGCTGACCAGATACACTCCTCCCCTTACCTTTCACAATAAAAGCCTTCAAGATACACACTGCATCTGTTAACCAGGGAGATATCATTCGTAACATTTCGCATAAAGGAAACTCAACATAGCTTTCAGTAGCTCAGGCTATTTGACAGCTTACCTAGACAGACTGAGTCAATATGATCCGGATGGTTGTCACAAATAAGCATCACTGCTGGTGAATCTATTCCCATCAAAACCTTTTATATAAGTATTGTAACTGCCGTAAAGTGGCATCACTCAGTACACATGCACACTTAAGTTGAGCCATGGTTATAGCTTGACTAGGCCATCCTTGTCCCAGTATACAAGCATTGGAGGGGAGTCGATTTATTGACTGAACTTTGTCCAACTCTGCTACGATGGGTGGCGATATGTCCACTTTCAGCTAGTAAATATTGGACCCTTTTTACGGTTGACCTAATACGTCACAGACTGAACAATCGACAAACAAGTTAGCTATGGTTAGCTGGAAGCAAACTGGTACCATGGTGGATAACTTTACAGCTCTGTACATTTCACCATCTAAAAATGCACAAGTCTGAATGTAGATTTTGCCAAGTTGTGAATGGATTCTTCCTCTGTTGTGCATTTAATGCTTTGGACTTCCGGGCCAAAGCTCTGTGGAGCATGTGCTGAGTCCCTTCACCAGTTTGGGTCCAATTGACTGTATATGCAGCAGTATTTAAACTCTCGCTTGCATTATCTGGTTGTGTAAGTCCGACTTACAGATTCAGTTTAGTACGATTTCAGACGGACTGACATATTTACATGTATTTTAAAAGTCCGGTTTTAGTTGGACTAATACAATAAATTGATTCTCTCTAATGTCATGTAGATGCACTGACCATTGGTATGAATAGTTTTGATTTGGAAGTCTTTGATACACAGGTGACTATTTTGCCTTGGTGTGTTAAGTTCCAAGAAAAATAGAGAATGGGTCAATAACATATTTCTTCTGGTTCACAACAGTAGCCGATTCAAAACAATGACAGCAGTGGCTGTACAGGGAAGATGCAAAAACACAAAGCAGTTCATAGTGTACGCATGGTGCACATACAGTGCATGTCAGTGGCAAACAAAAAAATACAAAATGAAAAAAAAAAGTGACATTTTTTAAGTATGTGATTGTAGCACCATTCAAAGCCTTCAAGAGATACTGGGGGTGATGGCATGTGTCAGTAAAGTTATCAGGATTCATCCTCTGGGGATCTTGGATAGTCATTCAACTTGTAGTGGTTTTTAAAATATTTTACTCAAAATCAAAAATGTCAACCTCATGGTGATGCAATATGACAATCAGAGGCCTGTCAAAAAGAATCGGTTCTTTGCAGACTATAGCTGCGCAAAATGTCATAGCAATCCATCCAGTAGTTATATTTTAAGCAAGAAGCAAGACCAAGAGCCTACAGCCATGCTAGCACCTCTGGGGAGTTGTGCCTCGCACTTCTAGAACCTTTGTTCTAAACCGAAAAGGTTAATCTCCTGATGGCATGAGATGAAGAGTCAGGGGATCACCAAAGTAATTGAGAGTAATCCTCTGGAGATGTCCAATATCAATATAAAATTCTATTACAGACCTTCCCACAAATCATGAAGGGTTTGTGTGGTCAATGTAAAAGTGAGAACGTGAGCAGGACTTTGCTTTTTGGTGGTTATTTAATATAACATGATATAAACTAAAGGTAATCAATGACATAAATAAAGTTCAGTTGGATTCTGACACATCTCTAGTAGTTAACAACTTTGTAGAAGTCTGTTTCATAAAATACAGTTAGCTATGATATGTGGACCGTTTTATTCCTACCTGGCAGATCTCCCTGGTCTGCGCAGACCTGAGGGGCCGGTAAGAAAGGGGGAGGTAGAGATTTATGTGCTGCACAGAGTCAAGAGTCTACTATTTTGGAAAGGCATGAAATTAAGTTTTAAAATTGCAGAACCAGAGAGAAAGCAGTTTTGCCCAGTAAATCTAGAGGCTACATCTCAAGTGGTCGCCATCAGACAAAATTATTCTTAATCATTCTATTGCTGAGGAAAGTACTCAGGTGATTACTTGGAGCAGATTGCATCACACTTGCACACACACACACACACACACACACACACACAGTACATAGTCTGATCCAGATGCAGCATTTATTTTAACAAAGATCACTCTGTCTCTCACTGCTGCCATTTTTTTTCTGCAAAAACATGCTTACAAATCAAATTGGACCCCTGGTGTACACTGGGTGCATTTCAGCTGCAGTTTTCAGTCTTCTGTCTGACAAAATGTATCTGCTTCCATATTAACCAGTCAGACACTGTATCTACACTGCACTTTTTTCTCTCTTACATTTTTTTTTTTCACACTATTTTTTTCCTACTTGCACCTGTAAGAATATGATTGCGTTGTGCTATGTGCTCTGTCAAACAGGGTTCAGCAGTAACTGTGGCTGAACTGATGCAAGGTACTAGGACTGATGATACAGTGCTGATTCTTACTTGCACAGCCAGTTTGGACAAGTTGTTAGATCAAATAGCAGTGCACTGATAGTGCGAAGACAATATAGACCCGCAAAACGCTTTCATGTTGCGAGCTTAGATATTTGCCTCGAAATGATTCAGTGTGAGCTGACGGAGCCTGGCAACCAAAGATGAACCAATCAGGAAACCACAAAGTCAGTCGGATGACCAATGACTCAAATGTTGTGAACGAATCATTACATAGATCTAAATTTAAGCATGATTCAGCACCTGCATTGTATAGTTCTCACCTCAGATTTACAGAAACTACACTGACACTGTTTCAGAGCAACACTTTGATATTTCCAGTTTAAACCCTTGAGTGAAAAGCCAACTCTACCACAGCACAGTTCACCCAGTCAGGTGCAGGACAGGTCATATAGCTGTTTCAAAGGAAGGAGAGCATCTGTCAATCATTTCTTGACTGGTTAAAGATCAAAGATAGAATTTAAGCACACATAACTCTGCAGTGCTGAATTGTATTTCAATTTTAAACTGCCTTAACAGTACCATCCAGAACATCATCACATCCCTGGCTGCTCTATATGAATGGTTTGATTTAGTGGAAGGGGCCTTTGGTAAGTGTTCAAGCTGTGAAGTTCTCTGCATTCAATGATTGGCCTCCATCCCCAAGCTGCAGCAGCTGCTGTTGCTGCTGACATCGTCAGAAGTCCTGATAATCTCCCGGTTATTGAGTCGGCTGTTTTTAGGTGTGTGGTAATTCACTGAGCCTCAGAGATCAAGGATTACAAGCCACTTTGGGCCGCTAGCCAAGCTAAAGAGGCAGACAGGAGGGGAGGGAAAATGAGGCCAGGTAAAGGCCACAGCATGCAATATCCTACAAGACAGAGGGGGAAATATCAACACATATTTGTCATAAATACTTTTATTAGACCAGCTTTAGTGGCAGCACTCATATGGAAAATTGCAGCCAAGGTAGGAAGGTTATGATTTTATTATTGTTACAAAAACGTCAAGATTAATTAAATGACTGATCTGAGAACTAGAAATGCAACATTAGCACATTTAGCCTTTTTGAATTATATTTAGAGTCACTGAAAGTTATAAAATAGTTTTGACAATTTTGGGAAATGTGCTTATTTGCCTCCTTGCCAAGAGTTATATGAGAAGATTGAAACACCTCTCATGTTTGTACAATAAAAATGATTCAACAGCCAGCAGCTGGTTAGCTTAGCAAAAAGACTGGTAGCAGGAGAATTCAGCAAGCCTGACTCTGTCTGAAAAATAACTAAATCCGCCAACTAGCACCTCTAAGTCTGACAGATTAATATGTTATATCTCTTGTGTTTACTCTGCTTGTTTTATTTTCTGTTTTATGTCATTGTTACGTAAACATCTTTGGTTTTTGAACTGTTGATTGGACAAAACGAGACATTTAAAGACATCACCTCAGCCTCTGGAAAACTGTGATGGGCATCTTTCATTATTTTAGACATCCCATAGACAAAATAATGGATTGACTGATCAATAATATAATCAGCTGATTAATTGATAATGGTAATAATTGTTGGTTGCAGCCCTACTTCTGCATATGTAAAGAAGTATTTCACAGCTGGAAAGATAGTCTTTACATAAAACTAGTCTGTCTAGGCAGTAGAACGATAGAAATTCATTTGAAATGGATGCTAAGACCAGAAAATGAAAACAAAGCAAACAAACAGACACACAAACAAAAAACAGACGAAAAAGGGAGATGCCATTCACTTTTACTCAACAGGTAGAAAACCTGTTGGAAAAACCTACAACCTGGAATGTACTACGCCGTACCTGACCAATAAATACTCCTGCTGGTAGTAGACGTTATGCGAAATTGGACGTTTTTCCACAAGAAACAATATCACGGGCAGCTGATAACAAACAATTTTGAATTACGGTTAAGCAGTGTGCTAAATCATGTTTCTGAAAATATTTAAGGACAGAAATAGACAGGCTTTGTGGCCATGTTGGTGGGCAAACAAAAATGCAGAGCAACAGTCTGAGAGCCAGTGGAATTGCCTTCGGAGATGAGCATCTTGCAGATGGCAAGATGGAGAGAAATTAACCAGAATTCATTTACACATACTATCCACATCATTATGATACAAAGCTGGTTGAAAATTGAAAAGTATCCATTTAACAAAAGCAATTTTCAAGTATTTTAGATTTTGTTTAGACCTCTCTGTTAAATGTTATTTATATTTCCAGCAGTCACATTGCCTGAAGGGCTCCTAAACAGAAGCAGTGTCTGTTCTGTTTTTACTGGAAGTGTTTTTTTTGTTTTGTTTTGTTTTGTTTTTTATCAGTTTAGAAAATAAGCATCATACAAGGAAAGCAATTCAAATGCGATTTTTCATTCTTTTTCCTTTTCCACTGATGATTTTCCTGTTAAGTACCATGTTCAGAGGTTTTGTATAAACCTCAGTATACATGTGTTGAATGCGCTCTGGGGGGAACAGGAAAAGCTGAAGGTTGACAACAGACAAAGTCACAACAGGTAGGCATATAGACTCATATTAATGCACCAAAGTACACGGCACTTGAGAAATCACTGAGTTTTAATCTATTGTGGCCACTTGCAGCCACTTTAACGCCAACTTCAGTGTGTTTCATGAATTTTTTAGAGCCCACTCACACCCCTTTGTGTCCCATTTATAAGTGTCCAGGTTAATTTGCCCTCTCTCCTTTACACATTGGTCCTTAGCAGATCATTTTTTTGTGGCACAAGATGCAGTGAACCTTTGACTTCAATTTCCTGGTGCTGGCAGACGTAAATTAGAAGAATGTTTCAACGGCCAGTACAGCTCCCTGGTCTCCACTGTGAAGGCTGAGATAGAAGCTGAGGGAGGCTGGTGTAGCTACTGAAGGATGACTCTGACCCTTTACCATTTAGTCTGGTCTGGTATAGTGCTTAGGGTCTGGGACCTTGTCATTTGAAAAGCTTCAGCTTCTCTCTAGAAAACAAGAGAAATCTTATAAGCAACAGTCATTTTATTTATGGGAACCATGATGCAAAATATGTATTGACACAAATCAACTGTTACAAAACCAATTGGGGATAGAATAGGGACAAATTCATTGTCATTTGTGAAATTATAAGTTTTGTCAAATAATTATAAAACAAAGTGTGGTGATGGAGAAGCTCTTAAGGATGAAATAATAATAATAACAGTGATACCTGTAATATCCATTGACTGGAATGTATTTCCTTGATATGATGATCACGACCCAATTAAATACTGACACTCCAAGTAACAGCAGGGGGCAGTTGCAACATTTCTACTCACCAACATGGGCAGTAAGCTGTTCTCTTACAAACAAATCTCTATTTTTTGTAATTTAAACCACTTATTTTTATATGAACACAAAGGTACACCAATCAGCCACATTAAAACTACTGATGTGAAAAGAATAACATTGGTCATCTCATTACAATGCAATGTTCTGTTGGGAAACATTGGGTCCTGGCTTTCATGCGGATGCTACCTAGCATGTACCACCTACCCAAACACGGTCGCAGACCTAATACGCCCTCTCATGGCAATGGCAATCGAGTGCCCCCACACTCCCCATCCCCCATCAGGATAACATGCCATGCCACGTCATGAAACTTCTCAAGAATGGCCCGTGGAACATGACAAAGAGCTTAAGGCATCGACCTGGCTTCCAAAGTCCCCAGATCTTGATCAGATCGAGCATCCATGGGACATGCTGATGCCCCAGAAGTCCTGTTTCCATGCCTCGACAGGTCACAGTCAAGTCTGATCCACAGTGGGGCCTCCTCAGATGACCTTTTGTATCTGGCACCAGGGCATTGGTGGTAGATCCTTTGAGCCCTGTTGGTTGCAAGATGGGGCTCCCATGGATCGGACCCGCTCTGGCACGTCCTACTGACACTTGCATGGATTGGGATCTGGGAAATTTGGAGGCCAGGTTTACTGTATACCTTGAGCTCTTCGTCACATTTGTCACGCCATTCCTGAAATGGTGTTTGGGTGGGTGGTGCTTGTCAAGTGGCATCAACATGAATGGCAGGACCCAAGATTTCCCAGCAGAACACTCTATGATCAATGTTACTAACTTCACCTGCCAGTGGTTTAAATGTGGTATATTATGCTGCCATCTGTTATCATCTATTACATTTTGCTGATACTTTCTAGTGCAGCTTGGATTCACCATACTTGAACTACTTGTTTAAACTTGCATGCCATTTTCCAGCTGAATAGACATATGAGATGGACATCTCAAACAAGCTGACCTTTTACTACTAATGTGGTTTTAATAATGAAATTAAACAGTGGATTTGTTTACCACCTGTCTGATGGTGTGGCATCTCTTGTTGCTTGTCCTCTGGGACTCCAGGTCCTCTTCCTAAAGGAGTCATCCTGCGTCTCAGCTTATACTGTAGATGTGACAGGAGGTTGCTTTCCTTCCCCCGGTGGGTCGGTTATAGTTTCATTATTCATCATGTTGTTGTTCACAACCATCCCCCCTCTGTTTGTGGTATTAAACGATTAGCAATCAATGAGGCCCTGCTGTTAGTAAGCAGCTGATCGGGAGTCATCTAACCTGGGCATCTGGGGGGATGTCTTAAGAGATGGAGTCATGTGGTCCACATTGTGACTGCAAGTGTTTTTCAAATGTCATCTCACTGTATTCTTATCTATTTATATGCTAGGGTTTTTTTAATGAAAAAAATCATTTAAAGCCCAATTAGCAAATTCAGAAAGTCATCATACATCTCCTTATTTTTAGCAGTACATATACTGCATTGAGTAAATCAGTGCCTAATAACTAAACACATATGATCTCAATCATCTCTCCATCTTTTTGTTTAAATAAAATCATAACTAAGATGACACACTGACCAAAACAGATATGCTTCTTGTTGCTTCCAAAAGTCCAATAAAACCTATTCCTAATGGTAATACTTTTACAATAAAGTACAACTAAATGCCAGATACTTTCAACACCCACGTTCAACAGCAGTGATACCTGTCACAGGCATTGACGCATATACAACAAAAGCAGTAACATATTTATTAACTTGTTGTTATGGGAAGGGATGTGTCGAGAAATAAAATGACAAGTGAAAAAGGCAGAACGTTGAAGTGCAGTTTCATATAAGGATGAAATCTCCCATGATGCTTCCTGCTTCATGCAAGTGAGTCACTCAGATAATGAACATGTGTCTCTCTCAACCAGGGGAAGAAATCTCGGACACTTATTATTCAAAGGGATGAGTGGGGGAAGTCTAGAACAGTTATTATAGCCAATGTGCGAAACTTAGTTTTCATGATAATTAATCTCTATATATGGATATTTGCATGTGTATACAGCATCAGTAGGCAGCAGAACAAGATTTTTTCATTGGAAGCATTCTGGTTTCTGTTTGGTTGATACTACTTGAACTACAATCATGTTTGAGCGGGCTTTGGTTGCCTGTGGATAAACAGTCCATGCAAAGAGCCTATGAGATGGAATGCATTGGCCGAAATGCCGAAATCTCAGAAGCCACTGGCTATCATCTGATGACTATTTAGCTGCTTTTTTCCAATTTATCTGTATTCAAATGCAGATATCTGTTCATAGAGGTTGGTCAACATATTGTCTGGACCTGTCTCAAGTTGCCAATAAATCAAAAACAAAGAGTGGCTCGCAGAAGAGGAAGTCTTGAGCCACATATCTGTTAGCTACACTGGGATCACCCGAACTATTGGTGGTTGCCCTCCTATGCTATATTGTTGTCAGACAATAGCTGATGGGTTCCATGACTCTATGATGAGTATAATGGTCCAACAATGGCCACTGTCAAGTAATTGTGTGATAATGGGCAGCAAAGGGCCCTGATAATGATAGGTTGAAAAACAATTTCATGTTACATTATAGGGTGGCACATGTGTGGAGTTTGCATGTTCTCTCCGTGTCAGCATGGGTTTCCTCCTGGTACTCTGGCTTCCTCCCACAGTCCAAAGACATGCAGTTTGGGGATAGGTTCATTGGTGACTCTAAATTGTCCGTAGGTGTGAATGTGAGCGTGAATGGTTGTCTGTCTCTATGTGTCAGCCCTGTGATAGTCTGGTGACCTGTCCAAGGTGTAACCTGCCTCTCGTCCAATGTCAGCTGGGATAGGCTCCAGCCCCCCCACAACCCACAAGAGGATGAGCGGTTACGAAAATGGATGGATGTATGTTACATTACAGTCATTGTAGTTTGAATGTAGACATTCAGCATGTTGCACGCATTATGTTTGTTGTTTTACTCACTGTCGAATGATCTTGATTTTGCTTTTCTTGATGATGGTGATGACGTTAATGCACTGATGGCTGCAAAATAGAACGTCATTTATATAGTTTACCCCAAAACAAAACACAACTTTAACTTTCTATGTGACTCAAAATGGTTCAAAGTATCAAAACAAATCACTTATAGCTCATCTTTATGTTATTCATTACATGTTCCACACTCAGCTGAAAAATATAAAGTGCACTGTGTCCACTACCAACACCTGTTTGGCCTTATGTATTCTATGGCTTTTCAGGGTAAGATAGCTACCAGTGAGGTCACCAGAGTGTGCTGCTCCCTTGGACGTACAACAACAAAAAAACTAAATGGCTTTGACAGTTGTCATTCACATCACAAGTATAAATTTTGATGTGAAAAAAATATCTTTTAACACAGTCCCTTTTACCCTCTTCCTGCTCCTAGTTGTACTAATAGTTCAGTTTCAGCACAGAGTGTGAAAAAACTCTGGCATTAAATAACTTTCTTTGTTAATCCAACAATGTTACACACACAGCATTTCAACAACTCCCCGACACTACAGTGGATATGGGTTTCATTCTTGGCTGCTGTGTGGAGAACAGGCAGGGTGCTCCATCAAACACAGGTGGCAGTAATCACATGTGGGAAGCCAGTGAGGGATCCTATTCCTGTTGCTGCACTTTTGCTTCCTGGTAGGCTGGGGAGCTTGCACTCTGAAGAGCAGAATCTGAGGAGGACAGCAAGAACCTCCACATCCATATTGTGCTCAGTGCTGCCAGTGGTGGCCAGTCTTTGTACCTACATCAGCAGTGTTGCAGCATAGTTTTCAGCCTTATGTGGCAGCAAGACACAATGTTGCCGACCTTGCTCTTTGAACAAGAAAGAAATCCTGCACCATCTTTGATGTAGCATCAGCTGTATATTGACTTTAATCAAAATGACCCCTCTTAATCAGAGCAACAGACAACAGATGTCTGTGAAAACCAGACAAAAGCTGGTAACAGCATTGCCTGACACAATTTACAGATGTCTCTGTGACTAAATTGTTTGGGTTTAGGACTGTGATACATAGTATGACAGTCCTGGATAAAGGCTTTTAAATGAAGAATTGATTCCCAAGAAACCCATGTTAAATAAATAAATAATGCAGTTAATAAAATTCCATTGCATGGTGCCAGAAAGTAGAGCAAAATCCTGTGTATGTGTGTGCGTGTATGTGTGCCTCAGACACTAATTGTCAAATGTGAATGTTACACCAGTGCAATAAAAACACACTTAACTTTGTTCTTCAATCCCTCAGGGGTGGTCAGCATAACAGAATGCAGAACCGTCTGTGTGCACCGAGGCTGCACTAATGTATCAAACACAGGGGTAATTCATTGCAATTAGCGGCGACTCATTTAGGTAAGTAATGTCACCACAACCCCTGATGAATGGCAATCCAGTCAAAGACATGAGTCGGGTTTTCTTTGTCTGGGGGGAGTAGGCAATTGATATTCAGAGAAAAAAGGACTACAGAGCAATATGACATTTAAGACACAGGGGATATTTAGAATCACCTCATTATTTGAAAACTTTGGCTGGATGTGTGAGTGGGTGTGTGCAAGTGTACTGTTGTAGTTAAGATTAAGTTTTGCCTGTCAGTGTCATCTGACCCTGTTCTTTGATGGCTTTGGGAATTGATGTCATGTATTTTGATGAGTTTTGTTAGTTGTACTGAAATAAAACCAAGGTCAGTGCTCTGTTAAATGTAATACTTTTAGAAGCCAAACATACATAAACACACATATGAGTGACAAAATCCATAAACAGGTGGGAGGGATGTCAGTGTCACCAGCTCATGCTTCCCTGTGGTTATCAGTGCCTTTGAAAACCTCGTGCTGTCCTTGACCTTGTGTTGTCCACTTTTTATCATACCTGATTACATGCCACATCATTTGTCTATTAATTAAAGAATATTTAACCTTACATTCAGAAACAGATGTCCTTTCTACTTAGCTTTCTTGTTTTACATTCTTCTTAACTTCACTGACCTTGATGCTGACCGTAACAGTTCCATGCTCGTGACAGTGTTTAGCCCATTATCAACAAGATACGTCAAGATGAAATGGCATTTGTGTTTTTAAGCACTGTCACCATTGGGATGAGTGGGATCTAATTGTTTGAGCACATTGCTTATCACAATGAGAAAATAGACTCACCAGTCTGTAAACTCTCCTCTCTGGTGACCCTGGTACCTGGCCAGATCGCATGGATCTGTCTGCTGAACTAGCATTCTCATTACCGTTTTTTCGAGCGTAGGATAATACACTGGATGATCAGGAACTGTAATATTATTTGTCTCACCCAAACATAGTTAAATCCTGGAATACTAGACAGCATTCAACCAGATAACTCTTTCTCTATATGCCGGTCTAAAAGAGGACTTTAGCAAGAGTAGGGGATGAGGCGTGGGCTTTATGGTGAATAAGGGCCAGTGTGACAGTGGCATTGTGAGGTACTGTCTTGTTCCTGCCTCTGGATAACTGCTATTTGCCGTTCAGAGGTGGCTGCAGAACGGAGTCACTGCCTGTGTTCAGTAGCAGCTACCATGCCGCCATCTTGTTGAGGTCAACATATGTAAACAAATTAGTACATTCAAGGACACTACCATCAACATCACCAGAGACATAAAAAAATTAACTGAGTCTGTGGGTGATTTAATTTGTAAAACAACAACAACAACAACAACAACTGTAATGCTAACCCTAACCTAAACTACAGTTAAACTGTTCCATAACCAGAAACCATGGATTACAAGAACCACCTGGAGAAAAGGACACCTTAAAAGCCACAGCCCTCAGTGCCAGAAGAGGCACAAAAAAAGGCTAACTAAGATGCAGTGCACGAGTGGAAGGAGCTGACATGATCGCATTTACTGAGTTGATGTTAAGATAGGTCACAAGTATGGACTACATGGTGGCAGAAGTAGACAAGTCAGGGGATCACCAAGTCAATAGAATTTGTCCTCTGGGGAGCATAAATGTACAAACTGTCACAGCAATCCAACCAGTAGTTGAGATACTGTATGTCAGCCTGGAACAAGTGACTGGGTTATGCACACATAATTGTTTCACACATAAATATCTCATGACTTGCCATGAACCTGCAGTGACCCTAAATAACAGCAGAGCCGTTATCTGTGTTGTAATCAAACAGTAACACTATAGAACCTATATTTAACTGTGTTAAAATATTTCACAAATGCAGTGAACACTTAATTAAATGTTCTCATGAAAAGTGCTACAGAAATTAAGATGATTGGCAGGCAAGGACACTACATACTAGGTTACAGGCAGTACAGGACAACTGATTCATATGATGTGAAGTAAAATAAAAAACGTATTACAGGCAGGTAGGATGAAGACAGCAGGCCAAAGGTCCAAGCTGGTGGTCAGCGATGGTGCAGTAAGAATATTATACTGTACAGATGAACCTTATGTCAATGCAAAACAACGGCTTCAATATGCATAAATTCAACTGAGCACACATTACCTTAATTAGTCAGAGGAACAAGCCTTCACAAAGTAGCACATTCTTGGATTCTGTGAGTAATCTGTCTACCACTTGCCTGTCCTGTCACCATGGTGTTTGCTGCATAAACATGACATCCGGTTTACTGCATCTGTTGACCAACACAAGCTGTTTGAAAAGGCCTGAAGAAATCTGACTAAGGTGTTCACACGCCCCATTACTTGGAAAGATTTGGCTGAAGTCTGGGCTCTGCTTACTCTAATTATGACCTTACCCTGATGAAGATAATTTCTGAAGTGTATGGGAAAAGTGCTGACTGTTGTGTGTCTGCATTTTTTTTTCCTGTGTCAGTGTGCATTTCACTAAAAAAGACATGCACACATATTTACAGACAACCAGGGAAGGAGGCCTACTGATTTAATCAAACCCTGAAATTCCTCTCTGTCATAACAAAGCAGCTTCCTGAAATAGAGGGGTGTAGCGCGCTTCCCTCAGGTAGCCACCATGAAGAGCTGGCAGATGGAAGCTGCAGCTGTTCCCAGGTAGGAAAGCAGGCTGGAGATTGGCTTGCATTCCCTCTGGACCGAGCCCATCTCAGTGGGGAATTCACAACCAAGCCTTTTCACATTGGCAGCCCCTGAGACTGGGCTGCAACCAGAGCTAAAGGTTCACACTTCTCCCCCTGTGCCGTTTCCTCCCTGTGCCTTTTTTCCCCCTCATTTGAACCTGAGCTGTGCTCCAGGACGCTGCTCTGCAATAAAAGCAAGAGAGAAAATAAACACATTTAAATTTCTATTTAATTAGAGTCTTACAGGAATACTTACTCTGTGTTCATAGAACTTGTTGTGAATTTGTATACATTTTTAATCTAATGTTGATACAACCTGCAGCACTGCTGTTTCACAAATGTAAGATGCAAAGTCATTGGAACAGCATTACAGTGGAAAGTGCTTATGGAGATGACGGTTACTCCCATAACATTTTGCCGTATGATCATTTCCACCAGATCTGGTGGTGAATGGTGTCTCAATGTTTTATCTTCATTTACTATAGAGAAGCAGTCATGCAATGATGGTGGGAGTGTTGCGGCCAATTTGGAGGACGGGGTGCAATGCGTTCACTGGTCTTTATTTGCATAAGGTAGAGTAGACTCAACTTCATGCAGTTGAGTCCTTCCAATGTGATGCACTTGGATCACAAAACTTGGACCAAGCTGTCAAAGTGGGCAATGTAGTTATAAAGTGAAACAATATTAGAGAGTGACCCTGCCTATTTCTCGCCTCAGATGTTTTCAGACATACATTTTGGTGGATTGTTGGGATGGAATAACAAAGTTATGTTGATGATTTTTCTGATTGAAATTGCGAGCAGAAAACCAGGGACCACCCTACCAGCAGCATGTTTATCCAGTCAAGAGCATTCCATGATAGGGTACATCACCAGTGGGAAGCCCATCAAGCGGCCAGCTGAGTGGAGCAGGGTTAGGACGTCCCCTAGCAATCTTGCCAAATTTGGTGGAAATCTGGCGGAGATGTAGCACGAAGCAGCCACGAAACTGGCAATGTCTACTCAAACAATGGGAACAAGAAGTCCTGGCTGCTAATGATGGACACAGAAAACAAATGCACGTGAGGTGAGCATCTGTGGTTGAAGTAGTCCTCGTCAAGTAGATGGATAATGCTCGGTGATGCCTTTGAAACAGCTGTTCTGTATATTGAAGCAGTCAGTAAAATTCAGTCAATAGCAAAGCTGTCCTTTTCATTACTTCATATCCATTTAAAAAAATATACAAATGACAATTAATTGGAAAACTGCATGAGAAATAAAGAGATAATTATTCACTTCCAATGATCAATTTGACCCAGACGTGAGCACTATAAGCAGTTTCTACTGCATTTAGTTTCAACACCAAACAAATGGAAGCTGGTTTTTAATACACAAGTGCAAAGATATTTTTAAGTATCTATTTAAAATACCAATGAATAATTACCAAAGCTACTGATTCCGTAAAATATAAAAACAAGAAAAATATTTTTTTGATTTAAATGTGACTGTGCTGAAAAACAACAATAAATGGATAAAAAATGTGACACTACATTGACTCAGTAAAGGTTTCAACTAATAATAGCAATAAACCAGCCTAATTTAGGTAAATTTGGCCACTTGGGGGCAGTGGAAACAAGCTGTAAACACAACACTGACATATTATCACCATATAAAGTTGATATGGTGAGCATATTAGCAAACAGTTGTTTGTTTAAACATCCAATGGGCATGGAGCAATGCTGGCACTTTTTTAAAGTTGTGATTGTGCCCACTCTGTCCAATATTAACTCTTCTTTTAGCTCTGGTTTTGGTCTGAGGGAAATATCTGCTTCTTTAGTTGCTAACTGTGTCTGTTGTTTGGTACTGGGTGGGTAGCATTCAGTAAGTTTTATAGATATTTTTTGCTGAAGAGAGATATTGTCTCAAAAACAATATTGATGAGAGCATTGTCAAAATGGTTTGAGTAAAAAATAAAAAATATATCTAACTGTAAAATATACAGACAGAAAATGCCTTATTGTTGCATAAATAGAAAACATTTAAATATTGTCCAACCAAATCTTTATGTAAATGGAACTTGAGGAATATTTTTGTGGAATACTTTGAATATATTACAGATAATACAATTATTCCAATGCACAGTGAATGCACAAACAGATTTGGGAAGGCAGCTGCAACTCATCTGTATCCTCAGCTGAAGACCCCTTTTGCACGCTGCACATCTGATTTGTCTCAGAGCTTAAAAATCCTTCTGTAACTGTCTGCTGCTCTCCATCTACAGTACATCTCTCCCTTTGTGCCTGAAATAGATTTAATAAGGGGTATCAGTAATATAGCTTTTAGCTGGTTCACCTTATCTGTGTGCTTTGTGGCAATAATAAGGGTCCGCGATAATGTGTCCACTTGGTGTGTGTCCACTAATGTATCACTTTAGCCTTAGTTGAAGCTGCAGAATGGTCAGCATGTGCAGGCCCATGCAAACATGTAGACAGAGAGAGTCAATTTGTTTGAAGTTTTACAGTGTCCCATTGTGAAATTAGGAGACAAACAGGTGACACAGTCAGAGCCTTAAAGCAGCAGTGTGACATTTTGGGAAATATACTTAATGGCTTTTTTTGCCGAGTCAGATGATAAGATCCCTACCGTCCTCATACCGGCCTGTTAAATGTAAAGCTGCAGCCAGTTATCCATCCATCCATTTTCTACCCGCTTATGCTCTTAAGGAGTCTATCCAAGCTGACATTGGACGAGAGTCTGGACAGGTCTCCAGACTATCGCAGGGCTGACATGTAGAGACAGACAACCATTCACACTCACATTCACACCTACAGGCAATTTAGAGT
>JAPZEB010000001.1:4816591-4829524 GCA_029783705.1 Chaetodon striatus
TGTTGGTTTTTTATTTCTATTCGAAGTGCTTTTCTATTCTGGACTTTGGACTGTGCCAAATATTGCATTCTATTGCCCTGTCATATTTAGCTTATTGAAGATGAGCCTTACTATGATAGTTCTGTTTTGCACCTGTGTAATTTTTTTTAATGTTGTGATAATTTTCTCTGAAAATTAATAAACACACTTGTTGAAAGAAAAAAAAAATCGTTTCCACTATGAAAAGTTGTGGGTGATACCAATGGAACTAATCCGTACCATTACCACTTTCGGTACCCCTCTGTTGGGGTACCTAGTACACTGATCTGGTACTAAAAGGTGGAGCTGTGAACACTGCAGTCCGCTGATTGGTCAATAGTGGATGGTCACTCTGCTCAGGGCTGAGTTGTGGCTGGTTTTGAGACTCATGTAACCACTGTTCATACCATGGAGAGTTTTACAGCTGGAGTCAGAGTAAAAAGAACTTCTTAGGTGGAACATTTACTTATGTAACGTGAATCCATCAGCACACCTTGAATTTCAAAATGACAACTTTGACCATTACTTTAGTTTTTATTGTCTCTTATGGATGACATACACTGTAAGTAATGAGCGGATCTTCAAGCCTAATTGATTTTGACTGGATTATGTGAACTGCATATACTCTATTTCTCATTCTGAGAACTCACGGAGTGTTGTTTCTGTGGGCTACTGCAACAATAAACCCCTGAGCATGCCTTAGGACTAAATGCACAAACTCCCTATTTTTAAATATCCCATTGAGAGAGACTCATTCCAGTCTGCTCTGAAAATGCCAGCATGCAATGTGGTTCTGTGGACAATAAAAAAACAAACAGATAAAGGTGGAAATACAGTGCTGGATGGAGCAGTGTGTGACAACAACTCTGCCCACATTTAAGAGTACTGTTTATGGTGGAAACAATAAGTGGACCTAGGGTCTAGGTACCATGTCTGAAGGGTTACTTTTGGTTCCAGATGTACCATACTGAAAGTGTTTGGTGCAAGCAGGGCTTATGTGTTGTGCCATTCATTTCTGAGGGCTTCAAGGTCTTGCACTAAGCCTTTCATGGACATTATCAAAAGCAGTCTTATGAAAACATGTAAATTTTGCTCAGAGTGAGGTTATAAGTGGTCTGGGAATCAAGATATTTAGCCTGTTTTGGACATATACTATCTGGTATCCAAATGTGGGCCACAGTGGAATATTCACTGTTTTTCTTTGTTTTGCAGACACACTGTTTATACATCTGGTCCAAGGAAAAGGAGTAGGGAGGGCTCACAAATGGTGGGCTCAGACTGTCTGTGCATGTCTTTTTCAGCACCGTATGAACATCATCTTGCAGACTTGCTTAAGACAGGCAATCCATCACAGTCAACATCATTTTTGTCAAAGTTACATTATCATTGCATGGTAATGCAGTATAAAGTGCGTATTGATTTGAAAAGCCTGCTGCGCTATTGCATGTGCTGGGGCTCTTGGGAGTCTCTCACAGTACATTTCAAACTTAAGAGCAGGTTTAAAGAATTTATCAGTGAACTTGCTAAAATTAGTTAACTGAGCAGTTCACAAATTTTTTATGTACCCAGAAATGTGGTGTGGGTCTTAGCTCTGTTTTTAAGCTAGTCTGGAAGTCTGGAGAAAGTGACTTTTTTTCCCCAAAAGTTAACTTTCTGGCCATTTCTGTCTTTTGTATTGCCCACAATAGACTATTAGTGAAGCAGTGTCCCTGCAACCATTTTGTTGAGCACCTCGAGCTGCAGTTTTAGTGTTTGTTCATGAACTACTGTAGCGTCAGAGTAATTAGATTTTTTAGACTGCCAAGCCTGCTGGTTACGAACACTGAATGTACTGTAATGACTTACACCCCATTGTTGAAATGCACATGAGGCATACTGTGAACTGGAGGCAATAACGTATGACAAATTGTCCTTATATATTCTGTCCGAGTCCTTCTGGAAATGAGTAATTGGCTTACTTATACATTTTACTGTATACCTACTACAGCTTAATACATCATTATGACCATATGCTGTTATTGACTAGGTTCTCACAACTTTTCACTATATCCAACTGTGCAGAACAGGTATTGAGACAGTGGAGAAAAAGAAATAAGAGGCACAAGCAAATTAAGCTGCAGGCGCCAAAGACTGTTTACAATCTGATGTGGAGTTACAAACATTAAGCTTCTGTTTCATGTTTCCTACTCAGGTGCCCATAATGCATGAGCACCGGTGTGTGTCTGACTGAGGATCGCTGCTTGCCCACACACACGACACCACAATTATAGCTTGACATGGCTGGTGTTGTTTAGCTACTGATGAATTGGAGAGTTTAAATTATGACTACAAGGAGACTTAATGAATTGTTGTGGTGCTCAGAATTTTTTAAAAATAGTTTTACAGACATTTGTTATCAAATCTATTTTTATGATTGCCAAAGTGCCATATGGCCTGCAGTTCCACCTTTGGCCACTATACCAAAATAACCCAGCCTGTTCTCATTCCCAGGTTGTCAAATACTTATGCTTTGTCATGCCCATCAGCTTGTGGCACTGAGGCCAAAGGCACCCTTTGGTGTCTCAATGGGAAGAGTTGCAGATAGGTCAAACAAACTTTTACCCAGGAGAACACTGTTCATGTCCTGTGTGAAACCAAAACATGTCACACTGACACAAAGTCAAGGCCATTTAATGTAATGTTACATAACTTATGTCCCTCATATACTGACATCACTAACATGATGTATTTTGGTCACACTACATATTTATTTACACATAAAACGGATGCCTTTTCTAAACCTAACCACAACCATTGGACAACTCTTACAAGGAGTTTCACACAGGAGCCAGCTGTGTGTCTCAGAGACATGAAAAGGCCTTTCAGCATCGCTGAAGGCACAAGAAAATGTCAATATTTAACGACCTGGGATGAGAAAACCGTGAATACCAACACTTGTTCTTTGGGGCTTGATTGGCACACAACTGAGATCACATTTGTACTTGTAGGTAGAGAAATGCAACATCAGTGCATTACACAGAATCTCTTACAGCAGTGTTCCCTTAAACTCTCCTTTTCCATTAAAACTAGCAATAACCGTTTGTGACCTCTCATCATGGCTTACAATCAGTGTAACCAAAATTGATCTCTATTTTATTTTTAGAGAACTGAGAAGGGAAAATTACCCTGTAATTCACTAGAAAGAAATAACAAAGATTACATGAAATGATTCTGATTCTGAATGATTCTGTGTGGCAGAAAAATGTTTTTCTTTCTGGTTGCTCTCCTCTCATGACCACTCAGCTTCATGCTGTTAACCCTTGTATTGCAGAATGTATTGATGAAGAGCACTTCAAGCCAAATTCCAAACCACACTCTTTTAGGCACATATTTTAGGGCACAAAGCAAATGTTTCGCCAAACTTTACTGACTCTCAGGCGAAAAAGAGAGAAGTCTGTCCAGTTGTACTGAGCTTGCCTAGTCTTGTTTAAAGTAAGTTAATGTTGTTCTCTCAGTGGTAGCCTCACTGTGCCTTAATTAAGTTGTAACTGAGCTGACTACATTTAGAAAAAAAAAAAGCTTTCTCAACACAACTGAGACAACATAAAAGGGCTTAACAGCTTCCTTTTTTCTCAGTGCTTACACTTTCTGACAAAGATGAATGGGTGAAAAGGGGTTTGACCCTGCAGTGTGTTTAATAAATTAGATTAGACATTGATTAATTTGTTAGGTCAAATCACCAATAGCTTCATTAAATGACAGTCTCTTTGGGCTATAAATTATTCATATTCATCACTAGCATTCAGGATTTAAAATTGCTCTGGAGGATGGAAGTCGATGACAGTGTCAACTTCCTCGTAAAACTGCATGTTTAGCAAAACATTACTGGACAAGCAGCCACATAACCACCACCAGGCTATAATTCAGTCGACAGTGTGCCTAAGGAGGGTGGGTCATCAAGCCTGTGGTTAAGTGTTGGGAGGCTTGTAGAGGAAAGCAGAGCCAACAGAATCCTGGACGGCTTCTCAGTTTAGCTGCTTTAGCATCCGTCCCCGGGTGGCACACTGCAGTTGTACCTTTTGAATATGTATGTGAGTTATTGGTCCCGGGGGAGCCACTATATATCCGTGGAGCTGTGGACGGGTGACAATGGGGGCCCAGTCGTCTTTTTCCTTTATCTGGGCCTGTCTGCCTTCTGATGTATCTCTCAGCACAACTTGTTCAGATTGCCTCATCTATCATTGGCCTCAGATATGAAAATGTGGATCCCTGCATCGGGGCCCAGTCACATTGTTACAAGTGCAATCTGGAGGCATCATGGGGGAGGCCCTCCTCCAAAGTGAGGTGGGAGAAGGGGAGGCGGGGGGGAGAGTGGGTATTGGGGAAAATGACAGTCACAAGGAGAAGAAGGAAGCTACTGTGCATCTCTTTATTTTTTTATGACACTCGTCCAAAGTTTTGTTGTTTGTTGTTTATTTTAAAGGGACACTCATCTGTCCTGTATTCAGATAATAAACAATATTGTGGCCTCAGGGTCCGCTCTTGGCATAGGCTGTAGGCAGTCACTTAGAGCGCCACCATGTGGAGGGGTGCTGCGCTGCCAAGACAGAAAGAAAAAAAAAAATGAAGAGGCTAGAATAACTGCCTCATGGTTGTATGCCTCAGCCAAGCCATCAGGTTGCAGTTTACATCCATGTCTGTCCAGACTCTTGACAATCCTTCAAATATGGATGTTGCCGCAAATAAGTTGCATATTCTGGATGCATGGATGCTTCACACACATCATTCACTTCACAGAAAATCTATACAATTAGAACAGTTTCATCATGGACACCCCAGATTAGTGTTGCCAATTTAGTATTCGACAAATGTCTCCTGTTCTGTTCCAGTTATGGTGCTGAGTAATGGGCAAAAAAGTGTTTTGCAGAACATTGTGATGTCAGGTTTTTTTTATATAAAATGTCATCACTTCATTATTTTTTCCTATTAGATATTCATGTGTAGTTTTGTAAAAGTTTGCATAGAAATTCTTGAGTTATGACCAAAAATATGTTTTGTGATGTCACACTGAGTCAGTTCATCTTTGAGTCCAGCTGGACATTTGTGCCTGAGCTATTGCATTTACAAGAATAGGACGAAGCTATGGACATCACGAAAGCATAATGCCCCCAGCCAAGGCAGTTGCTGGCACAAAGCTATAATAAGAAAAAGTATGCAAAATGCAGAGATGTAACATCAGAAGGTAATCTGTGATTTGCTCATACTTCTGATTTTATGCCCTGCACTGTTGTGGTGCAACAATGTGGTGCATTTGTATCAAGCTGTACCCTCTCACCAGATGGGTAATGTTGACGCCAAGGCATGAAAAATAATCCGGATATGAACTTGTGTGCAACTTTCCTGTGGTGTGGTGTGCCACCGACCAGCAGTACCACAGATCACAACAGAGCATCTTTGTTTGAACTATCAGATCATCAGAAGCATCAAAGGAGTAAGAAAGATTGGTGTGTGTGGAATGTGCTTGCCTCAAGTAAAGCACGACAGGTGACGAAGTGACGGCTAAAAAACTTCAGATTCTGAAAGATATCAATACGGTTCTCTTTTCTTATTATTATTACTAATAAAGAGATCCAAGCTGGCTAGTGCACCGTGGAGAAAGTGGAAGAAGAAAGGGGATGAAAAGAAAACCAAGTAATAAGGTATGTATAATGGTGCTTTTGTTGTTATCAAAGCTAGCTTTATTTATTAGCATAGCAGCTATTAGCATGGGCAGCTAGCTAATACCCTGTCCCATCCCTGGGGGTATCCCAGGCACCTGAGTGACCTTGTTTCCCAATCCCAGCCAAGACAACATGGGGTGGGGTGTGGCGGCTCCTTTTACAGATTTTGCCCAGGGATCCAAAAATGCTGAAGCTGGCCCTGTGGAGCCTCATCAATGGGCTATTTCTGTTTTTGAGCTTACTGCATGGATGAAACCACTTGCATATCATTCACTCCATGTGTGTAATTTAAAACTAATAAGTACACAATGATTCAGTTACTATCTATTTTCAAGGACATATGGCCAGCAGCATGGCGGCAATCAACACTGCGGTGTTGCTGTGAAATTAAAGACGTGTTTATGACTATGCTCCCATGCCAAATCTCTTATACCCCGCATTTGTTTATTGGCTTCTCTTAATAATGTGTGAAGGGGGATCTTAATTAGATTAGGCTTAATAAAGGAGTTACCAATTTGCATTACACAAGGTCATTCATTATCTGTTCACACACTTGGAAGGCCAGGTTATCTGTTGGTAAAACTTAGTTGTATGAAGTACACACAACTCCGAAATTGGCTCAAACATTCTTTGTTTGTGTGAATGGCAGTGTACCTTGGAAAGGAAATACTGGGTTTGTATGGTGCCAAAGACAGTTTTAAGTAAATAAGTATGACCTCCAGGTCTTAATCAGACCGTACTACAAAGGCAGAGAGCAGCAACCGCTGAGCCACTGCAACTGAGGAAAAAGGGATCTAGGGTTTTCAATCTGGCTTGCAAACCATATGCAGATGCAATAAAAAGGTTGTAATTTGTTCATGTGGAAGGACAAAGCAGTATCTGCAGGCAAAATATATTCCTACATCTTTCTTTCTTTCATTTTCACCCATTTGTTTAAGGAAATAAACCTCATTTTAAAGTTCCTGTCTGTTCATTTACTGAATATTTACATTTAAATGTACAGAATAAAATAATTTCCAATGTAATCCATTAAATTTTTGATTTGAAATTATCTTAAGAAAGCCAAATCCTTTAACAATACAAGAGTAAAAAGCTGAGATAACAGCCACTACTACTCTGCTAGGCTAGTTACTTTCAGCAGGAGTCTGGCTGGGCTCTTACTCCACCATGATTGAATTTAGCTACTGCCTCATTTAGTTGTGTGGAATAACTGAATTACCAAGATATCGGTTCAATCAGGACAGACTTAATTGAAAGAGATGCTTAAAGAGTAATAAAAGTAATTTATTGACATAGTGCACAATAGGAAAGTTGAAGAAATATGAGAGGAGTCTTTGGCAATTAGACCCACTGTGATGCCATGCTCTAAAGGGGTAGTGATGCCATGAGCTGAACAGGAATATCCCTTTGACAGCATCTAGACACTGATAGTAGTGGTGAAGAAGGGGTGAGGAGCACTGGCTGAAGATCTGAGGTGAAATGAGATGTGAAGCCTGACATCTGATGAGCTTACTGGAAAGACCAACTGGGAAGACTGGTTGTGATAAAAACTGGAGGTGATTGAGGTGGAGGGGGATAAAATTAAATCTGACAATGACATGACAGCTGACAGCAGAAGAGAATGTAACAGTTTTAAAGGGACAGTTTACTCCAAAATCAAAAAAAAAATCCAGCCATGGAGATGGCTGCCATCTCTTAAATATAGTAGCGAGTATAAAGCCTTACTTCTGTTGTGTTCTGATACATTTAATGGATCTAGTTTGGTAGAATGGAAACAATTTTCTACATAAAACCACTCAACTAGATCTTTGCATTGTCTTGAGTAACCCCATTGTGATTTTTGGAAAATCTGTTGAGTTTTTGAAATGTATTTTTTGGCACTTTGAGCACCACAAGGCGAGTGCCAACTAGTTCCATTATATTCAAGAGAAGGCAAACACCTCCATCACCGATATCTCCAACACACTAAAACAATCAAGACTACAGGTAGGAAAAAGATATGTCTTTTTTAATTTTGAGTGAACTGTTCCCTTAAACTTTGGCAGCAACAAGTCAATTGGCTCACAGAAGCTGTGGCAAAATGTGATTGCTTTAACTGAAAATAATGATATAATGTGAAAAGAGGTTCTTGTAGTGATGAATGCAATAAAGCTGCAGACTGTCATCCGAATCTGCTGCTACTCTCAGTTAGATTGAGTTTCAGTTCATTGTTTGGCTGTCCAGCCCACAACTTTACTGTTTTGGTTCACTCCTACAGCTCTCGCAGTGTTATTTTTGGTCCTAGCAGGCAGCTGTTTTCAGAGAACAAGCTCTAAAAATCCACTGTACCCTAACTGCTCAGCACCAGAGTGAAATACGAGTGAGCGAGAGCGTGAGAGGAAGGATTTTGGCTGGAGAGCTGAGCTGATTTTTAAAAAGTTGGAGCATCGCCTTATCCCCCGCTCCATCCTGTTCCGATTTCGCTATGGTACTGTTCACAACATGAGTTGGAAGCATGCCCGACCAAGAATGCATCTGTGTATTGCATAAACACACTATTTTCTGTCAAAAATCGGCTGCTGCAAGCTTGACAATGGAGTTGACAAAGTACTTTAAAAAGGAAACTGAGTGAGCAGTGAACGATATTGAATGGTTGAAGCAGCTTTGAGTGGGAAAGCAGAAGAAATGAACAGCTCAGAGAGCGGGGAGCGAAAATTCTCACGGCTCCACTCCTCTCACATGCTCTGCTCAGCACCAAACAGCAAAGTTAGAGACTAGCTGTTGAACAAACTGGGGCATTAAGCACAATAAAGAGCCAGATATTTCCTTCAGAAGTTGGTGGAGACCAAAAACAGAGCAAAAAGAGAGTGAATACTTGACTAACATTATGCAAATGTGACTAAATGAATGATGATGCTGCTCAGTAATTGCTGCATGTATTAAAAAACACAAAATATAACTGTAAACTGTAACCACTGTCATTTTACAAGATCACTAGCTAGCTTTCTCTTGATAGCTCTCTTGCTTTATTTCAACACACACTCATCCCAAGTCGTCACATACGGCCACTTCGTCAGTGGCCTTTCACATTTACGTATTACGTGCCAGGTATTCTCCTGGTATTGACGTTCCACGATGCCGCAACCAACACCAGGACATCAACAAAACCATAGTGTTAGGTTTAGGCAACAAAAGCACATGGTTAGGTTTAGAAATAAATATTATGGTTTGTACTTTTCAGCTCTTGATATCATGTTGTAAGTCATGTTGTGTAAGTGGCAGTGTTTCAACTTGATGGCATTCAGCAGCATATCATACTGCCGCAACAGGTGCTGTCTGGCCACGTTTTAAACCGACGCTGCCCGTCTATGTTTCACACTGCCACAACAGGTGCCATCAGGCAGACCAGTGGGGTATCATAACACCACGAAAGGTTCAGTCTAGCCGCGTTATGAACTGACGTTGCCCATCTGACTTTCATACTGCCATGACAGGTGCCATCCAGCCGACCAGTGGTGTATCATAATGCAGTACAAACTAAAGCTGTATCACAAACTAACGCCACATATTATACTGCTGCGAAAGATGGCTTCCGGCGTCAGTATCTTATGCCAAAATCAAAGACAAAGTGACAGCATGTGATGACTTCACCTTGTGCATTATCTGCAACGATGGCCGACAGACTGTGGAGCCAAAGCATAGGAACTACAGTCTAAAGCCAAAATGCAGAGCTACACAGTCAGAATACATGCTCACATGCTTTTGATGTTTTAACACTGGCTGTATTTTGCCCAAAGAACCCCACCTATCCACAGGCCCTTTATTGACAAGTGCACACGCTCTTAGCGATTAGGTCGTTGTATTGACTATTCCCTAATGATGTCTAAAGGAGAGATCTGAGGTCCGGAGCTGTCTAGATTGTCATGAAACACAGCTGAGGTGAATGCTATGAACAGGGGAGGAGACCTGTGCGCTAATCCCACAATCAACAGCGTCTCCACGGAGGGGTTTAGCATAAAAGCAACAGCTGCAGCGCTGCGCCGGTCACCCAGCAAAAACCCCAGGTCATCTGGCAGCAGTTTAATCAACATCCAAATCACAGCAGCTCAATTGAGCAGATTAAAGTCAATGTTTCCTTTCTTTCCCTTCTCTCCTGTGCTCGCTGAAAGTCTTTCACACTCGCACATTCACAGCTGACATTGCATAGGAAGGAGTAGGGTCTAATGGGTCTGTCATACAGGCAGAAACGGAGTAGATATTACCCAGGTCGACTTGATTTGTCCTCAGAGACCTTCCTAAGATGATCTGTGAGGCCATGCAGTAGTTCTGATGTGGAAATTGCAGCGAACATTACACGCTTTCAATGTAAATCACTTAAATCTCTTATTAGCAGTAATGGATGACTTCCTAATGCCAAATGTCTTCATGGCTCTCTAAAATTATAGAGGAAAGTGTGAATGCCTGTCCAAACAATATGAGCCTAACGTACAATTTCACTTCTAGTGAACGGATCAAACTGTATAAACAATAGCCAGGATGCCAATTATGGTATGACTTGTCACTTAGTGCTACACACTGTCAATGCCTGTGTGACTTCAGAAAAAGGGGAATTAATGTATAATTCATGTACAAATAAACCTTTCAATACAAAGACAAATTTGTACCGGCGTCACCATGGTAAAAGATTGACACAATGGGTACGAGTACCTCCCTCGTGAGTGCGCTTTCTGACAAACTTTCTCCTGCCTTTCCAATTATAATGACTTTGGATCCAGCGCTGCAGTGGATGTCAAATGATATCTCAGTGGCTCATCTCCTCTCCGGAGACTCGTTGCTGGTGTAAATAAGGTTTGTTTGGGGACGTTCCTCCACACTGTCGCATGTTTGGTGTTGTGGTTGCAATTATGGCCTGAAAATATGTTGTGTTTTTTTTTCTCTTTTTTTCAATAACCACATTATTTCCCTTAAAAATGTGTTTCCTGACTATATTTTAGGCTGTCTATGAGAAAAAAAGTTTGCAGAGAATGCTGTGTGTGAGTGTGTGTGGCTGTTATACCATTAGACTAAGATCTGTCTCCTTTCTCTGCCAGTCCCCATCTCCTAAACACGAACCCTTTTCTCCTATGCAGTTTCATTCATCAGTCTTAGCTTCCTCTCTGTCAAATGCAACACCTTTCCTGATGTGAACCTAGATTTCTTTTTTCCCAAGTTTTATTCTACTACTGTCTTTTTCTCTCTCCTAGAAATTATCTTCATATTTCACTAATCTAAATTGTGGTAAGAAATGTAATTTCATCCATTTTTTTTTTTTTTAAACCGAGAGAATTAGGCAAAATATGCATACATGAAGTATTTGCAAAACATTTGCTAACAACATATTTCATTAGGTTTTCCTACAATACTTACTAGCTGCAATTGCAGATTCACCTTGTGGGGCTCTGTTAGTGTGTGTGTGAGTGTGTGTGTGTGTGTGTCATCAAAGTAAAATGTGGTCCTGAAAACATATTATTGTAGCAGAAACTACCACAGTTTTTAGTGCTAGGTGTCTATCTGTATGTAAAATGGTAAATGGACCTGCACTTGTATAGCGCCTTTCTAGTCATCTGACCACTCAAAGCGCTTTTTACACTATGAGTCACATTCACACATTCATACACTGGTGGCCGAGGCTACCATACAAGATGCCACCTACTACTCATTTTTTAACACCCTCACACACCAATGGAAGCATCATCGGGAGCAATTTGGGGTTCAGTGTCTTGCTCAAGGATACTTTGACATGCAGACTGGAGGAGCCCGGGATCGAACCGCTGATCTTCTGATTGGTGGACGACCTGCTCTACCTCGGCGACAGATTTTGTCAATGCTGTAAATATGACAACTGTGTGAGATGCAGTTACAGAACTTGACAGGGGTGTCGTTGACATCACAAAGAAGGCCGAGTTTGAAAATGGGTGTGCTCCAAGCAAGGGTGCCTGAAGAAGGGAAGTAGGAAGTAGTAGGGGCCACTGGCACCTAAACTTTACGCCCCTAACCCACATTCATTAAGTCATGAATCTGCATTCAAGCTGGTTAAATCCAAACTCAAGTCACTTGTGCAACACAATATCTAGCGATGTCTTGCAACAAAAGCAAGTTTTGTTGCCATAGTGGCATGGGTCTTGAGATGGCAATATCTCAACAACTATTGGATGGATTGCTATGAATTTTTTTGCAAAAAGTTATGGTCTTCAGAAGATGAGCTTACTGACTTTGGGTATCCCCTGACATTTGCTTTGGTGCCACCCACGCAGTATTAATTTCTCCAACACTTTTGTTTATGACCTCATAAAAACTAATCAGTCCCTCCAGGATGTTGAGATGGTGCAATCGCAGTCCTGTGCAACCTTGCAATTCTGTCCAATTACCACAACGTTTTGTGCAACTTTGACTTTTCAAAATAGGTAAAATCTCATTTCATAGCAGAGCTCCGCAGTGTATTGATTTGCTCAGCCTCTTCTTGCCCCTTTCTCTTACTCTCTATATGTTCACCATGACACTACTGCTGCAGGAGTGTGAGCACCTTACCTGGACAAAGACACACTCATGCAGCGACAGGGCTAACTGTTAGCATTACATGGCTAACATTACCCGATGGTTATTAATGGCTTTTAAGACAGAGTCAAGCCATTTCAGTGTCAGTGTGCAATCGTTGGGTATGTTAAATGGCTTGGTGTTGGATGTTTGCTGCTGCTGCTGTATTAGCTCGTACTAACTGGGCAGTTAGAGCAGGTGAGTGACAGAGGTGGCCTTTTAGTGCTGCGTTGAATGCCTGTCAGCCCCCTGCTCCCCCACAAGCACAAATAGATTCTAATTCTGTGGGAAACAGTGAATGCTTATAATTATACAACACTTTCCCACTCTGACTTTTGATGTTTGGCTTTACATTCAAACTGGAAGTGAACACCGGCCTCCAGAGTGAGGGTCAGTAGTTATTGGACTCATCCACCACCCCTCCCACCCACTTTACTCACACTTTTTGCCCCCTTAACTTTGGCTGCCCACCATGTCTCCCACTATCTCTACAACCGTTTTTTTCTCTGTGGCTGACTGTCCAAGGGCCAATATTTGACGACTTTGGAATGAGACCAGGTTAGATAATAGGTTAAGAATTCAAGACAGCACTGCAACTCTTTGCAAATTTTACTTGCCCTTGCTATTTCATTGCAAAAAAAACAAAAAAAAAAAAACACCTATT
>JAPZEB010000001.1:4831627-4846218 GCA_029783705.1 Chaetodon striatus
TAATGAAACTTGAATCAATGGAATAAAACTGGAATGTAAATAATAAACTAGAATATATATATATATATATATATATAGAGAGAGAGAGAGAGAGAGAGAGAGAGAGAGAATGAAACTTAAATATATGGAATAAAACTTGAACATATAGGATAAAGGTTTGAATATATAGCTCCATATATCAAGTTCTGTTACATATATTCAAGTGTCATTCTGTACATCCACACTTTTCATTCTATATATTCTGTCATTCTATGTATTTCAAAAACATGCAGCAAAACAAAATTAACAAAGGTCTAACACGAAGAGACATAATGCAAAAGTTGCTGTTTATTCTAATATAATGTATATCATTGTATTTTCTTATGTTCCTCTCTTTTCTGGCACAACTGACATTTAAGTATTAATATGTCATGTTTATTTACAATAAATCTGATCTTCAGACAGAACACGCACCAGTTTATAAAACCCTATAACTTCCAAAGGCAATATCTTTTTAATATCATTCTCACCTTATTGTTGCAGCAATTCCCTTCACAGGCATATTTGCGTTTATGAAAAGCAAAATGCATAAGACAGGGGACAGCAGCGTACCTGCTAGTACTGTAATACTCCAAATATGCAGGCTAATAAGACAGGATGTGTAAGAAAGACAATAGAAAGTGATCTGTAAGCTAGAGAATCGTGAAAGTGCATGCACATGTTATACAGCAGCAGTGTTTTGTGGTACTTGATAACACAACCTGTCACAATATTCTGTTTTCCTTAAGTCCAACAAATCCCAGTGCAGCTGCTTTTCATGTCTAACCGTTCTCAGCAAATTAACATTTCAATGTGTGGTTTTAGACCCTAAACATTACAAGTCAAATGAATGCATTTTGGTTCAAGATGTATAAAAGCTATAATTTCACAAGTTTGTCCCTTCCAACTTGTATTAATAATTAATACACATCTATTTTGTAGCAGCAAATTGTGAGATTGATGTATAAGATTATAATGATAAGAGGAGATCAAATTGTATGTATGCACCAGAGTTTCACAGTCAAAGCTTTTCATTTCAAAGCTGAACAAGGAAACATGGAGAGGGAATTTTATACTGAGAAGAATGTCACTTTGGAAAATATCTGTTTGATTTGAAGCCTCATGTTGGCTTCAGATATAGTTTTGAAGACATTTTTACATAGAGGAAGAACTGTAGATTTTGTCCCCCAACAGTTACTTTGAAATGCTTTGGGGAAGGGATCTCTTAATGACCAGGACGAGAGGAAAGATTAAAACAAGCAGATCCTGTATTAATGCTAATGTATTCTGCTGACTATTGTTTTAAGACAAAATTCTGAAACCAATCAGCTTCATAGAGAGAAGAATCTGAAAATCCCACTCACTGATTATTCTGCCCCTGCTGACAGGGCACATCTGCAGACAGCTAGCTAGCTAGTGTTCGCTAGTTTGCCACATGACAGTCATAGACGAATTGGAATCTATTCACTGTTTAGTTCCTTTGGCTGTTACTCTTGCAGCCAGAGATACTTTGTCAGAAGCCACAAACCGTCTGCAGAGCTCAGTGATCAGTGTGAGTCTTTTTTTCAGCCTATGCTTTCCTCTACAAGGCTAAGACTGTTATTTTCACCCTGGACTTATACACCTTTCACAGCCAGGTCTCACCCCCAGGGCATCAAAAAAAGCATTACTTGGTCAGTGGGCATTGCCATTAGATATGGAAGCAAAATGCACCCTGTATGTAAACCCATCTGTGTCATTGTTAGACAGTCAGATGGAGTAAAAAGAGCATAAAAGTTTGCTTGGGTCTAACCAGGACAATGACACTGACCCAGGTGTTAATGTCCCATATGAAATTAAATGGGCATTCCCACTGGAAGCATGACATGGGCATCTTTTCTTCCAATCCACACTGACTCCATACTCCATAAACATCTCAGCTGTCTGTCAACAGCAGCTCCTATATGGTGCTGAGTAGACAGCACTAACCTGCCCTCACCAAGCTGATGGAAATGTACTAAACAAAAATTGTTTTTATTTTGACTCAATGGGAAGAAATCAAAGGTTTGTTTTTTTTTGTACTGATTCACCGATTTCATTTTCCTGCCCACCATAGCGAGTAAGGAGAATGTGCCTGTGGTGACACAGGCAAACTCACAGAGAAGGGGGCTACAGCTGGATATTTGTGTAATTTAAACAGCTCTCTATACAGATTAAATGTATTAAATGTGACAAAAACAGATCTATACAATTAATAAATGGAAGTGTTTCTATTCCGTGAGACGAATGAGAGTTCTTCTAAAAATGCTGTCAGTGTGGATTGGACATAAATGTCAAAACAAATGTCAACATGAGTTGTTAGTCACTTATTAGTCTTGTAAGTCATTTGTTACTTGTTATTCATGTCGTTAGACACGTGAGTTGACTTATGTGGCTTACATCAACCACGATCTTTCTCTAGTGCTAACCAAGTAGTTTTGTTGCCCAAACCTGCCCGACCCCCTGCGTCAAGATTCAGCGAAGAGGTTTCTGCATCAGAATATGACAAGTAGGGATGAGATCTAGGGTGACCAGGTGTCTCACTTTCTGCAAGACTGCAGATGACTTTAAAAGTTGAATCGCTGCAGAACAGACGCTTTTCCTTTTGAGCTCAGATTTGCTTTTTTTTTTAAATTTTTTTATTATACTTGTTCAGGTGGGGGCAGCATTTATTGTGCTAAGGCAACACGTTCTTATCCCAACTTGTCAAATACTGACACTGGCCTAGACATCAAGGCATGTCACTAAGTACCCCTCCTGCATCTGTTTTGCACATTCTCGGAAGGCATGTCAATTCACACTTCTTATATTCATTGTGCCTTTTCAAAATACAGCTCCGTCTTCACAGAAAATGCAGAGTTTCTGCTAATCTTTTTCAAAATACATTTAACAACATAGGTAAAACATTTTTTTCAGGCCTGATTCCTTAAGTATAGACAGCAAAAGTAAATGGTTAGGTTTGAAAAATAAAAAATGGGATCGTGGGCGCTGCCGTCGGTTTTAAGGAGTTAAAATAAGTATTGCTGTTACTAATGTAATATAACGTCACATGGCATAACTAGCATGCTACACATATTAACACACTACGTTGTTATTAAAATAACTCAAGTGACATTTGATTTCACACAGGACACAAACAGCAGGCTCCTAGGTAAAAGTCTAGAGTCTCACACACACTCACATACACACACGCCCACCCTATGTGAATTTTTTTGCTGTCTGTAGTATGGTATTTGCTCACAGGGTCAGAAACTGCTACTGCCTGGTGCATGTCATACCCCCAATAAGGCCTCATTTATGCTCAACGTTAGATACGAAGACCAATACAGATTGAGCCTTCTGTCTGTACTCTATGTTTATTTTATTCGATATTTATGTGCGTTTTGAAAGTTTACAGATACAGATGAAATGGAGAAGTACCAATTTACATAATGGTGGAACATAACAAATCTGTAATATATCGTCCACATATCAGGATGTATACAATGGCTGTACAGACCACTGCAATCTGCAACGCTGCCTCCATTTAAAGGTTCACTGTCACCTCAGTTATTGTTGGATGAAAATTTTGACTCCATCCTCTGGTGCAATCTACTGGCTGCATCTTTGCTATCATACAGGACACATGTGTGAGGTGACGTTTTCAGCGTTTGAAATGGACATCTATTTTCATACATAAAAGGAGTATAAATGAGCCTTAAGGGTGCCTCTGTGCATCTGTCTGCCACCTAGGGCTACTGAAGAGGCGTTGGTATATGACGAGTTTGGAATGAAACCAGGCTGGCTAGGCATAGTGGCGTACCACAAAAGAAACAAAAAGATACTCTGCCAGAGCCAGGTAGCTATCCTGACTCTATCCTGTCAGCTGCAGTGTGTGCACATAAACTGTTTCTAACATCCTTTGTCCTTTCTGTCCTGGATGATTTCAGTTTTTTCAGACATTCACTATCCACTGGCCTAAAACTGGAGAGTCCGCTACGCCAGCAAATACAAATTCCAACACGACGTCAATTTAATGCCTCCTGGAAAGTGTGGGAACATTTACCCAGCTATGTGTGTGTGTGTGTGCGTGTGTGATTTGTGCATGATGCTGCACAGCCTGTGCCACACCACCTGACTTCCTCTCAGTGTTACCAGTTGTCTTGTAACCATTCATTTCCACTCCATAATGGAAAGCTATGCTAATGAATATGAATTGAAACATCTGCAAATTCATTCCTGCCTCATATTGTCCTTTTCTTTTTCCTTTTTTTGTCTCCTGGCAGTGACAACATTTCCTCCAGCTCTTGGTTTACTGCCATGAAGCTCGGTCTGGTGCGCTAGGGGCTTCATATGCTGAGAAGGTCACGTCTCCTGATGATGGCTTTCATTGTCCTTCAGCGGCTCCTCTGACACTAATCTAGATGCATCAGTTTTAACTGCATTCCTCCATTGCAACATGCATCCGTGGAGATCAATCAATCCATCCTGTAATTTCATCAGGATCGCTCTCCTGCTCCTCCACACCTAGCATCCCCACCTCTTTCACACCCCCCCACCCCACTTCTCCTTGTCACCTTCCCAAAGCGTGAGACAGGCAATTCATCAACGTTCCCATTGAGCATGGGTATTTAAAAAATGTTTTTAGAATGCATTGGCTGGGGTTCCACAACGGGTATGTGATACAACAGTGGTCAATGGATTTATAATGACTGTGTGTAAAATCGTGTCATAAATATCACTCCACCTCTCCACGCTACATGATAGCTTATTCTGTTAGCCATGTGAATCCAATACATCAAACAGAGGGCATGTAATTGTTAAATACAGTATGACTTACAATAACATATACATCACTTTTCCTTGGCAGACTTTCCTATAACAGAGAGTGGAATTAAAAGCCATATTTGCTTGGCAGAGGTGTGCTTGTTTATGTGCACACAAACTCTCACATCTCTGAAAAATATGCTGATATTTGTGTCCTCTTTGTTTCTCCACTCTTTCAACCCCCTCTTTCCTCTTTGTCATGTGAAGCACACACCAGCTCTTCTGCATGTTTACCAATGACAAATGGAGGACTCCGGTCTTCAGGGGCAAGAAGAGGAATCAGGTGCACTAAGGCTGCGGGCCTATAGGCTCCAGCGGCTTTAAGCCCTGGGGCCACCGGCAAAGGAGAGCTGTGATAAGTCTGGGCTGAAGAATGAATACGTTCACATGGGACAAGCAGTGGGGAGACAATTGGCTGTATTATTTTCTCCAGCCTGCTGTTGCATCACAATACACATTCCCACCGCACACCTTATGAAAATGGATTTAGGTATGGAAGAGGACATTTTAAGTCTCAAGGCCTAGTGGAGGGGAGAAATTTCCAGTGTCCAGTGCACCTCTATGACTGATTTCAATTGAAATTGAAGAGTATTTCAGTCTGTAAATGAGGATAAGGTAAAAAGGATAGGGATAAGAAAACATTTTTAAAAAAATTCAGACTTCACAATATCTCATTTTAACCTCCTTTTTGATACTTTAGGTATTGTATTTTTGATCTTTACAATTTCTGTACTGTTTTATGAAAACCTACCAATTCTTTGAATTATTATAAGTGAATTTCTTTGTTACCGGTCAGGTAGTGCCTTTTAAAATTTTTTATAGCTCTCTTCTGAAGTGTAACAGTCAAATTTGTACTTGTTTTACGTTTCCCCGTACTTCCATACAGTAGGTGACATATGGCAGTACAAAGAAACAATATTTATAATGAAGCTAGATTGAAGACATCCTTAATTTTCTATGGCAATCTGAAAGATTTTGACTTGTACTTTGATATCATACATGTGTGCCACTCATCAGAAGTTTAATTTGCATGTTTATTACACTCTTACCAAATATGGTGAATTTCGTCTTGTTAAGTTCAGTATCTGTTTTAAAGTCTCACCAGAACAAATCAAATAATTTCAATCTCTTGGTACATGTCTCAGTAATGTACAAAATAGGCAACAATGGGCATAACAATAGTTGAGGTAGGATGAATGAGAGGCCATCTCCCTAACCTGCCATCCCTCTCCATCCAGGTCCAGACCCGGACACAGTTGGAAAGAAGAGATTGTTAGCTTTGATATCAAGTATTACCAAATACCAAATATTAACCAAAATAGGTCACATTACATGATGACCATCACTGAGCCATAATTTTGAGAAAACAAAGATACATTAGAGAGCCAGTTAAGAGGCCCATTGGCTCCCAGTTTAGAGGCCCAATGGGCACTGCTGTACTCCAGGAGCTGTTCCATACTAGAGTGAAAAATACACAGAAAAGCTGGGGAACACTTTTATTTTGTAGCCCACGAGGTAAGAAAAACAAGCATACCCAACAACACAGTGTAGGAAGATGAAGAAATATGTTGGAAGAACCGTGGTCCTTTTGACTAACAAAGTAAGCATACACAGTTAGCAATGGACTTCACGTAATAACATTTACAACTTGGATAAGTTTTTCATAAAAAGCTCTTTTGGTGTTGTTGATCAGTGGACACTTTCGAACTAAAGGAATATGAATAATCAAGGAATGGATGCACATTAAGACAGTAGGAATGCTCCAAAGGTAGAGAATTACCACTATTCCCCCTCCCTCTTGTTTACTGTGCTGCTAAACCTGAATGAAATATACTTTGGTGTACATGGTTTCTGAATCCAACCAAGATAATGAACAGTGGCACACTGACAAGACAAACATTTACAGTTACATTTAGATGCACAATGTTAAGTCGAATGGAATTAGCTCAAGCTAGTTAACAACAACCCAATGAATTTTGAGAGGTTATAATATTCTGAAAGCCAAGAGTGTGTACTTGAAATCAGTGTACTTGAAATCAGATGAAAACTCCACTGTCCTGGACCCTGCCTTGTTATTATATCATTAAGCCTTTCATTCATAATTTCAGGGAGACACAGATGAATGGAGGGAGGGTTGCACTGATAAGTACCAGAGAGCTCTTAACAAGCGTTTGCTGCTAACCTGTCATCGTGCCTTTCAAGTTTCAAAATTGTATTTGTTGTCTGAAATTGGTGATAAGAGTTTCATACTCTAACAGGCAAGAGTTGGTTTAAAATCAAACAAAACCTCAAAATGGCAAAATCACTGACAAATCACATACTGCCTGACGACAACTTTGAACAATCCCACAAGTAACCTTCGTTAATTTATATGAACAACTTGATCTGGAATTTCCAAGTATAGCCTACTACTTATGTTTTCAAACACTGCATCTTTCTTATGTTTTCAGAAGCAAGCCATGCTGGTGGATATTCCTCCTAGCTATAACAAATTCCTTCAGTGAGGTGGTTCCACCCGATAATTTACCTGCTAATTTATTGGTGTAGGTGTCTTGTTAGAGGTGAAAAAACTATCATGAACACCTCACAAAATAGGACTTGAGAGATTTACTAGCTATATCACCACTGCCATCACTGCTACTAAGAGGGGACATGTTGGGTTTAATGCCAATTAGCAGCCTTTTTCAGCTATAAAAGTGGTTGAGCAATCAGTGCTTTGATATCGGTCTTTTCAAAGCACCTTGAGGCAATGCACACAGCTCTTAGGAGGGCAAATGATCTGTGTCTATATTATAGTCACATCAGTTAAGAATATTTTCCCCAGTAATGATGGATAATGTCGGGGGAGTAGGTTCTGACTTTCGAGTGGCGGTTTGCATTCACATCTGTCTTGAACTGCCACAAATTAGACAGCAGCATCATTTGTGAAATAAATTACAGGAAATTATACTTATCTTAAATGAGGTATACACATATACTCAAGGACAGAAGCAAATAAAAACCACCTACATGTTTTCCTTGGACTGTCCTCAGCAACATTTATTTGTAAACTGATGAGAATAATTGCACCATTTTATTTAATGTTGTTCATTTTCTTGTAGAGCATTGCTGTGAATACCCTCATACTTGGCTATGGAAACCATCAGCCTTTAAAGAACTGTTTTGTCCTTGGACAGCTTTTTATACAAATTGATCAGTGGTTGAGAGATTGTAAAAAAGAGTTCATGCACTGTTATGAATCTGCTCGCACTCAGCCCATTTCCAGGCACAAATGGCTGTTTGTGCACTAACCAGATTTCTTCCCACTGCTACAATACATTAACTTTGATTCTGTGTGTTCAAACTTTTCAAACACACAAGGTCACTTGTGGTTTCCCATCCCCCTGGCTTCTACCTCCATTTGTTTCTCACACTATTTTCCACTGCAGTCATGTCTCCAGCACAATTCCTAAGCTTAATTGCTTGTCTGCACAGATAGTTACATGGTGATTTAGAGAAGGTAGCTCTCGGCTGATTACACAATAGTAAGAGATCGGTAGGGTAGAATAGAGAGAATTAGAATCTGAGGATCTAATTTTCTTTCACACCTGTGGACACTGAGAAACATTACTGAATAGTCTTAAATGTGTTGATGTTATTGGATAAAACTCACCCTAAAAAAGCATGTCTAAAGTGGCGGTGCACTGGATATTCATCATAAGACCAAAGAACATTAAGTCCTGTGCAGTCGAGTTTATATTTTTAGCTACGCTACAGGCTTGGCACTAGGGATGGGAATTGGTCTGTCAGTTAATCCACCATTTTGTCAAGACTGGAGAGCCTTATTGACAATTGAATGGATTGCCATGGAATTTTGTCCAGTCATTCATGGTCCTCAGAGGATAAATCCCAATGACTTTGGTGAGCCTCTGACCTTTCATCTGGCACCACCAGCAGGTTGACATTTGTGGTTTCTTGACAACAGTTAACAAGAACTGCCATATTTTAATTTGTTCAGTACTTCATGATCATGATCGAATACCTGCAAAACGACTTACCCTCACTGACAAATACTATACCTACTAAACATTGGCATGTTAGCACCCCAACATTAGCATTTAGCTCAAAGCACAATGTCTAATTATACCTCAATACAAACTCACAGCTCTAGGAAGGCTGTAGACTCTTAGTCTTTTTTTTTTTTGTAATTAGAAAATGTTCAGTTGTAATGAGCTCAAATGAGAACTACTTGGAAAAATACAAAGAGCTATTTTAGTGCAAGTGCAAAATTGGTGGTGGCACAAATCCAGAGTCAAGTCAATGCCATGTTTAAATGCAAGTGAGTTTCACTGCACTTCCGCCTCAGTGGTAATTTTGTGACTCTAAATTAAGCCATTTTTACGCTGTGCTGTGTAGTGACACAGCTTAAGCTGTGTTAATGCAGAAAACATGATGCCAAAACATCACCATACAACATTTTTTGTGACTTTAGCAGAGACACTTTGTGTACTGGGTTACATTAACAGGTTATTTGTAGCAGTCATCAGCAGCTGCTTGCACAATATGCAGTATTTGTTTAAATTGCTGTAGCCGTCACGCAGCAACAGGACAGCCAGCATGGGCATCAGCATCGGGCTCTAGCAAGGTAGGTACACACCACACTGGTAAGTGATTTCAAGTTACAGTGCAAATTATTAAAGGAGCAAGTAAGCACCCTGACCTCCATAAAACGCATCGAGACATTTTCTTTAGTTGTGTCTGAACACAATTTCCTCCGGAAAATCAAAATTATATTTTCTGCAATATAAATTGTATTATTATGAGCAGCTTTCCGTTTGTGCAATCATCCAATCATCCAACAGCTTAAGCAGGCAATTGCTTTCATAGCAGAGGCACACTCAGAGACAGTGGTGTGATGAAAAATGCATATATAGTGAAAAATAATTGAGGACAAAGGGTGAGGGCAAAGGCTACCAAGGATCTTCCTTGATCAGAGTATCACAAGTGTGGGGCAGGAGCAGTGGTCAACTGGGACTCCATCCCATCTTTTTCTGAGGGTTTTTTTTTTTTTTTTAAGCAGTAACACATATCTAGCTCAAAGTTATGAAAAGACAGCCATGGGCCTAAGCGGTAAAGGAACAATCCTGTATTTGTTAGGCTGACGGGGACCAGAAAAGAAACGCTGAAACTTCTATTTTTAGCGTTTCAGTTAATTCCACCAGCTCTTGTCATGGCTGCCACTGAGATTCTTCCAGGTGAGTTCTTTCAGTCAGGAACTCTCCTAATCAAAAAGACTTTTCTGCACACCCTGGTTCTTTCAGCCAGTGGCTTGATTAGCTGATCTCCACAGTGGGGTTTCTTCCGGGTCTGTGGCATTTTCACAAAGAAACACTGGTTGTCCCACACTCTGCCCAGGGGCCTCCTATTTCCTTTCTATCAGCTGATCCAAACTTCACAGGTGCTGCTCTTGTTGTGTTATTGGGCCATAGTGACTGAATACGACTGAAACTGACGATGCAGACATTAATAGAGGCAGTTCTGGGGTTAATATATAAATATACAGTTGCTAGGATGATTGAGTGTTTTTAAAGGTATAATTTGTACATTCTGCATTGTTTAATAATACATGTGAAGAGAAAAGCACTGCGAGCGACCTGTATTCTGCAGTGTAATGATAATTGACAGGAATTTTATTCATGTCTAGTTTAGAAAAGAGGCCAAGACCCAGTCTCCTGACCTGTTTAGCAGCAGTGTTTGCTGTGTGTGCAGAGTGTGTCTGTGTGTGTGTCTGTGTGGCATGCCTAGCAACAGTTTGATGGGATCCTGGTCTGCCATGAAGTGTGTCAGGTGGTGGCTGGTTCAGTTGGCAAATTATGGATTGCAATGCATGGATGATACACATCACAGGAGATGACTTCAAGGTCCTCAAAAATGTTCACTGCATATATTAGTGCTCACTTCAATGCGTCATAAGACAATAATTAATGAAAGACAAACTAGACAGCTGCAACACTCACTTGACAAATTGTCACATGTAAAGCTGATAATTTAAAGTCTCTCAGCCAAAGTAACAGAGAGCTGCATTTGAAATACCACTTCAAAGAGTACAAACCTTTTCGTGGATACCTACCTTTGGCGTGATGCCAGTGTGACCACACTTGAAGAAAACAGGTTGGAAATCAGGACACGGTGGTGATCATCACAGATGGACGGGCTGTCATTATGTGTTAACACCCTTCTCAATCACCAGAAAATTGATCCAGGGTGTCTGCAGCTCCTTTGACATAGCAGCTAACAAAGACTGTCCTCACAGAGGACCAACTGCATTGGTTGTTTGTTTAAACACTTAAATACCTTCTTGCTAATACTCAGGCCACGGCGGACCCAGTCATATGAGACAGCTTCCTTATCAAGTAGTTGATAATGTTGAAAAGTCAGCATCACTTGATCAGTTTTGTTCCCATTACAAACACCATTCACCAAAGCTGGGTATCCTCCAGGCCCTGGTAGAGAGGAGAGTGGTGAAGGAGGGTTACCTAAAAACATAGTCTGTATAGAAACAATGGATGTAGCCACCGTGGCATCATCCATTGGTTTGCGGACTCATGTTTTGAAGCCTCTAGTTCAGCATTTTGGCAGTGGCCATCTTGAGTGTTTGGAGCAATAAATGACCATATTTGGATGAGGGGGTGAAGCTGTGGAGAAGCAAGGAGTCCTTAATTATGCTCAACTTAATGCCTTAATAGAACTTAAACGGATAAGTTGTGTAATGCATTTTTTTTTTTCACCAGGCTGAAGATGTTTGTTTCTTCTGTAAAGTTGGCCTAGCTTGCTTTAGAAGCGAGCCTCAAGTGGCCATTGGTGGAACCTCAATTCAGCCCTGCAGCATGCTGCTTAGATAAAACACAATGGCCCATTCAAATAGACTGCTGATACCAGTGTGAGCTTTCAATCTTTACTGTGTAAAAGAAACAAAGACAAAGTAGCATAACATTTTATCTGTGTTATTTTGACATGAGAGATAATGGCTGAAATTCTCTAATGCTAACAGTAAGCATTGGTTACTTTTAACTAAACAACTTTTTCGAAACTATAAACCTCAGCATAACCATAGACAAATCAGGAAACAGCCATTTTTTTGTCAGGAGCATTTTTGGGAATGCAAGATCCCGCCACAACCCTGGCTTTATATCAGAAAACTGGTTCACTAGTTTATCAAAGCACCAATTATCATGCTGTCTTCACTACTGTCAATAATTAGGGCAAAACGTATTGGTTGGTGATGACAAATTTAATTTCAGAAAAGGCCATCTTATCTGAAAATTAATGCCTGAGGAACTTAACTGTTACTGAATCTGGTGCTCATGTGGAGAGCACTTAAACCTACTCCTTAAAGTGGCACAGTAAAACGCATAAGATTACATTATTGGTATCATTGTCCATTGTAACCATCTGTTAGGTACTTTTGACACACTAATTCATCAGTCTGTATACCAGATATGACCACATATATATTCCGTATGTACTTGATGACAGGTTAGCCCACCAGCTCTGGTTTTTTAGCAGTTATCGTACCATCTCCCCAATGAAGCATTGTTTGCTGAGGAGGTCACTGAAGAGTACAAAGCTGAAACAGTTTCTTTGGTCACATGCATCAGTCTTTTTTCAGTGAAATTATTCATCAGCAAAATAACTATTGGGTTATGATGAATGGTACCTTTTGGGGATTTGGGGATAAATTGATGATCAAATCTCCCAAGGGCTCTGCGGCACACTCTGAGCAGGTAATCGCTTCTTTTCAGACAGCTCAAGGTACACCCAGGTGGCAAGGATGGGTTCCATTTTTTAAACTTCCATATAGGGAAAATGAAGACATTCACGCTGTCAGGCTGCTCCATTACAATCCTTCACTCTGCCGACCTTAACCCCCTCTTAATTAGCGCTCTGGTTCTCCTTTGTGGACCACACAAGGATCCTTGGGTTGTACTAGAAAACAGGGCTTTGTTATGGTGAGCGGGCACACAGTCAGTGGAGGACTCATCAATCCATGTTGAAACAAGACTTGGAGACTATCCAGGTCCTGCAGAGTGCAATTGCATATGACACAAGGACACACTCACTCCAAAAGACTTGCAATGTTTAAACCCACTATTAGTGATACACTGTCTTTGTATTTATAGGCCCTTTCTCCTGGCCAAACACCAGTTTGTACCAGAAAATATTGAAGTAATTACGGATGTATGACAGAAAATATTTCAGTTATCTAAATCTCCAACGGTAAAGGTCAGAATTAGACAATAAGCAACAAAGAGAAGTATTTGTTTTGAGCAGTGCTTGTGTTGTTCATACAAACCTATTACATAAATTTAGACAAAGACGACTCTAAGAGTGTTTAGAGAATGTCAGCTTGTATTTCATAAAACATTTAATAAGTACAAAAGACACAACCAGAGAGGACAAATCATGTATCCTTCATTTTAGGTTTAACACATATGGCACATTTCTGGGTGCTTTCATGAAATCTATAAGTCTTGTTCATATTTGGACCTGTTATTTTTAAGAATGCAGGATTTGCATTGGTTAAGTACAGGGTTCCCACACATTTTCATAAACAAAATTTCAAAACTTTTTCATTACTTTTCAAGGACCTATAATACATTTTTACATGACCATTCACAAGCTATAGTGCTCAGAGTGACAATCTAACGCCCTGGGACACCCATATCACTTGCTCAAAAAGGGTGTACTAATGTAAGGTATTAATGGGGAATAGTTATGGAAACTTTGGGATATATGCTCTTATATGTTAAATCACACCGTTACAACATTATTTTTCTTGCCCCATTGCTGCCGTTATTTAAACATATCAGATTCAAACTCTATTCAAACATAAATCAGACATGAATAGAGAGACTGTATGCTGGGAGAAAATCAAGACACATGTGATAGCAAACAAAATTCCATGCACTGACACATGATACATTATGTGCAAGTTTAATTTACAGATTCCATGACTTTCACAGGTCTGAAAAATGAGATTGTAGAATTTCATATCTTTTCCCAGGTTTTTCATGACTGTGGAAACACTGTACTGAACTGAATTACCACAAACTGAAAACCGGACAGTAAACTGGATATAGATCCAAGCAGTTGGTGTCCTGGCTCAACATTAACGCTTGTAAAACTCTGTGTTCAGACAAGTGGACAAGTGTTTGTCCAACAGGACAACTGTAAAGTAAATGTGCTGTCTGACTTGAATATAACATTATCTGAAAATAGACTGCATACTAACACTAAAATAGATCTTTTCCAGCTGAACTGGGTGCATTTCTCACCAACAAGTGTTGAATGGGACTGATGAGAAAAATCTGACATAGTGGACACGGTGGAGTCGACAATGTCATCTACAACATAACATTACTGACAATAAATATCCCTGAAATACTGCATGTGGGACCTATTAATCTTATCCCCAAAAACCAATGTTAGCTGTCGCACTGTTCAAATGAGGGCTCTGGTTATTTTTTTATTTATTTATTTTTTGTCAGTTAAAGTTAATAACCAGTCACTAGTCAACCATTATGCCTTTGGCTGAGTCTGTTGACCAACCAGAGGCTGTGTTCCTGACTTGTCAGCCAATCAGAGGCTGTGTTTTTGACTGTGCGTGTGATATTTAATTTCAAATCATCCCAGCAATTTCATCGTTTCCTGTTTATTGTATTTTTTTTTAATATAAATAAATTTAAATAATTGTATACATCGGTTATTCC
>JAPZEB010000001.1:4850040-4860360 GCA_029783705.1 Chaetodon striatus
AGTCTCTGGATATTAAATTACTCTTGGACTATCAGTTTCATGTGGGAACTATTATCTATCTACCAAACTACACCCTCCAGCCAAATCAGCATGCAGAAAGACGCATGCATCTACTGCCAGCACACCTTGTACCACTGAGCCAGTTAACATTACAGCTCAACTGAGGAGGATGCCATTAATGTTTACATCTCTTCCATGACTATACACACTCCTTTCTGCATGGTGATACAGTTGTTGGGTGTAGTTTGGTAAAAAGAAAATAGCTTTTACGTAAAACTGCTCACAACAAGGTCTGTAGATTTCATGATTTCTGGACAGAGACATTGCTGGCAAGTTTTTCTCAATTCTTTATTTTGTACTTGTTACCAGCGCTTTGAGGACTGCAATTCAACTGCCATCTGGTTCCATTACATTCAAAAGAGGGCAGATATACAGCCGATATCTCCAACACTCAGATTTTGGGGTAAACATTCCCTTAAATGTTGATAATGGTGGTAATGTTGCATGGAGCTCTCCCCTAAATCACATAAAGAGTAGGACAGAGCCGTTAATGTTCAACGTATCCTCATATAATGGTTTGATTAATATCTAACAAATTAGCATCCCACAAACAGTATTACCTTCTTAATGTAGAGTAATATATTTTGGTTAAGGAAAATAAACTTGGTGATGACCTACCTTAAAATGACTCAAAGTTCACTTGGTTTAATATGCTTCTGAACATGGGTCTCATGGGGGAAAGTGCTATGTATGACCCATCCACCACGCCAACCTGCCTCTTTACACAGACTTTCGATCTTAATACTACTCCCTTAATTACTCCTGTTAGCGCATTGGTCACATGATTGCAGCCTTCCTGATTACGTGGGATATACACAAATTACTAGCATATGATTATGTGGGTTATGCTATGTCAATTGCAATTGTGGTGCATCAATTTTCTTGGGTATATATACAAACCATGCATGAGAATAGCCTGTGATGTTAGCCTAAACTCTATCCAGGATTGGACTACACACAACTGGGGAGTACTACACATTGGATGTGCCTCTTGAGCGGAGCTTTTTTTTTTTTTTTTGTGACCTGTAACCCGACAAATTAGCCTATGATATGCTTCTAAATTGGAAGGTACATTAAGTTAAGGATATTACTCTAGGAAGTAATGCTAAGCTACTTAGCTGGGCATGTTAACAATCGCAGCTCACATTAGAGCAGACAAACACTGTTTAATCCATTCCTGAGTATCCCTTTCATTAGAGTCTAATGCACACTGCTTCAACATGTAGACACATTCAAAGCTTGACAGGCCCGCTGCGCCTGGATACGGTTGCTATGCCATGAGTGAACAAGGGTGGGCTTTAGGGATCGGTCAATTGTAGCAAGCGATGCTTTGGTTAATTTGACATAAACAACAATGACCGCTCTATAATCCACTGAAAGAGGCTCTGAGACAAAGATTGCAGCAAATAGCCAGAGACAGTCAACATGATACAATGCTTAGACCGCACAACGGACAAATCACAGCAACTGAAGACTAAGCTCCAATAATAACCCTATCAGGTGTTTTATTATCATCTGTCTGGTAGGGATTGTGATGCTGCTTGTGATGTCAAGTGGTCTGCTGACTGAAAGAAGCAATGATATCTTTCAGCTGCATGCGCGGCCAAACTTTCATTTTTCCAGCATCCTCTCTTTTTTTCTTTTCACAGTGTTCTTTCATGGCAGTGACACTACGCTCAAGGAGTTAACTATCCAAGGACATTGCTTAGGTGAGGAAACCAGCACAAGAGCAAGAGAGGCATGCAGTCAAACAAACCAACCTTCAGGACTAGCGAGAGAGAAAGTGAGAGTGAGACAATTTATTTCTTTTTATTTCGTTCAGCTTTTTAAAAAAAATTTTTCTGTTCCACCCGCCTTTCCTCACTAGCGCTCTGACAAACACCCCTTACCCTGGCAAGCTCCCTCTCTTGCTCCCTTCCCCTGCTTGTCATATGTGGTTTCAGAGCGCCAACCTAGCTCTGCGCCTCCAAGGGAGCTTCAGGCAAGTGTCACTTTAAGTTACACGCGGCACGTTAAAACCAGGCACCGAGCTAACGGTAATAGATCTGTGCAAAATCAGGTCAAATGTCGGCGTCTCTATCCCACCCTTCTGGTGATTGTTACATTTGGGGAGCAGAGGCTGGCGATTTGAAAGGAAGAAAAGATGGCATAATCAGTGCGCTAACATCTAGCCCACCACCCCCACTGTCTCTTTGCAATCTGCTAGAGAATGAATAATGCATACATAACATTGGATGGAGAGGGAGCCACAGGGAAAGAAAGGAAATCATGTTGGAAGAAGTACATGTCGCTTAAAGGTATGTTCCATATAGGGTCCATGTCTATTGGCTTTATTTACAGAGGAGTGATTACTGAACAACTTATGACGTTCACAATACACATGGATCTGAACATGAACAATCTCAACATGAGTTTTCCTGGACACTTGTATATATACACTTGTATAAGGGACATATTTGAATAAACATATTCTAGCCATTAAATCACTTAAAATAATGTTTATCTAAAGTGGAAAACAGTTGGAAAAAAAAGGTGTTAAAGAGAGGCTGAGGAAATAAGCAAAAGCAAACATGCTTCTCAAAGACAATGACCCTGTGTTTTATCACTTTGCCGTGCTACTGTGAAATTTAAAAACAAAAATATCTGCATCAGGCTTTCTTTAAAGGCAAGTATATTTTCTGAGCTCTGTTCCTGGTACCTGAGTACTTCAGCTACATCTAGTGGCAAAGTTCATGCCCATGCATTTAGTGCAGACCTGTGATATGTAATTTAAAATGCATTGAGAACACACTGTTGTTGTTGCTGGCTGCAGGAAAAATAGAAGAGCACTGCACCGAGTGACAACACATTTTGTCTTTACATGTCTGAAGAGTGGTACAAATGTTTATAAAAAATGTAAAATCCAGTAGCAAAGTCGTGAGCATCAAGCTTTTTAAAGCCTTTTCTTCCTTTTTTTTTCAGATACATTAAAATCTGAGGCCTAAGGGACTTTAAAAAAAATCAAAGGTAAGAGGGGAGTTTAGAAAAAGGCCAGATTATGTGTTGTTGTTTTTTTTTTCTTTTTGCTGAAGGTAGGGTAGTCTACATTTGTCACTGTCTTAGAGCAGCTCCCACCTTCTGTTTATTCTGCATTTGAACAGAAAGCAGAACTGCAGTGAGGTAAAATGTGTCAGGGAAAAACAGGATGGAGGACACATCATTTTGTTATGTTTGCCATAATTTTGACAATTGCTATTTTCACCTCGATTTTGTAATTTGGTGGCTGTTTGAACATTTTATTCCATTAAAATATAAATATGTTAATTATGTCATCTAAAATTATTTCTAAATTCAAGTTGATTATACCAATTCAATTCATTCATTTTATGCATTAATCACATGTCTTTGATATTTCTGAGATATTGTTAATGGGGAGGGTCCAAAAATTATATTGATAATGTTGAGGATAATTTCTGTACAGTCCTCTAGTAACAAGCATTATAAGCTTTCACAGAATTTAGATATAATACACTGGCATAATACTCCTTTTTTTGTAATTCTTCATAGTATATGTGTGTCTCTCTGTTTGGGAGTGTGTACACACACACACACAAATAAGTTTAGTGTCATAAATGGTCGAGGTGCATGTTATAATATCAGTGCAACAAATTTTGTATTGTTGAAACTTAACACCCACAGTCAGCAAAAAAATTCATTGTATTTTAAATAAAGCTTACAAAACACTATTCATACCATATAGACCGTGTTTGTAAAAGAGTGCAATACACGGCAAGGTGATCTAATGGTCTAATCTAATGGAAATCATGGTAATCTAATGGAATACATTTTGCTGTGCAGCGAAGATGAAAGGAACACATGAAAAGCCCCCGTGATTCACAACTGTTGGTAAAAGGCACTCTGCTCACATCCCTCAACTAGAGTGTAAATCAGTGGCAACATCAGCCGAGGTATCACAATCTGTCCTGACCAACAGCATGGGTGGTGGGGGAGAGTGGGGGGGCAGGTAAGAGCTGGGAGTGACACACTGAATGCATGAAAAACCAGATGAAAGACTAAAATATTTCCCCAGCAAAACAGCTTGGTTTGTAAGAAATAGCAGTCGAATTACAAAATGCATCTCATGTATTACCTAAAATGTATATATATTTATTACAGACAAATGTCAGATTTTTTTCTCATATGTGAGCACAAGCAGTTAGTATGTAACTGAGAGTGATCACAGTTCTTTACTTTTCTTTTCATTATATCTGGGTGCAGTGTTGATGAGCCAACAGAATATACTTTGTGGCCTTATGGCAAATCTTGAACATTTGCAGTACGCTGCAGTGAGGTCTCCAGTGTTGTATATAATCATGGTGTGAATTGACAACATAAATTACCATGGCAGCTCTGAGCAATAAAGCACGTGTGAACAGTAGACCTCAACACCAGAGGTCAACAGTGGTTCTGGTGCTTACCTTCATATAAAAAGTAATGACAGGTAAGCCTGGATGTTAAAGAAACATCAATCAAATTGTCACAAAGGGCAATGTTGATCTCACATTTCATTTTCTGATATGAACTTGCTTTGTCTGTTTTGTTTGTTGGTTTGTTTTCTCAATCAATCTGCTTATTATTTTCATGTTTTTTTATGTGCATACTGATACTTTTGGTTAGATGGGTTAGCAAAATAGTTAGAATCCATCTTCTGGGACCATGAAAATCCATCCAAAATTTCATGAAAATCCAACCAATAATTTTCAATATAACTTCTCATTAAAAGTGCAGGTAAAAGGACAATTTTGACAAGACTGTTGGAATAAACAGAAGGCTGGTGGGTCATCCAGGAGTCAGGCTCTGGGGACCAAGACAATCCATACCAAATTGCAAAGCAGGTTGTTGGCATATCTTATAGTTGGAAAGAAAAACTTCTATCTGAGCAAAGCTATGAATTCAGTTAAATAAGATTGATCAGTTCAGCTGATCCAGTCAACGGAATAATTGTTTGCATTGTTCTTTTCTGCAAACCACAGAAATGTTACAATGTACACTTTAATGTAGTTGATATATTGAAACTCTACATAAATTTACAATTCAGATTTCAATTTTATGTCTGTAAAAAGCTGTCATTAACACATGGTTAGGTTTAGGAAATGGTAATGCTTCGGCTTAATATTACCTGGTTTAGCTGCTACAAACACAGCTGGCAGTGTCTTGACCTTTCATTAAAAAATATCCACTTTTGTTGTTTGCTGGTATGAAAGAGAAGTCTGCTGCTGTCCAATGATTGGCAGCTGTCTCATCTAGGTGTCACATCATCCCCCATCCCCTCTTCCTCCTGATAAGAAACTCAGCTCATATACATGTAACCTAAACTACATCACTGTAGAAATCTTCACATGATTGTACTACATGTACAAATGTAGCAAATAAATGGTTTGTAGAGTTATACAATGTGAACATGTTATTCTAGTGGGGCTGCAGATCAGGGGAGCAAAAATGCTCTCTGAAACAAAGTCTTACCTCCATCACAGGATACCTCCTAGTTCCACTGAAACGCACTTTCCCTATGTTCCTTTGTTTCCCAAATTAGAACAAACTTATCTACCCATCTGCTCACTGCACCACTCGCTTTCCCTGCTCACCCCTACAGTAAAATACATATTAAAACCCCTCCAAACATCCTGCCAACATATACACACACTCCATAGAAAGACAAATATGGATGAATACAAATAAAACATGATCATTAAAATGTATCCAAGACAATCAGATAAAGTAGAATTGCAGATCGGTACAATGTTAGCCAGAAACATACATGGATCTTTTCCTTCAATCTCTGCAGGAACCTATGCATTATTCTCTCAGTAGGACGGTGTGAAGCCCACCTTGCTGTGACAGGAGGTCTCTTATCTCTTCAGTGGAGGCCTTTGGATTTCATCAGGCTTCAACGAAAATCTGCCTTTATTAATCTTTGCCAAGAATACTGAGCATCCTTTACTGCAACTGTGTGGTGGCTTGGCACAGGATGAGAGCAACTATCATGCTGGAGTAGCTTCATTGCACTTTTCACTGGGTTCATGCGAGGGCCTGCCTCTGCTTTACGTTTATTACCCTTTTTACACCTATGATCTGTGAACATTACTGTCAGATGATGTGGATGTGAGAATCATCCAACTGTCAGTTCTTGCCTTACAATAAAGGGAACATTGTTAATGTAAAACCAGTGCAAAGCATGTCCTGCAAAATATGTGCTTTTAAATATTCAGGAAAATGCAGTTTAAATGCTTATTTGAGGATTTTAATAGAGTAAGAACTGCTATTAAAATAAGGCTTATTAAAATTATTTAGGCCATTGATGCAGTAATGACTGTTTGCAAGAAACTCTCATTTTCATCATCAACTCTATAACCATGTACAGTAAGCTGGTTATGGGGGCCGGATTTCTTTATGTAGTCATCTGCTTTAGGCATGCTACTGCAAATATTTACACTACATAGCCTATACTGTGGCATGGGGGTTCATGCAAACATCAAGGAAACAAAAAATTGGGTGTTGATTTTGTATATTTTCTCCCTCATTTAGGATCATATTCCTGCTGATACGTGTCTGGTTGTGTTGCTGTTATTGCTTATTTTTTATGGTACAAAGTGTCTCTGATCTCCATTTCAGTCATCGCCCTGGCTGCAATGATGGTGCAGAGACCCAGGATACCCAAAAATGCTGACCAATCCGAGCAAACTGGGCTGTTAGGGGGCAGGGGCTTAAAGAGACAGGTGCTAGAGAGGGTGACTAAAATTGTTTTTTGACCATTAAAGCCTGCAAACATGTTCTAATAGCAACCTCAAATACAAGTATGAACCTGAAAATGAGAAGTGAAACCACGATTGTTAAAATTATGTTCATACTAGAGGGGCAGACAAGGAATCTTAAAAAAATATTTACTTCTTATTGGTGTTGTGGTGGTGTACTATGTGGTATAATTTAACTCATTGATGCTCAGTATTTTTTGGTTGCTGACTCCTTAGGCAAAAGTGTGTTAACTTGGGAGCCCTCATTAGCAGCTGCTTGGAATGTGTAACCGAAGAGCCATTGAATCATTAGAGGAGTAAAAATGATTGAGAAATCTGAAAATAAGGAAACATTTGAGGAAAGATTTAAAAATAAACATCATTTTGAGTAGCAAAAATGTTCTTGCTCATTGACTGAGTAAGACCTCAAAAGGCAGAGAAGGAAATAAAAACTGAAGCCCAGTAATAAAAAGGAAAACAGTGAAAAGGAGCAGCGACATACTTTGTATACACATCTGAGGTACATACTGGAGACTGAAACAACCTTTAAATAACTGCATAGGCCCCCTATGTCTCTCTGAATATGGATCAGTGTTATTCCTTTAGTTCTAGATCAGACATCGGGTGTGCGGTTCTAAAACATTAAGTGGGTCATGGGCTGCTCCCCTTCCCAATGGCAGATTGTGTCAGCAGGCACTGGACCAACTGGCCAGGAAGATCCTGTTTAATTTTTCACCATACTGCAATATTGTACGGTATTAAAATGCATAGAAAGAGGAAAGTCATTAATAAAGTATAGCACAGTTAGTCATATGCACACACACACGCACACACACTGTGTTGACCAAACTTTATGGTGAATGTATGCAAATGTATTTGAAATTTAACTGATGCATAATTGGAGTATTGTGCTGCAGTTTTCATTTATAATAATACATTTTTAAATCAAACATTTGAACTACTTACTGCAAATTAAAGCAGTAGTAAATTTAAACTCTTTCATTGTTCTCATTTAAAATGGTGCTGTTGGTTTACATTGATCTGATCACTAATACCAGCACAGGGAGTGAAAATAGATCACTTCATACAGCGTTCAGTGTAGACAGAGTTCGCCTTGCTTGGCCTGCTTTGTTTTTCAAGAAGTTCTACATGGTTATTTTGGGAGACTTTAATTTATGCTAAGCCCGTATTTGCCCCTCTGCGGGGTGCAGTGACATAATGCTATAAGTCACACTAGACACTAACAATAGCCAGAGGCCACTGGTCAGCTCTGTTTTTAGATGACTGTTGAATCATTTGAAAAAAGATGTCACTTGTTTGCTATTAAGTGCTTTGCCGTTTCCAGCCCGGGGCAGTGGCTGGCCAAGATAAATAACCTTCTTGCGATGTTAGCGGAATTCTTTCCTGGCTAAACAACTAAGCATGACAAGGGCTGCTGCACAGCGTTGTTTTAGCAATGCTCCCGATTTTGGTGTCAAAAGAAATGCTTGACAAAGACATTAATGTTTTATTACTGCCCATAAACACACTGTCAACACAGCCCACTGAACTCTGTATGTCAAATTATATGGCTCAGGAATTGTAGGCATCAGCAAAGATATGGTATCCATCAATACTGTGGCGTTTCCCATGAGAATATTTCCCAGTCATTACTCAACTCTGGTGATCCCACTAGCACTAGAGTGAAATGGTTGAAAAATAGATGGCACTCAGTAGGGCACTTACATTTACCAATTTGTGTGCAGTTTTTAAGATATGTCTGCAAAAACATATTCCTTGGTTATTTAGCAACCTGTTTTACATCAAGAAATGCAGTTTTATAGACCAAGCTTGCTGTATAGCTTTAGGCATGGAAAGAGTACTGTAATATTATCCTCAAGTAAAAGTACTGTTACTTTAAAGAAAATTTACTCCAACACTTGTGTAAAATTGTATCTAGAAAAGAGTTAACAGTGTGTTTCAATTCATACAGCCATTTGCAGCGTCAACAAAGGTCCCCACAGCTCAGCTCAGAATTGAACAAATTTGAACTTATTGATTGACTTAGTTTTCTGTGATAATGACAATACACCATGACAGAGTTGTAAGCCTGGCTGTAGACCTTAACGCCTTGTTTCCACTTTCAACTGGAAGTCCATTCATTCCTATGGGAATCTCCGTGATATCCGATGTGCCTGTGAAACTCCTTCACTCTGTAATATTTTGGTCTGGAATTTGTATTAGTTTTAGAGAGATTATATGACAGTGTGCTAGCTTAGCTGACAGACTGCTAACTAGCCATGGCCTGCCATGTACATGGCAGGCCAACATCTTAATTTATTTGTTGCCACACAATATTGGTCCTGTTTTTGTCCTGGTAATGTTCCAAGTGCATATACCAAATTACTGACGGACATGGCTACACGCAGTTTTTATCAGGGTTTGATTCATCTGTAAAGAAATGCACTTCCTTGCGTTGAACACTAGAGGTATCATCCATATAGTTACAGATTTACAAACACCAGTCACATATGCAAGTGGAAACAAGGCGTTGGTCTTCAGAGATGCCTCTTACACATGTTGAGTTCTGCTAAAACGATATTTCTTCAATAATCCCATGGAAACTTATTTCAGATCACAGATCGCCAGCTCTCACGCATTGACCTTGAGACTCACATCATTGACACTCTTCACATGCTCTTACATCCAATTTTTCAAGCAATTAAAAACAAATATATAGAGTGCGCAGAGTATGGATATATGTAGTGCACAGACAGACAAGACAGAATGGCACAAAGCAACAGCAGCCCCCTAAAACATTGCCTTCACACCAGCCATTGCTTGGATTTGACGAACATCGATTTAATGCTGTTACAGTTCCGGTGCTTGGAGCGGCAAAGAAGCTCAAGAAAAGATTCACATTACAGCAATAATTTCTCACACAGATATTAAATAGGTTTTGTTGAGTATGTGATGTCACCAATGTTCTGATCTAACTTTATTTATTTTTTTATTTTTTAAGTTTCCATAATAGGTTTGTTGAGAAGTACAGATTACTGCTCAAAATATCCCTGATCGTGACCATAAAATTTGAATTAGTTTTGCAGCACACTACTGTAAATTGAAAGTCAACTCAAAGAACACAGCAACATTGAAAATGTCCTCATTTTTTAATAAAATGAATAAGTCATTTACTTCAGAGCTTTGCAAAAATTTTCAATGGATTTCTGTTCAGTGCCCCTGACTATGGCCCAAAAAATGTCTTTTTTTTTTTTCACTTCAAAGACTGGGGTTGGGGAAACTGAAGTAAAAGTTAACTAAATTTACAATGGAATAAATGTCATACATGTCAACTGTCCTATATTTTGTTCCTTTGGAGGTTTGCTGAAATTTTCAATGCGTTTCTGTTCACAGTGACTCTGATTCTGGCCAGAATATTGTAATGTTCTGTAATGTAATGTAAATGTAATGTAATTTTACCATTAGCCATTTAACTTAACAGTTTTGCAGA
>JAPZEB010000001.1:4860460-4874014 GCA_029783705.1 Chaetodon striatus
CAGAACAGGGAAGGTTAGCTCAAATCACATTACAACATCCTAATATATAATTGGTTATGAAATGATCCTCATTAATAGGTTTGCTAACATTTTAATGGGTTGCTCTTCAGAATGAATGTGTCTATGACCATGTGAAATTTGAAATTATTTTACTTTATACTTTTCTTTAAGGCAAATTCACCTCAAAATACATTGTAACAAAGAAAATGTCCTCATGCTATAACTCTTATTAAATTGTTTTCCCAAGAGGTTTGCTGGAATGTTTCATGTAATCATTTTCAAGGTGACCCTACGACACTGTGACCATGTAAAATCTGAAGTAATTTTACCATCTCACTCAAAACTAAATTGAAAAGTTGGCAGCCCTGATATCAGGCAAAGTATTTTTATTCTTGAGTGTACATCGGTAAGCATATTTCTGTATTATGCTGCAATAATAATGAATGCTTTGCTCTGAAAGCTTACCATGTGGATTCATTTAGAACTTTGTACCTTTGGTAAGTTAGAAGCTGTGGGTCTCCTTTCAACAATCAGCGCGGTTACGAATCTATCTGATAACAAAGACAGAGAGTGATGGAGAACACCCTGTCCAAAGCTATTAGCAGACTTTAAGAAAAAAAAAGAGAAAAGCCTACTGGTATTCACTCAGGGGCACTGTGTCCATGACAGTATTTGATAAGTTGAAGATCAGTTCAAAGCCCTCAAGGCCAGGTGTGTTAGTGCTTTAATTTCTTCTTTACGATATTTGGCAATATGTTGAAAAAAGTAACTTGAGCTCAGACTGATATTCAAAAGGCAACGCAGCCCAGATAGCAAAACATGCTTGAATTAACAGTGAAGTATTGTCAGGCAGAAGTATTAAATCTACATTGATGCCTGACATTGAAACCAAATTGAAAGCTCTCGTTATGTTTAATGTTGAATAGGCACCAGATTTTCAATCATGACTGACGATGAATTGACTGATTCACTCATGGTATAAAAAGAATTCCTGGGATTGGATTTGAGTTGATGTTGCCATTTTGAAACTGTGACTATCAGAAACCTTCGCATAACATTTTCTTTAATCGTACATTCTTAAAACATATTGTTTTCAATATTTCAATTTTAATAAAGAAAAATAATATCAATGGGACCACCCCATGTGATTTCACACATGTAGCAATATTTTCCATTTTAAATTATTCCTTTCTGCCTTCTATCCTCTTTGTCTCAGCTTTTCTCTGCTGTGCACTTCTCTTTGACTGACTGAAGGTCAGCTGCAATATCTGTTTGTGTTACAGTGCAGTTCAAAGAGGACAAAAATTAAAAAATAAAAATTAAAAACAATTTGTAGAAAACATAACAAATCTCAACTTAAAAAAAAGACATTACACTACTCGCTATAGTAAACCCAGCAAGCTCAAGGGCAGAGCATAACATTGGAAGAAAACTTTTCCACTCTAATTATATGGGAACTTACTTGTATTTAGAAACCTTAAAATTCAAGGCAATCAGTATTCCAAAAAAGCTATCACATCACTGAATACAGTCACTATTCAGGTGTTCAGGCGTTAACAGTGTTGGGCTCGTTACTCTAAAAATGTAATATAGTACTTATTACTCATTACTCTTTTTTAAAATATTAATATTACTTGACTTCGCACTCCCTGCCAACAGTGATTCATTACACTACTCAGTATATTGCTTTTCCATTACCTGCAGCAACAGTGTTCTTGTCATTTTTCCTCCCAACAAAATCAAAGTAATGGGAATATTTCCATCCATTAACTTAAGCATTTCCATCTTCCAAACTAGCTTGCTGCTTTGTGCCTGCACAGTGCAATGATCACTAAAATGAGTCCCCTGATGTGGCTGTTGTATTTCAAGTCACTAGTGATGTGATAACAAAAGTAACACTGTAACAAGTTTTTTTTTATTTTGGGGTAACTGTAATAGTATTACTGGAATTTTATTTGTAATTAGTTACACTACTTGTTACTGAAAACTACTGTTATTACTGTAACACATTACTGCCCAACACTGGGTGTAAATGTATTTTAAACAATATGAATTATATTCTTCTTTTCCAGCTAATCTGAGCCCAGCTTAAACAAAAGCAAATATAATCTTAGAATGCATCTTGCAGGAAAATTAGATCAACATTATTCATACAGTAGTTTATTGTCATACAAACTTACTTAACATACATTCTTTTACTGCTGTCTCCTTGAAGGACCTCCATCTTGTGTCCCCACCTTGAGCTGACAGTTTAAGTATAAAAGTATAAAATTGGATGTACATAATTTCATTAGTTTGAGCACAAATAGCAAAGATGACATACTGACGTAGTACAGCTTACTGCGGTAAGTTTGAGTTTAGTCAAAAATATAAGTTTGCAAACGATGAGGCAGTATTACAGCAACCCTCAAATTAGTTGGTTGCAATAATTGCCCGTGCCAGTGAGAGTGAGATTGAGACCCTATTTTAACATCAGACAAGCTCCCAGCTAACATTAGCCTGATACTAGCTGTCATATTTTTTAGCATTAAATATGACCATGTTACTTAGTTTGTTAAACATTTACAGCATTGGGTGAAATACAGATGACAAGGTTATAGCAGGTTTAGGGCAGCTACGGCTCAGGAGGTAGGGAAGGTCATCCTCTAATCAAAAGGTCTGTGGTTCGATCCCACAGTTCTCCAGTCTGCATGTCGAAGTGTCCTTGGAATACTTGGAATACTTGTGAGTGTGTGTAAATGGTTAGCTGATGTGCAGATGGCACCTTGTTGGTAACCTCGACCACCAGTGTATGAACATGTGTGTGTGTGTGTGCGTGTGTGTGTGTGTGTGTGTAAAAGCACTTTAAATGGCTGGGAGACAAGAAAAGTGTTATACAAATGCAAACCCTGATACCATCCTTTTAGATGTTTGCAATAAAAAAATCCAACCATTTTGAATGTTATCACTCCATTTAATAGGCGTTACTCGCGGTTATAGGTATAGAAGATATTATAGAAATAGAAGGCACCTGCTACCAAATGTTCAGAATGCCATTATCACCTTATTAAACGTCTGTTGGCAAATTTGTACGTTTCTTTATGTTTCATCAGCACTTTGGTTAAAATGTGGTTATGGATCGGGGGCACAAACAGTGCTGGAAACACATTGATGTCTCGCTAACAAACAACCACTGTTATTGTTTGTTGTTCTCAAACAGTCTTCTACAATTGGCAGTTGTCTCGCCTAGATGTCACACCACCTACCATCCCTTCCATCTCCCAGTGAATATACATGTTGCAACACAACAAGAAACATGACCATTTAATAAATGGACTGCACTTGTATAGCACTTTTCTAGTCTCACAACAACTCAAAGAGCTTTCTACAACTAAAGGTCACATTCACACATTCACACACTGGTGGCCAAGGCTACCATACAAGGTTCCACCTGCTACTTTGTAACCATACATACTGATGGAACAGCCATTAGGACCAAATCAGTATCTTATTTGCGGATACTTCGACATGCGGACTAGAGGAGCTAGGGATGAACTGATGATCTTCCAGTTAGTGGATGATCCGCTCTACCTTCAGAGCCACAGCCAGCATTCTAAACATATCAGCCTGTGTAGCAAGAGCCTTCTCACCTGCACCTATAACATCGATAACCACTACTAATGCCTATCTAATGAAGTGATTGATAACATTTGAACTAGGTGAAAAGTCTACCTGTGAGAACATTGCCCAAAGAACTTTAAAAATTTGGTCATGATGTATTTGTTTATTTGTTTGTTTTACCAAGCAAGCTTGGCCTACTTGTTTGGGTGCTCCTTCCTTACCAGATCACAATCAAATATAATCAGTACACCAATATGACAAGACAGCTGCAGCTGTTAGTTGACTAAGCATTTTCCACAGAAGAAAAGTTACAAATCATCTCTTTTCCACTGGAGGGTGAGAGATGATGAGAGTGTTTGGCAGTTGGAGCAGCTGAATATATCTGTTGTTCAGTTTCCCCCTTATTACATATTGATTATGTAGTTTTCTTTGTCATCTAAAACTAAACAAGTGGCATCACAGTGAAGATGTGCTTTATTTAAATAAAGTGTGTCTCACGCTGCTAAAATGTTTTACCCACAGTTGCCATTTAAATTGAAATATTATGGTGGGAAAGTTGGCAGCAGGCACATTAAGACAATATTGATTTTAGTATTTTAATGTTGAAAACGTGTTGAGTCAATGGGATTTTCTTACATATAAACTGACTGCTGCAAAAATGTTGATTTAAAGTTAAAATTTAAACCTTAACTACCTTGCAACTGTTTCTTGCCACAGCTCAATGTTAAATGAACAAGTTTTGCTATCTAGGTGATGACCCCTAATGAGTTTTAGAGATCAAAAAATATGATTATGTCTTAAGGACTATGAAGCAGAAACTGACTAATCTCGTAATATCTCAGTTTTGACTGTATCTGGTCTCAGTTATCATTTTTGTCATGATTCAGACTGACATATTATTACTGTGTGCCAGAAGAACATTCATTTTTGGGGTCCAAAGTAGAGACATGGCTCACTGAGGTCTGCTTTGATGGGCTATGTTTGATTTTTTGCCCTGGCACAAAGGAGGAAGATTACAGAGTAATTAGGCCACTAGTTGAAGGAATAAGCCTTTGTGATCATGAAAAGACCCTGTCAGTCAATGCCATAGCACATAGACATTTATGTGAGTAAAAAAAAAAAAAAAAAAAAAAGAAAAGTTTAAAATAGCTCAGATGTTATATGAGTCATTTCTTTTCACATAAAATTTCTGCCTGTGGTTTCATTATTACTGCATGAGCAATCATTCTCCATCAAACTTCTTTAAACAACTTCAGTCAGTAGATTCCCCCTGCAGGGAGACCTATGCAGTCATTAAGATGCTGGTTTTAAATATAGACTAAATGTATCTTTTCTGGCAATATGAAATTCATTATTCTATGCATACTGTGTGTAGAGCAGCCCTGAAAAATGATTCAGTTTGCATTAGAAAGGGCACCTGGACAGATGGTCCTGCACCAGCTGGACCTCTGTCTGTGTACATGTGCCCTATTAAATCTCTGCATTATATTCTTTTGTACTGGTGATAACGTCTGTATCCATCTTTTGAAAAAGACACATGAGACTTTGAAAAGAAAAGTGGAGATGGTATTTTGTCACAACAAATTACAAATCGGTGAGACAGAAAGGGCATCTGTTTGAACAAGCAGACAGGCAGTGACCATGCTCTTTCACATTTCACATTTCATAAGCTGTCTTTATCATGTGCGTGCATAGCGACCCAATCAGTGATAGCAGAAGCCAGTAGGGGGGGTGGGGGGTCAGCAGAGAGTAAAGTGCCACTATGATTGATGAGTTACAGCAGAGACAAGGCTTTTATCTTTCACCTCTTTCTCTTTGGCTATGTATCTTTGTGAGCTTTATCTTCCTAAAGCTGGGTGTAGCTAACTTATTTTGGTGACCAGATGTATAAGTGCAGTCATGGAACAGCACACCTTCGGGAGAAGAAACTGGAGCAGGATGAATGCATTGTTGATGGTATGCATACATTCTCAACAGGTGGAGCTGAAGTGGTCTCGGGTAATGACCAATCAAGTAAGTGCAGTTGGTCTAACTCTGCCCGTTCCAGGGCTGTCTTTCATCACTTTATTGCAAGGCACCACCATACTTCCCTGTAACTGTAGAGGAACAAAGCATTTACAGGTTCTCTTGCATAAATGCCCTCTGCTTGTGTAACACAAAGAGGATAGTCACTAAGTATTGCAAGCTTGTTTTCAGTGTTTCCTACACTGTAGCATCTAGCTACACGTTGGCCCTGCTACACATTAACCCTGCCTCTGTCCACGTTAGCTCTCCTAACATTACACACATGCTTCATCCAACTTTCCTTACAATTAGCAGAAATTTTACATGAAAAAAAAAAAACTGTAGTTCCAGTTAGTACAAAAATAGATAGGCACTACTGTAATTTCATACTCTTTAAACGTAACTTTAAAGCAGCAAGACTAAGTCCATAACCATGCTAGCTGCCCTGTGAGGCTTGCTCACAACGACAATGCTAACATAGTAGTGGGAAGCTATCATTTTTACCTTGTTCACCATCCTAAATTAGCAAGCTATTATGCTAACATTTAAAAAATCTGTGACATCATCACAATGTAAAGGCTATCGGCCAAGTGGGAACTAATGGGTTGGACCAGTGGAAGAAACCCTAGTGTGCATGTTTAGTGGGCCACATACAGTGGAAGTAAATGTTGAAGCCAAAAATTTTTTTGCACCTGGCGAGCAAATCCATTGCAATGATTAGGTGTCATCTTGGCATTCAGTATCTTGGCGTAATAATAAATCTGTGGTGTTTGTGCATCATGTTGTTATCACATTTTTATCACACATGACTGCTGTCCAGTGCTGAAGTCTTTCACCTTTGTGCATCAACAATGTTTTTGTTATCGCCTTGTGGTTACTTGTACATCTCACTCAAGTCATCAAGATACAATGCCTGGTCAGTGACTTCCAGCATCAGACACCAACAAAAAAAGCTGTCCTTTCCCATCGGCATATGCGGCCAGTCGCCGTTGTAGGTTACCAGCACCCAACAACTTCAGAAGGAAACGCAGCACGACAAAAGGGAAAGTTAAGGCAGCAAAAATCCAAGTATGGAGGACAGGAGGGTCGTTGATGGGCCCAACAACCACCAACTTTCATCTGGGAGGCAGTGTTCACTTCCCGTAAAACTGTAAAGCCAAAACCTGGTCTTTTTTCCTAAACCCAACCACATGCTTTTATTGCCTAAAGCCAACCATGTGTGAGTGTTGGCAAAACTGGAGCACATGCGTTTGTTGTTGAGGGGGAAAATTTCCTATGAAAACTGAAGTCTATTTTGAAAAAGGGGCAATGCATATAACAGGCAGAACTTAACACAGCTTTGCAGAACGTCAACAACTAACACACCCAGGGTACTTTGCACATCATACAGTATGTGGACTTGGAGAGTGCACAACCAAACGTCCACATGTAACGAGGTTGGAGTGAGAATCAAATAACATATCCTTTTATATTGAGGAATGATAACTTCCTTATAAAGTACCACTGAAGTCAAGAAAAGGTACACTTTTCTTAGCACCCCCACCTATTGGTCATGCTCCCACTTAGCAGGGAGAGAAATCATGATGCCAGCCATTCATACAACACTAGTAGTAAGGATACAGTTGCTCTGTTCATGATTAAGTGCAACAACATATACAGTAACTTACTGTAGTTCCCTGGCAGATTGGAAAAGAGGACCGTGTTGGCTTTCTGTTCTAAATGCAAACTTTTGTTATGTGGGCGGTGTGGTGTTGTTCTAACCTTAACAAAGCATCTTGCCAAAATTTTAACCATGAACTTAACATTCAACACGTTGAACATTGTTTTAAATTTTTGTCGCAATCAAACTCTTGGGTGGGTCTCCATAAAATCCATGACTGCATATAATCTTGGATTCATTTGAAGAAACTGTATTGCAGTGTTTGATTGCAGATGGAAGTGAATCGGTGTAGCATTAATGTAATGGTAATGTACTGTGAAATGCACACTTATTTGCGACAGGTCTGCTTCATGATTGCTACTCTGCCACATTTGTTCAGAATTAATGCACCTATTTGGATTGCAGGAAAATGCTGAGTCAGACAAATGGGATATTGTATTGGTGGTATGTTGCCCAATAACTATGATCCCCAAACAATGGATGCAAATGACAAAGTATATGGGACTATTATTCTTCATGAACTTTTTTTTGTCTGCATTAAAAAGGCAAAATGATAAACACACTAGTGTGCATCCACCTCTATCGACAACTGTTCCTCTCTGTGGCTCCTATGGAAAATCCAATTTTACACACCATGGCCTTTGTAGATTACTTTCTATTTCCTCCACCCAATTTTTATGAAGACATTGTGATTTTATTAACCAGTAAATACAGTTCTGTGTCACATAGTATGCATAGACATACATAAAGATCCATCAGACAGAGGCTGAGATATGGAGACGTGGATATTAAATCAGAGCAGTTAGTTCAAACCTGTTGTGGTGCACTGTATCCTTTCCATAGTCATAATCCCTCAACACCCCCCAACCCCACCACCACAAGACTACCAGAACTGTTTGCTGATAAAATGGTGCTTCATCATTACACGTCTGTTACACTAAGAAACATAATGTTCATTATTTATGTCATGTGAAGGCAGCCGGAATGTTCCGGCTGACAGATTTGTTTTACTTTTCACACTTTGCCAGGTAACTCCTGAGAAGAAATGTTTTCTACCTTGTAGTCTTACCTCATCACGACTCAGACAGAGTGAAAGAAACTATGCTAATAAAAAGGAAATAGAAAGAATCAATTGTTATCTGTAAGAATGAAACTGCTATTGTATGTTGATGAAAAAAAATTGCAAATTTACAATGCAAACACAGCCTCATCCTCTTCAGTCTGAAATAATGCAGGGACAGATGTCGCATGTCATCACCTTCTCTTATTTTCTCTCTGCAATGTTTCTTGTCACTTAAACATGAAGAATTATAAATATGATATTCAGCGAGTGATGTCCTCTGGTGATGTGATGAACTCTTGTCCCCTCTCTGCTCAAATTTTGCCCTTTTTTTTTCCAATTTATAGTTATTTTTTACTAAAATGACTTTAATTACAGATTGGTGACAAAGTAAAGAAAAAATGTGCCACAAATGGAAGGAAAAATGTCAGCAAGTATAGTATAGTGTGGCTTGTCATCCCTTAAAACAAAGGAATGCTGACTTGTAGGCCCTCATCACAAGTTACCTCTATCCGTTGTGACAAGTTTAACTGAAGAATAAAGACAAATTTTGATTTTGAGATAGTAAGTGAGTAGCAATACATAACCCACTATTATCCAGACATGTGGATAACTACCTACCTACCTACCTACCTATCTATCCATCCTTGAACCTCTTCTCCTTCCGTCTCTTGCTTTACCCTAACACTGAGCGTGTGTGAGTCAAGTGATGAAACATCCTCCATTAGCCTGGCTCACCTTCACAAGCAGCCTGGCACTGTGAACAGTGATTAAGCATACTTTCCACTGTGTAACATACTAATTTAGTAAAAGGCCCAAAGCATAGCAGCTCCCTTCAGTGATCATATTTTTCTCAGTAATTAGTGTGGCATTTTTGTCTCCTATGAGAGCAATCCATTTTAGCTATTATGAAGGGGTTCTTTGTTTAAAAGTGCTCATTTGTTTCACAGGCATATTGTTAGGATCACAAAAGCAAAGATTTGCCCAATATTCTTGTTGGACGTGTGCACTTTCCATTCTGACTTTCTGAAATTGGACTCTTTGTTAAGGCCTTTGTCCTTTCATAACTATTGCCTAACTCTACATCAGCGCTGAGCTGTTAGCATCTTTTAGCTTGTTTGGGTTTTGCAGCCTAGAGCTATTTTGGTTCATCCTCACAGCTTCATCTCCAGAATAAACTGCACACTACAAACATGAAATCTCTAAAATTAGCTCATGAACATAGAGGAATGAGTCTGATCTCATTATAGAGAACAAAATAAAGCAAAAAGAGAGTAAATATTTGAGTTACATTTATCCAGTGGACAAAAACACAACTGTGCTAAGTGCTAATGTTGCTCTGTATCTCCTGAATGTGTCTATAGGAAACTGTAGGCTAACAAGGTTTACATTCCAACTTTAAAGGTGATAATATGGCAAAGTTGTGTTCACATCCCCTATCTGCTGCCATCTAGTGCCCCAAAAATGCAGTTATTGCAGGTTTAACACTGCTACTGCACATTTTACAGAGATGAAATAACAGTCTGTGTGTTGTATTGATGTGAGTCACACTCACATCCAGAGCTCTCTCCAGAGGAGTAGCGTCAAAGAATCCCTGAGTTCTGACTCACTACCAGAGTGGGGAGGCTTACGTTAGCTTACTGAGTGCCAAGTTAAGGAGCCAAAGCAAGATTAGACTGCATCACACTAATGGAAACAAATCCATACAAGTATTCTGGGATATTCCTACAGGGATATAGGATCACTGCAGTGTCTCTGCTGTCTACAGTAGTATTTAATATGCATATAATATGCCTGGATCACTGTAATCAGCACAAAGTCCTGGTGAGTTTATTTTCACCTGCTTCAAGGTATTTTATCTCCTGCAAACACAAAATCTGCTTCATTGTCATTCGTGTCATTTGCTCTGTGATCAGGCCTGTTTAGTTTGGGAGAACAGCTGCTCAGATCCGGCTGCTCCTCATAATGCAATCAGAAAATCAACACATTTCCGGAGTCCCCAGGTGGTTTGACCTGCTACAAACACTGCCATTGCGTAATAGGCAACTGAAAACAGTAGGTGTGTTCAGAGGTAAAATGTTATGCATATCAAGCTTCCTCGTAGCCTTTTGCTGTTTCCTCAGCCTACTGAGGATAATTGTGCAGGAGCTTATTTATTTGCTCTGTGCCTGATGCTGTGAGCGCAGTAACAAGAGGAGGCAGGATATTTTAATCAACAAAATAAATAACGTTAAATTTCTGAATAAAGAAATCTCTTAACATCACCAACACACTGTAAAAACACCTTGCCATTTAGCAGCTGCGGCAGGCGGCAGTAGTGTGCTGATGAGAACGTAAAGAGATTATTATGCTGTACTTTTTCTCAGGATAATGGAGATTTCATTTTTTTTATTTACCACATGGTGTAAATGTGTCTGTCTGGATTATGATTATCACTCAGAAAGGCTGAACTATGCATTACTGCTTTATCATGAATGTTATGGAATGCATTAAAAATCTCTTTCTCATGGTATTATTGTGTTTTATGTTGTTCAGTAGAGTCTGGGTGTGATAACGACAGAGGACGGTAAGAAGAGTGATGGCAGGATGAGAGTCTCCAAGACTCCCAACCTCTAAGTACGAGTTCCCCTCCTCCTTACAAATCCCAACAGGGCTTGGGAATCGACACCACACTGTGCAGCGTTCACTGTAGGAGCTAATCCGCCATATGTTGTTGGTTACTGGCATTTATGGAGCAGATTCTACCTCTGTGAGTGGAAAGTTTTGACCGAAAATTTGTACAGATTATTTTTTAATATGCATCTTAAGATAAATTACAATAACTTTGGGGATGCTTTAACTTTTCATCATGCTAAAAGCGAAACAAGGAAATTCCCATCAGCCTCAACTGTTCTGAGGCCAAATATTAGCATGCTAACAGACTAAACTAAGAAAGTGAACATGGTAAATACATCATAAATACTTGCTAAATGGATATTTCTGCAAACATTCTTCTAAATGAATAATGCAGATTAAGCCATATATTTAAGTCATATTGCTTGTTTTTAGAATAGATTATTTAATAACAAACAAACCATATATATTTTGTGATTAATTTGTTTTTTCAATTTGTTATAGATGTCAAAAAAAAATTTTTTTCTGATTAATATATTTCACCGTAGCTTGTTACAATCCAGCATGCTACACATAGCCTACTGTAACTTCTGACATCAGCACTGAACAGTTTTGAAAAATATCTGTTTTTTTGAGTGGTACTGCAATGCGATATGATATGAGATATTGGAGGTAATGCTAATTTTTACATCATTATTCCCATTTTAACAACCTTTAAAAATGATTATGGTAGGATTTTTGCAGGGATCTGTACCAAGCAAAGATGTTTCCTTAAGTCTGTAGTATATGATGTGCAGACCAGGACATCTCTGCTGCACAACAACATTTTATAAATATTTAACATTTAATCAAAATGGTACGCATTTCGCCTTCAACAAATGTTGTACCTCCTATGATTGGAAAACTTGCAGTCTTGCTGTGTCAATAAAGTTTGTAACAATACATTGTTATGTCCTTTACGGGCACCTGCCAAGCCAGAATTGGTCAGCACAGTAACAACAAATTACTGTCACTTGCTTGTGGTCATTGCACCATGGTTGTGAGCACTGCATATATTGCTGGTTGAGTGTGGATGAACAGATGTGGCATGGGAAAAAAAAACAAGTATGAAGATGTTTTATTCTGTTGTTGATTTTATATAAAGCTTAGTTATTTAATGTATGTGGCTTAATTATACTTGTTGCACCTGCCATGGTGTTCATGGTGTTCTCTTTTGTGGTTAATTGTAGTGAGGCTATACAGAGGAAGGCTGTTATGTAATTGATAATTAGTTATGTGACATCTATAGAATGCTGAGGAATATATCCATTTAACCTTTAAAACATGTAATGTACACACTTGACCTACTTGTTACTTTTATCTTTGTGCATTTTTACACAAGTATTTTACTTTTACTTGGATAAAATGTATTTAAAGGAAGGGTCCTTTTACCTGAATAAAGTATTCTAGTATTCTTTTCATCCCTGCTGATTCCCTTTCTGACCTTTGATGATAATGACTGAGATATCACCACTGATGATGGTTGGTGGGTACATGTGTGATGAATTAATGACATGTGCTTTAAATAGCCACTGCTGTGCGTAAGTACTGCTGCTCTGGTGTTGCTTAAGAACCTCTACAATGCAACACATCTTACTTTTAACATTGTTTGCCTTGCCACTCTTGCCGTAGTGTGTCTACTGTATGTCTATTAACGGCTAATTGTAGAAATCAGTGGAATATAGAAATCAAGCCGCATGCAGCCTCACAGATTTGCAAAGCGTGTAACACCATGTGTTGGACCCCTGCTGTTTGGAAATGTAAAAGCTTTCCTGAAAATTAAATAAATGCGATATCAATCTGTGACAGAGAGGAGCAAAACCGACATTTATTTATGTGAAAATATTGGAAGTTGTTACACTAACCATATGAAAGATGAAATTAATTCAATAAAAGACTGCACAAAATGCATTGTCGAGAAACACACAAGTGTGTCGCGGAACAACAGGAATGTGAGCAAGTGAGTAAAACAATCCGGCTGTGAGATAATGAGACGGATCGCTGACTAGATATGGAAGAAGAGATGAATAGATAACAAAATTACCTGAAATATTTATAACCTCTGTCTCTTTCATCACTGCTTTCCTCATAAGCCATTAAAGGGCCCTTTTGGGACCTCTTAATTGAGTTCCTTTTCGGAACAGAATATGAAAGGCTTCTTTTTATTCCCCCCCACCCCTTTTCATCTGGAGAATGGGCTGATTAAAACACGGAGAATGGAAGTTCTAGTGGGAAAGTTCATTGCAATCAGGGGTGCAACTTGAGTGATTAACTCAGTCTTCTGTAAGACATTAAGTGGACATAGTTATTGAGTCTGGACAGACGGCAGCTTTACACACATACTCAAGTCTTTACAAGGCCTGTAGCTTCCACTGAGGACACATATTGAGGTCAGGTTTTTTTTTTTTCTTTTTTTTCTGGGAATTTGGGGAATGTTCACATTCTACAATGAAAAATGTACACACGCTGGGTATTTCACATGCTGATTCAAGTATGTCTTAAATCCACAGCTTTAATCAACACAGTCTCACTCCGATCTTGTCCATTTTCATAGGAAATGTACAGTTTCCATACAGTC
>JAPZEB010000001.1:4877806-4900641 GCA_029783705.1 Chaetodon striatus
CCCTTCAGTTCAACATTTTTTTGATAGATATATCTATCTATCCATATAAATATATATATATATATATATATATACATACACATATGTGTGTGTGTATATATATATATATATATATATATATTCTGAATTACTAAACACTCCAGACTCCACACCTGACAAGCCATACTTGCACTAATCTACAATTCCACTAACGAACATCTTGATATTTTCTTACTTTTACTGGCAATGATATTAACAAGTGTGGGCTCGAGGCTCATTCTGCTGCTCTCATGTTGATCATCTGAATGAGACTGTCAATTAAATGCTGTCACTGCAAAATGAGCACTGATGAATTTTAGCTCTGGATCCGTGAATAAGTCTGACTGTCTTATGGATGATCTGGAAAATGATGCTCTAAATGAATAAGGAAACAGTAAAGATAAGCAGAAGCCCAGGAGAAATCCTTCCCCTCAGAAACACAACACAGGACCAAAATGCTTTCAGATTCGCTCTCATACAACCAGCAATTTCACCAAAAGAGAGACTTGCATGACTAACCGCAGCTCTTTGGCTTCTCCTGTAGTCCCACACTGCCCAGAGACACTCTTCTTCTTTTAGCATTCAAAAGCAGACCACTTAACCTTGAACCCACTAGCTAGCAGCCCCTCGGCCCCCGCTTACTCCACCTCTGCTCCGCTACAACCTGCTGTGTATCTCAGACGATGGCCTTGAGGAGCTATCATACCGGAGAGCATAACCAGGCTGCAAGCAGCACCTAAAGGATGTTAGCTGACTGAGAGCTGGCCTGAATAAATAGCCCACACTCTCGTGCACAGTGCCTTGAGTCTTGGCTCGGTAATCTGGAGGCCAATTGGCCTTTGCTTTCTCTCCTGCCTTGTAAGTACAGTATGTATCTGAAAAGGTCACGAGAGAAATAGCTTTAGTTAGGGTGTGTTTTTTTTTTTTCTTTTCTTTTTTTTTTGTATGGGTGTAAAGCTTGGATAATGCAGACAGCTTTTGTGTGAGTGAAAGGGATTTTCAAACAATAACTGCATGTTTTAATGTACCATGTTAAAACACTTTGGTGCAACAAAATAAAAATGAGTCACCTTGAAAACCAAATCTATTCAACTTTTGATACAATGACTGAAGGATAAGTTCTGGCTGTCACAAATGCTCTGGTAGCTAAAAAAAAAAAAATAAGGAATGTGCAATATTCCTTTTAGTCTGCATCAGCCAGCAAAGTTACAATAGACAAAAGGATCCATAACTGAAACCCTGATTCACTCACTTTGTTCAGCAGTTCGGATTCTAGTGTATGAGCTAGTCAACCCTGTCTCCTATGAATAATGTTGGTATGAAACCGTTCTGCATCAGTGATTTATATCCAATGGCGGTTTGCAGTGCCTTTGGTAGAACTAGTGAGATATTCATATAGTGCAGAAAACAGGAAGTGTGTGGAGGTTCCAGGTCACGTTATCATAGCAGTTCAGGGTCACTACTTGTCTTGTTGAAATGTATTTTAAAATGATTGGTCTTTCCTTTACTGTAACTATTCCCCCTAAGCATTCTCCTTCAGTTGCTTTAGTTGAACTGCTATTTAAAGCAATTCCTCTCAGCTGTACAAAACTTTATGGGAACCTTTGACAAATTGTTTTTGTTTACATCCCCCTCAGTGTTACTGTTTTGGTTCACCCATACGATATTGTTTTGGTCGCAGCAGGCTGCCATTTCAGCAAAGAAGCTCTAAAAACCCACTGTATGCTACCTGCTCAGCACCAAACAGCAGAACAGGCAAACATTTAGCAGAGTCAGTTATTTCAGACCAGGGCCAGCTTTAGAATTTTTGGAGCCCTAGGCGAAATCTGTTCAGCACGCCCCCGCAGCCATCAATTCCTTACCCATGCCTCCCATGTACACTGCTTACTTTAGACTGTTACCTAACTTGAATATATCCAATTTTGAATATAACATAATTGTGCATCCTGTTCCTTCTCTCACACACACATACACACAATGTGGCTCAGGGGTAGAGCAGGTCGTCCACCAACTGGAAGATCAGCGGTTTGATCCCCGGCTCCTCCAGTCCGCATGTCCAAGTATCCTTGAGCAAGACACTGAACCCCAAATTGCTCCCGATGATGCTTCCATCGGTGTGTGAGTGTGTTAAAAACTGAGTAGCAGGTGGTACCTTGTATGGTAGCCTCGGCCACCGGGATATGAATGTGTGAATGTGACTTGTGTAAAAAGCGCTTTGTAGTAATGGAGCAGTACCACCTCCTGTGGTACTGCTCCATTTCGTCCTTATCTGTAAGCTTTTAGTAAACATGTACAAATCTAAATAAACTGAAAGCGAGTATGGACAGAGGGCTCCATTCCTCACTGTCTCTGTATCTAACATTGGACATAAATGAGTCCTTAGTTGGCACGAGCAGACTTTAGGTAGCACAACATTCTGCAGATAAATTAATTAACATTCTGTCTGATATACTGGAAATAAAACAGTCATGTGGTATAACATTTGCCCCAAAATGTCTTGCTAATACAAAACAGTTATGTATTTCTTACAGGACAAAAACAGTAAGATCAGAAAACTTTCATTATAGTATAAGAAACACTCTGGAATGTGTTCACAATCAAAACCTGTGTTGGTTTAAGCAATCTGTCTCCCCACCTGAGAGATTTATTTAGATTGTCTTAGATTGTCTGTTACACTAAGAATAAGAAGGTCACAAAGCAAGCAACACCAGTAATCTTGTCCAATGTTTGATAATGTTGTTTGTTTTCGAGAACAATAAGATTAGCATAGCAAGTCACTCAATAAAAATGTCTTCCATGCACCAGCTGACCTAACAGTGCTTGAATTTCATATGGCATTTGCTACCATGCTTGTGTTCAGCTCATTGTTTGGCAAAGCTTAAGGCTCACTTGGTTACCATTCTGTGAATAACATGGGAGCTTTATGAGGATTATGCCAAAGCTTCATGGCTCAGATTGGTTTTCAGGATGGAGAATCCAGACACAAAGTGTAGACCACTGTCCTTTTCCCAGAGCCTTTGTGAATGTCACATGCTGGCATGCTTGGCACAAAGTGTGTGAGCAAGGCAGCAAAGGCAAATGAAAACTGGCCATGAACGCAAATACCATCAGAGGAACGGTGACAGACATGGCAAAAGGGCAAAATCTGACACACATTGGTTTCCACTGGGGAACAGGCAGCTTTATGAAGAAACGCACACACTGAGGAACTGCTGTTACTATTTGAAACACCACCCGTTGAACATATGACACTGTTGCTCTTAACTGCAGGCATTTACAGCTCAGAGTCATTTCTCACCACTGACTCATATTCCAACTGCTTTTTTTTATTTTCTATTTTATCAGTCGCCTGTTCTACCTGCCAGTCATCTCAAGCTCTCTAAAAGCCTGCTTCTTCTCCTTGTCTCTCCTCCGCTCCCCCTCCCTGTATCTGCTCTGAAGGGGTCACTGCAGTTAGAGGGAAAACAGACCCAGCAGTGGATTTTCAATTGAATTGTCAGAAGCTGGCTGTTTTAATAAATCCTGTCCAATAAAAGGGCAGGGAACCTTTTGTGAAGTGGCTTCACCCATGACGCTCAGCTTGGGCGCTCTCTGGTGAACCTTGTCTGCCAGAACCAGCTTTCCCAAGATAAAAAGCACCTGGCAGGTCTTCTCTGGATAAGGGACACTTTGAAAACACAGAATAAATAAACGATCGAAACCAGATAGTAATATTGCAATTGTTATGGAAACACAATACAAGATTGTCCCTGCTGATTAAAGCAAAATTAAACACGTAACCCAAATAACCAGTTCTGATTATTACTCTTTCTGATTCCTGTAGGATAATAGAAACAAGTTAATTCCATTATCTACGCAAGTTCTTATTATAAGTTATATTATTGTATGAATTATTATATTATTACAAGCCGTAAGCAACACTGTCATATTCTAAATTTGATGTTGATAGCAAACATTTGCCTGGATACAGATTCAGCAGACACAAAGCACTAAGTTAGAGGTGTTTCTGGCCACCTGACAAATAGCAGTCCGATAGTCACTTTCCTTTTAGCTCTATTTTGGTCTCCACCAACCCCTGAGGGAAATATCTAGCTCTGGGGTGTCAAAAAATGTTAGTTTATGGGCCGCATACAGCCCAACTTGATCTCAGAGGGGCTGGACCAATAAGACCATCACAAAATGGTTAATATAACAACATATATAAATAACAACAGTTCCATTTCCCCCTTTATTTTCTTGTAAATAAGTACAGGTATATTCTGTACATGTTAATCCTTTATAAAGCACACAAAGAAGCTGAGATGTCTCAAAAAAGTAAGTGCAATTTCAATAATATGTCTCAGTTTTCCCACATTAAGTCGCTCTGCTTCTCAGTGATTACATGTGTAATCTGCTGCTGGTTGATGATATTTTGCTCAAAGTATTTAGTGTTTTTCTCAGAGAACTATATTCTGGTCGGGCTAATAAAGCCTCTAAACCAGCATTTTACATGAAGCAGCTACTCACTATTTAACTTGCTCCACAGGCCATGTGTTTGAGAACCCTGATCTAGTTCTTTAGCTGGTAAATGCTCTGTTATGCCCACCAGCTAGTCACTAACTTTGTCTGTCAGACGGTCGTTTGGTTCTTAGCAGGCAACATACAGTAGGTTTATGCGGGCCAATGGGCTTGTCACTTCGAGCAACTCATTTCAAATTACACAGTCATTTGACATATTGTTGATATAAGATTAGATTTTTTAATTGACTTTGCCTTTTGACTTAAAAATACTTGATACCTCCCTCAAACTATTTAAAAAGTGTGCCATGAATCAATTCATCAGTTCTGAATTAGCTAATGTTAGCATCATTCATTCCCAGTGGGTGAAACCTTGAATCCCCAGATCCACTTTGTCTGAACCAATCTGACAGCATCTAGCAAAAATGCAGGAGTGCCAGTTGACAAAAATGATACCAGATCTAATCTTGATCACACTCAAAAACTTTGTGGTGGATAACAAAAAATGAATTCCAGTGTACAAAGCAGGCAGGTCCAAAATTACAGGGGAAGATACAACAAAACAACTAAGTCAAGGCCAAAATTAAATCAGTTGGTGACCTAATGTGGGTGCTATGAGCTAACTGTGGCACTAGCTAAGAGTGCAATGTCTGTACTGCTTTTTATGATTAGGTTCAGTCACATTTGTATCACCAAATAAGCATTTTAAAAAGCATTCATGATTTTTGTAAACGTAATATATCATTACTCTGTTGTTAGAATGGCATTTTGGTGAGGAGCACATTTGTTAGTACTCGAAACTCAATCTTTAGGACTTGAGACCTGACTTAGGACTTGACTCAGAATTTCCCTGTCTTGATTTGGGACTTGAAAGACTTGGTCCCACATCTGTGATTTCATATAAGACAGTGAAGTGATCACGTTTGTTGTAAATGATCTGTTGTCCTACTGTTGAAGTGGACATTAAAGTGGACCAATTTACACAGAGAAAGCTGTGCTCTTGCTTTACCAACATCCCAAAAACAGTTTTAATTCAGCAGCTTTCAAGTTTATAGTTACACTGATATAAAAATACTGACAAGGGCGGATTTAAATCCAGATTACATAACTTATATTGAGCATCGTGGTGCCTCCAAGTAGTAATTACAGGTTAAGGAAAATACTAAAACACACTAAAACACACAGCAGAAGCAGCAAACTGACAGTAATGTCATTATCAGAGAAATATCTATCTACCACTACTGACATTAGATAACATAAATCACCACAATCTACTGGTCACACCAGACCAAATAAGGTTGGGAGGAAAAATCTACTGAGTGTATTCTGTTCAGTTTTAGGCTGCCTTTTATTCCTCATGAATGCCTTTTGATTTGTACATATGAGAATGAATGTGCTATATACAATAAATCTTTAACTCCACTAATCATGTTTTTGTGTATATAAGAACATACTGAATAACAGCAATAACCTTGGTCTCTGACAACTGTGCATGGCCACCATATACTTTTGTTTTTGTATTTAAAGGGTAGACCTTTAACACACCTGCAGTAGCAGCAACAGGGCATATTTTTTAACAAGAGTGGCTAGCCAGCTCCCCAAACACAGTGTTCTGACAGTATCATCAGCATCATGATGATGATCAGCGCTTAGCACGCTGCTCCTCTGCCTGGAGCAGCGAAACGGCGAGGCAGAGACCGAGGAGAGGCAAGAGGGCAGCGTCAGACAGGCAGAACACTGGCAGGAGGTTGGCGGGAAGTGACAAGAGGGTACGTGAGGATCAGGGAAGATGTGAGTTGGTTTGGTTTGAGTAGCATAAAATCAAGGGTCAGAGTGCTGGTTCTGTAGTCAGTATTGCTTCTTGTCTTCGATCTTAAAATGAGTGGCCATGCTGCAAAATGCCTCCAGCATGGGCGAAAGGGCAAATGATTTAACAGTTGATACATTTCTCTGTCTGTACTTTACACATTTCAGGTTTCATTTGGAGAAATTATCCAACAGATTGAACAGACACCTTCACATGTAAAGGGGTCATCAAGCGGCTTATGCAGTCAAGCTATATTCATTTATTTATACTGCAAGTTATCACAAGAGAATCTAAAAAGGACTCTTCAAGGAAATATCCAACATGTAAATATAATATTTTGCAGCCAAACCTCCATCCTGTCAGGCTCACAGAGGTTTGGAGGAATTGTTGTTGGGATAGTGAGACATTTGGGAATCCCAAGGGAGCCATTTGATTGGCTGTGACATTGAAAAAGCGTTCCTCCAGAAATTGGCTTTGTTTGTTGTTGAGCACCAGTGCCAGACTCCACCCTCCTGGCATCATTTTATTTAAAGACTCAATTTTATCAACAGCCTTTGTGAGCATGACAAAATCTGGCTATGAAAGATTATCCTTGACCTGATAAAAATATTACAACTTAACCAAAGTTATGCAGCTACACAGCATCACCAACATTACGACTTCATCAAAATTTGAGCCTTATGAAGATAGATTATTGCATTTAAAAATACATTGCATTAATACAAGTATTATGACGTAAAAATCGTTACATACTGTGGACTGAAATCAATAAGTCAGTAAAAACACAAAAGTGTTGCACAATGCATGTACAGAGATTTACCACCAATAACAAACTCCCCACTTCAATTAGAATTAGACTCTTGGCCTTGAGAGATCATGATGCAATGATCTGCCCATTCATGCGGCTGCAGTAGCTCCCGGCTTGTCGAGTCCTCCTAAATAATTTGACATGGGCAGTAGGAAGTAAGATTACTTTAGATCGGCATGTATTTCTCTTATCTATACGGTGCAGTTTGGAGATAAGAACTGATCATCCATGCTGGCGCTGTGTACTTACGCTGCATGAGATGCATACAATTATGCAAATGGCGTCGAAAGTCATAAAGCCTTGTTCAAGCCCGAGAATCCCCCGTCTCCCTCTTTTCCCCTTCACTCCTGTTCTCCACTCTTTTGGCTGCAGAGAAAGCCCACAGCTTTGGATGCCAGTGAAGGCGGTGCTGGTGCAGCAGGCACGCATTTGTAATAAGAGACGGGCCAGGGAAGAAAGCAAGCTTGGGGGAAATATTTCAAAAGTAGGAACAGGATGAAATGGGACCTTTCTGACAGAGTTGCATCTGTTCTGTCAGCAGCTGTGCGCTGATGTATTCATCAACATATAGAGTGGTCGGTCAGGCCTCTCAGCTGTCTGATCACAGATTGCCTCCACTGTGGTCAAGTATCAACACAGTTAAGGGCCTTGCAGCGTGTAGGTGCTGTAATTATACAGTGCAAGTGGTGTGTGCACAAGCACCCTTACCTGTAACACTCTTCCCTTTTTTTCCCCTATCGGACAAATTCAAGGTGTCCTGTGTACAGTACTTTACCTGATCATACAACAAAAATATACCCTTCATTTACATTAAAACAAAGATACACTGCCCCGCAGACTCAGAATGTAACCTCCAGGATTTAATGCAGCTCACTGAGATCAATACATTTTGTCCGATTCTTAGACGGGCAGTGAATATTTAGCTGCGACTCAGAGCAAAGGTTTCTATACCTTAAACAGATAAATGTACATGAATAATTCATATTAAGGGTGTGCGGGTTACATCACAGCCACTGTCAATGATAATCAGATGATGCTGATAAGATAATTTGTATGGTTCCCACAACACAAGGGCAAAGAGGATAATCATACTTTCAGATGAGCTGGGACAATACGTAACATAATGAGCATGACGTGGAAACCCTTCAATACGGCGCTGCTCTTTTCCCAGCATCAAGACATCTAGGATGGATAAGATCATTATCAGGCGGCTTTGGCGTGTACTACATTAGCTGCGCAGAGTGATTATTGGAACCAACTGAATTACGAGGCTGATTTCTGAACCATTACTGTGGCGGTTATCACAGACTGGTGGTAATAAAGGAATCCAGAGTTTGGATGATGATGGAGGCGAGTTATGAGGGGATGAAAGTAGGACACCACGGCGCAACGTTTGACTTGGAAACTCACATAATCATGATGGATTTGAGAGGACATCTGGCGCGCAGATTGGCCATCAAACCAATGTATTATATATGTTTTTTGTATTTGTCTGATAGTACAAAGACAGGGCAAAAAAAAAAGGGGCGAATAGAAAGTCAGAGTAATGGAACAAGACCGCTCACTTGTCTCTTATTTTTCATTTTTGTGACAAATTGCTGACGAGTGTGAGGTTTCAACATAAGCCTCCAGTTCTCAGACAAAGGTTCTGCCATAAAATGACAAATATCATCAGGAGAAACAGCGCTAACAGAAGAATGTCAAAATGTGGCGTCATAATTTGTGATTCAAACAAGATGCAAAGCAAGATGTTTTGCCTCCAAAACATATTTTCACACTTTTGTCATCAGTCTGACAGAAAGTCTGCTAACTGAACTCTAAGGTGGCTCAACACACACACACTGCAACCATAGAAAATTATTTGCATAGACCAAAACACAATCAAATGACAAAAACAGCTTTTCTTATTGAACAATATGCAGCATTCAGACAACACAACCAATGCAGAGATGCTGCACAGATGCACAGAAAAAAAGTTAAAACACAAAGAGGTCACTAAAAACTGACAATCAAGCTGTTGTTGTTGTTCATGTTGCCATGGTTGTGGCTCATGGAGTTACTTTCTCCATGACACAGGACCCTTTCACACCTACCTTGTTTGGTCTGGACTTATGGGATTTTCTGTTTTGATCTGAACCAAAATTGCAGGTGTGAAACTTCTCTCAGATGATGGTTTAGACCTTGGTCCAACGAGCAGAGGTGGTCTCTGTCTGGGTGAATCTGACCCTTGGTTCAGTTCATTTTTAGTTTGAAAGCTTCTTTTTTTTTTTTTTCAATGCATCAGACTTTCAGACTAATTACAGGAAGTTCTGGCAGGCTGTCGTCAGAACCAGACAAAGGAAAAACAATGAAACAAAACAAAATGAGCTGCGGCAGCATGGGGGGAGGAGGAGACCAAATGTTTAATTGACATTTGGTTCAACGACTTTATTCAGTTGGAAAAAACTCACAAAACTTCTGACAATTTTTAATTATTTTCAGAGAGGAGGAGAGTGAGAGGATACAAGAGGATGGGAGAGCAATGACAACATGCCGACATCAGATGCTCAACTGTCTACAAACAAATCAATTGCAAATCATTGGGAGAAGCAGCTCAGAAGCTCACTCACAAGTTTTCCTTGTAGGTTTCCCCCCCAGGGAGGTCTTTTTCATTTTAACCTGAGCCACAATCTTTTTCCTAACATTAACCAGGAAATCCCTTTGTCACAGAGAGCCCTCTTGGAAAACTTCTCCCAGCTGCAGCTCACATTGGTGATAAAAACAGAACGGATATTTTTTTTAGTGCACTCGCAAAATTGCAACTAACCGGATCAAATATATCCACTGTAACTTGGTTACATGAAAAGGTCCTTACAATAATACAGGCTATGTTAAACTGTACAGTTAGAAGTTGCAATAATATCTCAATCATATAATTAGATTATTAAAACTGAAATGAGCTAAATTTCCAAAACAATAGGTGGATAACTTCATTCTTTTGTGTTTTTGGTCACTGCAGTTTCTTCTTTACTTGCTTGGGTTGTTTAAATTTACAGGATGTTTCTGTATTTGGTTGGAATTTCTGTATTTGCAGCACGTCTGATTATGCTGCATTCATGTTGTCAAATCGGCAGAGGTGTTTTCTTCATTTGCTTGCAAGTTGTCTATTTGCATGTGTCGCCGTAAGCTTCAGCACGCTGAGCTCTCGGGGCCACTGTAGAATTTAGGTAAATTGGGGTCAAATCATACCTGATGCTATGCACTGAAACAATTAGGCTAAAAATCTTTGAACATACAGCTCCAACTATAAACATTTCTGCACTGTAATAATGATCAAAGGAGACGTGACTTGTTTCAAGGACAGAATCTCTTTGGTCTATTTGTTTGCCTCTGTTGCTGCTCCTGCCAGTAATCTCTGGAGAGTGGCTGTGTTTTTGGATTGATGCGGACTGTGTAGGGAGCCCGGAGAGCGCTGCAGGCAAGTGTCACTTCCCATTGGATGTTCCGGGTAACTACTATACATGTTTCAAAACAAACTGTCACGTGCCGGGTCTGAGATGTTTTCATATCTCCGACCCTCTTTTAACTTGATGACTTTGACCGAGTAAAAAGTGCTTGCAGCTCTCGAGGAGGTGATTTGGGAGATTATCAGGTTAGAAAAACAAATGTAGAAACATAAAATGACCTGTCACCTTTGAGGATTACATCTTAAATAAGTATTTTACTTCTGGGGAGCTCGTATTTTCAAAACACTGGACTGTCTTAACAACAGAAAGACGCGAATACTTTTGACAGTGCTACATGACCAGATAAAAAGGACTGTGGCATTGTTTTTGCTCAAAACCTACAACTACCAGAATGCACTGCACTGCACCAAACCAATAAATGCTCCTGCTGGTGATTGACATAATGTGAGCTTGGCTGTTAGGATAAAGGACACAATATGGCTGCTGGTTGGTAACAGACAATCTTGTACTGTAGTTCAACCACTAAACTGTGTTTCTGAAGCTCTGAAGTTTGGAGCATTGTCTGCCTTCATTTTAACAATACAGGACAGTAGTGGTGCCATCTTCCTGTTTACAAACTTTTGATTTCAGCCAACCAGGGTACTAAAATATGTTTCTAAATATATTTTAGAAACAGTTGCCAACTGCCTAGTTTTACTTTTTGATCAGTGTCTGGTCTGAGTTTCGAGAGAGACCCACCCCTCCCTCACTCTCTTGATCCGCTTCAATAATCTTTATGCCTGTGGTGCAAAGGTTTAAGCAAGAACCCTAGAGCCAGCTAAAAGCATCATCCGGTGGATATGAGCTAGGAGATAAGGGGACTCCCTAAAAACAAAGGTTTTCGCCCAAGGGCGGTGCCTTAAAGAGTTTTTGGAGCCAAGGAGGAACAATTAAAAGTCAGCACTCAGCTGTAATTGGCAATGTTAATACCCACAGACCAAGCCAGAAATCTTGTGTAGTCATGGACTCAGACCTGAATTTCAATACACACATTAAGACAATTACAAAGTCAGCCTACTCTTACCTTAAGGACACATCAAGGATAAAAGGACTTGTGTCTCAGGAGGATCTGGAAAAACTTGTCCCTGCATTTGTCTTCAATAGATTTGATTACTGTAACAGTGCCTTTCACTGAAACAATCAATCAGACAGCTGCAGCTGATTCAGAACACTCCTTCTGCAGTCCTCACTAAGACCAAGAAAGTGGATCACATCACTCCATTTCTGAGGTCTTCACACTGGCTTCCTGCCTTTTAGAGAATGGACTCCAGAATACCGCTGTTGGCTCACAAAGCACTAAATGGTTTAAATACATTTCTGACCATCTGCTTTACTATAAACCATAGAGACCTCTCAGGTCCTCTGAGAAAAGTTTGCTTTGTGTCCCCACAGTCAAGGCTAAACTGTCAGAGAACTGCAGATGTGCTGCAACTCTCCGTTCTTTTAAATCAAGAATGAAGACTTTTCTTTTTACTGCTGCCTTTTATTAAATCAAATATTTATTCATTCCTTACACTGCACTGTAACTTTTATTATTGCATTTTTCATTGATTTTAACTGCACTGTAACTTCTATTCTTACATTTTATACCTGTCTTAGTCTTGTTTTTATTTTGTACTCTCCAGCTCTTTAATGCTCTTTTAATTGCATTTAAATCTCCTTTGTTAATGTGTTCCTTTTACACTTTGTCTCGATGCCTTTGATGTTTTACGTAATGCACTTTGATTTGCCTTGACTTGCCTTGATGTGCATTCTCGTCATCTTGCACTGTCTTCTCGCCACATTTTGGATAAGCTTGCAAAACTGTAACCTGAAAAACTGTTTCCTAACCTTATCTTTGACTTAACCCCAAGATTTAACCTACAGGAGCAACTCAAGTATAACTTAATACAATGTTGTTGTTTTTTTATTATTTCTCTTAGTTTTTTGTTCCTTGTACTGCTGGCACTGCTGCAACCACAATTAGACTTCCCTGCAGATTTTCAAATAAATTTCACCTGAATGTTGATACATTCTCACAGTGACCATCATAACATTTGAACAGGAAAATATATACAACTAAAAATAGTGCTAAAATATATCGACAATTAGATGGAGTAAGTTATGTCAAACAACAAAATCTTGTCAGAGGGTGGATCTGTATGTTGATATCAGTTAGTATCTTGCAGTAGTAGATGCCCAAATGGGCTGTCATTTGTACAGAACTCCCCCTTCATCATGGAAAAGTCATCAATATGCACTCAGAGAGCAGGCTGAGTGGGCTGAGATGGTCACAGAGTTTGCCTAAAGGATTTATTTATTTTTTTCTGCCAGAAAGCCCATTCTTGCAGAAATCGATTAATTTTAACCCCAACCACGACTTTTTCCCAAACCTTTACCAAGAAATTCCTCACTGGAAGAAAGCTCTCTTGGCAAAGTTCTCCCAACAGCGCACACGTTCGCTAAAATGTACACTGCTACATTTTGCAAAACCTCGCCCATTCGGGTGAAGCCTTGTGTTTTTAGGGAGTCCTGGGAAATGAGCAGGTAGATCTGGGCACTGGCAAGACAATAGCTCTTTTACACATACTCCACATGTTGTTATGATACAAAGCTGGTTGAAAATCGGCAAAGTGTCTCTTTAATTTCGCACATGGACATGTGGACAATTAAGATGTGTAAAACTAGAAACTCCAATTGTTTTGAAGAAAACATATACTTGCTGGTGAAACACCTCTAATGAGGCTCCTACACAATTATCACTTACAACACGCCATAAATAACACCTGGTGTTTGCATATTGCATAAACAAAACAAACATAACAAAGAGGGAGTGAACACAATGGCATAAGGAATTCATAAGCGAAGAAATAATGGCACTGTACTTTTTCTACTCTGTCAGGAAGAATAAAAAAGTTGTGTAGTCCTCCTCTCTCTTCTCTCCCACTGCAACTTCTGAGACATGTTTTCCCCCTCTCTGTGTCTGTGTAATTGCACTTCACTCTCAGATGCCTCTCAACATATTTGATGCATTGACAAATTCCCCCTTTCAGTGTTCTCATCATGGCTATTCCCTGGAAATGTACAAGAAAGAGGAGGAGGCAGGCACAGAAGACAAGCAGAGAGCAGGCCCGGCTTCCCAGATGGGTTGTACCACATCGATTGACTGGTGAAATATATCTCATATCATATAAAACCAGCTCAGGGCCATGATATCTCTTTAGGGAGAAAACTCCAGGTCTCCCAAAGGCTTCTGGAAAACAATTGACAAGATGCAGTGCCGCCGCTGCTGCAACTGAGAAAGCTGAAACAGTCGCGGTAGACCTGCTGCATGTGTTGTTTTTATCCAAGGTTGCAACAGCACCAGAAAAGGGTTGATTTCTTTGATTTATAGGCAATTAAACATAGCTTTAAACATGATTTGTTTTATTCCAACCCTCTTGCAACATCAGGGGAAATCTCTCTTAAAAAAGAAATTCCTCTGGTTTTCATATAATGTATGACACATGGGTCTGGGAACAAGACAGACAGAAAAAAAACCCTCAGGAAAAATGATGTGAGGGTGAACTCACATTATTCAGATTTATTTATGATGGTGACACTTAAACAGTCAACTGTGGGTCTTTTTCCCAGGGTTCCTGTGGGTCCTTGAAATCCTTGAAAGTCTCTGAATCTGAGGGAAAGTTTTTGCAAATAGACATAATGGGCCATTGAAAGTGCTCGTATTTATATATTTTGTGCAAATATTGAAATTCTGTGTCTCTATTGCTGAGCTTACACAATGTATTGTTTTGCTGTGCCATGCTAGAGAGAGCAAGAGACCACATAGTCTCAATCACTGTAAGACAGCACAGTTGACAAGTATTCACACATTCAAGCCTGTCTCTCTTTTTAATTGTCGTCTGTGAGTTTCTGTAAAGCCTGCTGGTTCTCATTATAAATATTCTCAGTGTTGCAACCTTGCTCCCTGTCTCAAACTATGCTGTGAGGGGTCCTTAAATTTTAGGGAACTGGGCCTGGAACCCTGTTTGAAAAGTCCTTACATTCAGTATCTAAGAGGGTGTTGTCTGCTACATCTTTGAGGAGTGACACAGTGGTGCCCTGTAGCCTCACAGCAAGAGGGTTCCAGCGCCAAATCCTCTGGTCGTCTTGAGCCCTTCTGTGTGGAGTATTTCCCTGTGTCTCTGACCACAGTCCTAAAACGTGCAGATTAGGTTAATTGGTGACTTTAAATTGTCGATAGCTGTAAATGTCAGGCTGTATGGTTGTCTCTCTCTATGTGACAGCCCTGTGATAGTCTGGCACATTGTCCAGGGTGTGCCTCGCCTCTCAGATCCAGTCCCTCCACCCCACCTCCCTCCACAACCCCTAAAGGCGGATTTATACTTGTGCATCAGCTCTATGTAGCGCCTACGTGTGGCCCACGCTGTTGTGAACATTTATACTTGTGCGGTAGTGTGTCTCTGCAGTTACACCTCCCAAACACTTGTCTGTGGTGGTGTTTCTGTGAAGTGCTGTAAAGTTCAGTTGATTCAAAACACACATTAAACATGGCTTAATAGCAAGAGTTTTAATTACAAGTACACAAATCATCTTCACTATAATCTGCAAGTATTTGTCTTTTGCTGGACACATTTTCCCCACAAATTCAACATGCTAATGCTATTAGCACAAGCCTATGGCATTTTTAATCGTGTAAATTAGTCAGCGGCTATCAGACATTTCCTCTACTCATATCAAGCCAGGGACAACAGTGACATTTAACAAAGGTATCGTTACAAAATTCAGCTCCATTACAACTAACAAGGTTAAAAAAAAAACAAAAAAAAACAGTCCTACACTAAACACATTTTCCAAACAAACAAACAAATACAACATGCTAACATTATTAGCACAAGCCTATGGCATTTTGCATTGTATAAATTAGCCTAGCGACTTGCGGAGATTTCCTCTAGCTACTCATAAAGCCGGAATAAACACACAGAACTTAAAATGTTTTATTGTCCCCACAATTTATTCTTTCTTATCTGTGAAATAAAAGTAAATAAAAGCTTTGTTTCCACTGAGGAAAATGATTTTCAGCTTACAAAAATAGACAGGGGGTCTGTGTCGCTGTGACATAGTTACAATTTGGGGATGGTGCACGTCAGGCTATAGCGTAGGTTATGGCGTAGGTTTCCACGTAGGTATGGTGTCGATTCAACACAGGAGCAGTTGCAGATAAAATAAATATTTAAATAAAAATTAAATATCCCTCCTTAAAACAATTACTGTCCTGCCTTCCACACCACATTGGCAATAAAATGTGATGAAAAACACTTAAGGACCATACCAGTATTTTTGCCCAATCAACCTAGTAAACCTGTGTGTTTAAAAATTACATTACTGACAATCATTTCCCATCTCATGCAAGTGGCATTTTAATTTAAATGTTTTTTTTCCCTATCTTCCAGAAGCTCATTGGTTTCAGTTCATTTTAACGTGCAATCAAAATCAAGAAGCAGAGACTTGAAACTGGCTCAACACCTGCTAATGCATCATAATGAAACACATGTCTGCACTGGTCTTTGTTATAACTTCATTTTAGAGTTCTAATAAATGTGTTGACACATTTACTGCTCATTCATTCACTGTCCTGTCACCATAGTTCAGATGAGAGAAAATGAGTTGTCTTCAGCTCAAAGCAGTGAGCGATGATAAGAAGCAAGTGCTGTGAGGACTTTTCAGCGTCTTCTTGCTCTGTATTGGTGAAGATTGTTGGAAATGTAATGCAGCCCTACAGTACTGCCAGCTTTGTTGTTGGTTAATATCTTTATTCACAGTAAAGATTCCTCTTTGACGTTGAACTTCAACACGAAAGTAAAGGACAGGACTCTTTGCAGTCAAGACACAAATACAAGATTTTCTGACATAAAGGTGTCATCAGGTATCTAAAGGAAGCCAAAAATGAAGTAGTGGGAGTCGGATTAGTGCATAAACAATACCAATGTTAATATTGGGTAAACAACTCCAAATCAAAAAAAAAAAAAAAAATGTAATGCCATGTTTAAAATTTGAATAAAAACAATAAGCAATAATTTTTAAATATTTTTTTACCTATATTCAATTACATTCAATATATTATATTAAATACAGCACAAAGACAAGATAATTCATGTTTCAACTGAGAAACTTTGTTTGTTTTTTGTACACACTTAAAAAAGTTGGGACTGAGGCATGTTTACCACTGTGTTACATCACCTTTTATTAGCCACATGTGGAGCAAGTGTTTGGGAACTGAGGACACAAATCTTCGAAGTTTGAAAGTGAAATTTCTTTCTCAAGATTTATAAGCAGGCTCCCCAAAATCTTCAAAGTTCAAAGACTGTCTGTGAGGAGGAACAGGCCAAAATCCCACCTGAACACTGTGAGAGATGCATTTCTTCATACAGGAAGCACCTTGAAGCTGGCATTGCAAACAAAGGTTTCAGGTATTAAATACATTTCAGGTACAGTGTTCAGCACTGTTTTCCTGTTTCATTCCACTTTATTGCTCTTAATTTTCATGGGTTGAAATATTACAATTTCTTTCTTGGATACTTCTGAGTTAATACCAGATGTGTGGTCTTGAGTCACAAATTTGATGACTTTAGACTCAACTTCACAAATCAAAAAAGACTTGTAACTCGACTGCTAATGACATGTGACTTTTCTTGGACTTTAACCTTGGACTTGAACAGACTTGATACCTTTCTCCAAGCCCAAAACTAAAGAAGTTTGTTCATTAAAAAGTGTGCCACAAATCATTTACTATCCCTTCATTTCCTAAATCAGCTAACATTAATGCTGTTGATTCCCAGCAAGTTAACACTTAATTCCCTGGATCTACTTTGTTCGCAACAAGCTGACAGCACCAAGTGAAGTTGCGAGGGAGAACCATGAAGAGCTAACGTTACCTTACTGAGCACTTGTTGGAAAAAATGACAACAATCATTTTGTTCACGTACAAAAACTATGTGACGGGCAACAAAAAACAGAATGCAGTATGCATATCACACCAGTGGAAAATGACACACAAGCAACAACTTCCGGCTTGTAAAAAATTTGAAGTTGGCTCATGTTAGCATCGCAGCTAAGTAACATTTTTTCCAAACTTTTTTTAACAAGTAAATGCAAAATTTAAAAAGCGCTTATAGTTTTTGTTTTGTTTAGAACTCGTATGTCAAAGTCTAGGACTTGGGACTTGACTTGGGACTTGTAATTTTTGATTTGAGCTTGACTTTTGACTTGAGTGCAAAGATTTGAGACTTACTTGTGACTTGCGCTACAATGGCTTGGTCACACATCTGGTTAATATCAGTTGCTGCTTATGCTCTTGAGGGTCGCGGGGGGGCTGGAGCCTATCCCAGCTGACATTGGGCGAGAGGCAGGGTGCACCCTGGACAGGTCACCAGACTGTCACAGGGCCTATCCCCAACCTGCATGTCTTTGGACTGTGGGAGGAAGTTGGAGTGCCCGGAGAGAACCCACGCTGACACAGGGAGCACATGCAGACTCTCAGGCTCTTGCACCAGGGATTGAACCCTCTTGCTGTGAGGCGACAGTGCTAACCACCACACCACTGTGCCGCCCTGTGTTGGAAATATGTTTACTGAAAAAAAAAACGTGTTGAATACTTATTTCCCCCCACTGTATTTGATTTGCAAATTCTTTTCCATTGCATTCTGTTTTTAGACAGCATCATGGCTTTTTTGGAATCATGGTTGGGTATACTACCATTAATGTGGAAAGCAAAATAACCAATTTCAACATCATTTGTTATTAAGTAGGTGGAATTATTGTATACAAATGCAGAAAATATATAGCCTATTTTTTTTTTTTTTTTTTTTTTTTAACCATGAGGACCTCTGTCATAAGGATTTATTTTCAAAGATATACTCCCATAGGACTCCAACAGTCTCAGGGTAGCCTGTATAAACCATGTTTGGAGCTAGCCCACTGACATTAATGCCAATCAGTATTCATGGGACAAGTACTCATGTCTTTGCTGTCAGAAAAATTTGCTGAGATACAAGAAACTCTCAAGAGCCATTAAAGCATGACATTCACCAAAGAGTCGATATGTGACAGATTGATAAATGAACAAATTATCCAACTTCATCCACACAGGACTGTTGTCATAGTTAACCATCAAATATCAAAACATATCTATTTCATTCTGCTGGCTGTCCATAGCATCAAAGTCAAAGGGATATTGTAATTGGATGCTGATGTAGGCCAATATTAATCATCATTTTATTGTCAGGCTCAGCAGTGAAGTGGGCAGGGCTGCCCTGTTTGGTCCAAGATGGAGTATGCAGAGGAGAAAAGACCAATTTCCACGTCGTGAATGGAAAGTTCTCTAAAGCAGTTTGGAGTGATTTTTCATCAATCATGGCACATTCCTCCTGAGCTGGGAATTGGGGGGAAAAATGAGAGAGAGAGAGACAGAGAGGAAAAAGGGTTGGACCACTCTATTACCTGAGCGCACTTCACTGTGAATAATGATGTATGACATAAAAGCACTCAAGAGTTTCTTTAAAATGTTGCCAGCATTGATCTACAGCTTCAGTCATGGGATAACACACATTTAACATTTAGGACACCCCTGGGTGAGAGGAGGAAAACATCATGCAGCAGCTCCGCCTCTGGTTCATCAATAGAATAGCAAAGATTATGACTATTTTTCCACAGATCTCCTCTTTATTATATATTAAGAAAGCCTCAAATATCTTTTCTGTCTGAAAGTGATTTGACATTATGGTCACGTTCTCTGACTCCCTCCACACCATTTCTTTTGACTTATTTGATAATATCAAAAAATAAAAATGCCATGTCTATGATGCAATGTCAAGCAAATCTGCTCATTTGTCTATCTCACAAAAATCTCCACAGTACAAGTTTTGACGTGTTTGCCATCAATATTTTATAAGTAGGCCCTCAGGATTTTTTTGTCTGAACTTCATACTGGCTTTTTCCAAACCACCCAAGGTCAAATGCTCGCTTGCATCAAGGACGTTTTTCCTGAGAGAATCCACCCAGACCACTGAAATAAACTGACATCTTGTGGCAGAATAATACATTGTGTGAAAACATTAATATTCCGTCTGTTAGTTTCAGCGTGGGAAAAAATGCTAAGTGTGACCGGCACTACATCTGTATATTGGCAGGTCAATGCGCTTGCACTGTGCTCCGAGGCTCTCTCACAGTTCTGTGGTTATGCAAAGCAACAGAGTGCGTGTGCACTCTGCAACACAGTAGTTCTGTACCTGCAGGTCTTTTAATGAATAATTGAATCATACGCATTGTATATTTCTCTGTTAATATGGAAAGAAAGAAGTTCTTACTGTTATAGTGTAACTTATATTTTGTCATGACATAGTCAAATGATAACCTGCAAGATAATCTAAACACATTGTATTTCTACAGAATTCTCTAAATTGTCCTCCCCATCATCATATTGTCAGCTCCTATAACAACTTGTGATTACAATCACATCTTGTTAGCTTTGGCCCTAAAATCTTAATCAGGGTGCATACATGACCATCATTTACCTGGAATGTGCAGAATAAAATAGCTGCTCATTACAATGACTTTTCTTCTAACATTCTGGCCTTTAATGTTAAAGATTGTATTCCATAAGTCGTTAATAAAAGCGTTTCCACATCAGTAGACATTCAACATGCTAATGAGATTTAAATATTCACCCACTGACCTTCTGGCGTGCAACTACGCTGGTTCGAGGGCTCCCGCAATGTGTAATTGCTGTAATTCAAGGCCTGGCAGAGAGCTTCATGTCACAGCAATTATCATTTACCACTCGCATTAATATGCATTACTCATTCATTGTACAGTTGGTCAGTATACCCTTTGCACTAAGTGGTATACCACTTATACTGTATGTGAAAGGTTCGGTAAGTGCAGAAAAGACTGGCAATATATATAAAAATGTGATTGTTCAGTCTGAATGTACGTATGTGTGTTTGGATGCAAATATCCTCTTTTCTTCATTGCATTAAATTAAATTTGTGTAATTCAAGCAGTTTCCTTTGAAATCAACAGATGAATCTGATTCTATATCATTATGATTTTCTTATGCTGTTTGAAATGATCTCCTTTGCTCTATTGTTTGTGAGTAACACAACAGGGCTTTTGAATTGTGGCACCTTGAAGATGAAAGGAGAGCACGGCACATATATAATTTACAGTGGCACTGGCAGATTTACCTCTCCAAATGTATAGTAATTTTTGGAACAATGGGTCCCTGATTTCAGAGTGAGGTAGTCAAAGGCATTTCTGTCTGCGGATTGACATGACAACTGTCTGCCGTATTTCATCAGCTGTAGCTGGCTGCCTAATTAAACTAATGTCCCATGAGGTGGGTGAAAGAATCAGAACCTTGCAAAATGGCTGCATGCATGATATTGTGCAAAAAGACCTGAGGATAAAGCTGGATGTCTCAGGGAAAAAATCAGTATCCTTACCAGCCGTTGATCCAAAAGAAACCCCGGTGTTCTCGTGTAACAGTGTGGGACTAGTTAGTCCTTTTATGATACAGAAACACTGACATATTTACCTTGACGGTAAATATCGGTGTCTGCACTCACTGTCTTCAGAGCAGATATAAGGCAGAGAGAGAGCAGGGGAGAAAAGTCTGAAATGAAGTTTTGTTTTTAGTGTGAATGCGTACTTGATGCAAGATACGTTGTATGAATGTTTCCTTTGTGTTTTCATTCAATAATTGTGGTTGGTTTTTGCATGTTGTCAAAAGTTTGTACTGTTTTAGCCATAATTGGCTCCTTAAATCTCCAACTTGTCAGGAGGGCACCACATGGATGGTAATGTATCGTAGTTATTTTAATGTGTGCTCCAATTGTTGCTTTGGATATTTTGTGTAGTAATGCGCCCTAATGTGCAGTGTTTCATATGCAGTAATTTCAGTATGTGCAAAATAAAGTTTTACTGTGATTTTATTTGTGAATTTAAAGGGCCCCGCAATTTTACTCTTGCTCAGCTTAAATTTCCAAAGGCCGTAGTCTTTATTACATGAACTTTTATGTTGCAAGTGAAAGGGCTTCTAGGATGGGGACTAAGTAATGTGTTTCCCACAAGTAGTTAATGCGGGTAATTTTGATTGGTGCTCCTGGAATCCAAGTGCCAGAATGTACTCCAAAATAAGTGGTCTTCCTACTGTCTGATCACAGTGGAAATTAAAAGTGTTTATAGCTGTTCAGAACAGCCACACTGGAAAGCAGAGTGAAAAGTTGCCCATTATAGAGAAGGGGAGAGATGTGATACTGTTTAAAAATGTGCACCTTTCTTCCCATATTTAGACAGCCTCTCCTGTAAGACTTTCATAGCACTGCTCTGGGTTGTTCACATTAAAGCTGACAGAAATAGTTGTGTGAAAAATGCAAAAAGAGGGCTTGAAAGGGAAGTTCAAACCCTGGCTCCTTCTCAGCACTACACAGCTGGTCAGTCTTAGTGTGATGTGGGTGTGAAGGTGGGTTTAAAAAGTTACAGAGATGGCCAGACACGTAATGCAACGCAGGAAAAGTGTGTGTGTCTGTGTGTGTGTGTGGAAGGGGGGGCAAACAAGCAGCTCTTATACTGACCTCTTCAAGAGGATCTGGATTTGTGTAGGATTAAAACTTTTCCTGTGTTTCGAGCATGTAGGAAAACTATGGTGGCTGACGCAACAATATAAATGGCCCTGTTTGGTTTGTCCATTACTGTAGAACAGCTTAGCAAACTCCATGGAAGATGACTCGCTACATATGTAGATATGACGGCTCATTCTAAGGTGACAAAACATAACAATTCTTCCATTTTGGCCAATATATCCCCTAAATCCTACAAACTGAACCTTTGAAACTCCTTAAACTAAAACAGAGCAGCACAAAGACTAAGATTACCCTAAATTCTGATACAACGAACTACAAATATCTGGAGGTGGTCCTGGACTGGTCCTCTAACACTGACGATCTCCACAGGAGGGGGCGGAGCCGCATGTTTATCCTGCAGAAACTGTTCTAACCTGACCATGCTCTATCACACGGTGGTGGCGTGCACTCTTCTACGCTGCAGTGTGTGGGGGAGGCAGCAAGCGACTGGAAAAGCTGGTTACAAAAGCTGGCTCAGTGCAGGGCAGGAGACTGGACCCACTAAGAACTGTGGTGGAGAGGGGCACATTGAACAAACTGAAAGCTATAATGGACAATAG
>JAPZEB010000001.1:4915692-4927281 GCA_029783705.1 Chaetodon striatus
AGCATCCAGCAAATGCTCATATTAGGGCAAGAAAGCACCCAGCAGCCATAAACCAGGTAATTAACATAATTTACACGATTAAGGACAGCCTGGTGTGTAATCTCCTGATAACCATTTCCAATGGCGACAGATAACAGGGTTGGCCCATTAAAAATCTCCCACACAGTGACCATATGATATTAAAAAAAGCAGCGAGTTTAGTTAATTCAACCAGAATCAATACATTTTCTCTGTATTGTCTTTAAATGCTCTGAAAAGTAGCAGTCTCAATGTCAGAGGATGCAAAATAATTTAAGACTTCATTTCTCTCCCTGAACAATATCATATGTCGACTCTGATGCCATTTACTCCCATCAGATCTGTTTTGTGATTGTTAACCAAGACCATCCATCTCACACTCATCTCAGCAGCCTTATTAGTCCTTAATTCAGAAAATTTGAAATGTTTAATATCCCAATATGGATTGTAATGTAGCTTTGTCAGATTCAATTTCACTGATCATATTTAACCTTCGGCCTGCAACTCACTCACAGGTTTGAAGACTGCACTACCATTATCAATTGTTCAACCCATTTTCAGAGGCCTCTCGAAATGAAGGCTCTAATAATTTCTCTTGCTCTTGTGAACTGAATTGAAATTTCTCATTTGTCATAATTCAGGATGAGTAGTTTTGAGAGGCAGCCCTGTTATCCTCTAGCTTCAGACAAGTTTCTACATTGTGCTCACTTTCATTGTTCAATAGCACAAAGGATTGTTGCATTAGAGGCAATAAGTGCAGCACAAAATGCCCTGATCCCTTCATTTTATCAGTGTTTCTGCTAACACATATTGTGTACACATAGCCTTCTGCTTTTACAATAGGGAAATGTTATACTTTGTGTACCTTTTGGCTGTTGTTTTGAAATATAATGCATATCACATAGTTCTGAGTTTTGAGAGCTTGTTCATGAGCAGTTTGTGATCGGGGAATGGGGTAGTGTAGAGTACTTATAAACTGCTCCTGAGCAAGGCACTGAGCTCACAGAAGGTACAATTCATTGCCTATAGCTAGTATCCCTTGGCATTGCACTCAAGTCGGACGATGGCACGGCACATTATTTACATTTGGTGCCAGTGCAGGAAGCCAACTCTCCTTCATGCAATGGTTCGTATGATCTACTACAAATAAGCGCACCACAAATTATGTTACAAACTTATAGTTACAGAGGTTAGGTTTAGGCAAGTAAGGTTACTGTGATTTGGTCTAAGACAAAAAAACCTGGTGGGGACGTACCTAGCAATGACTCAAAGTTCACTCAAGGTTCACACAATTCAGAAGACCAGTCTCGTGGGGGAAAGTTCTGTTTTTTGTTATCCGCCCATCTCTCCAATCTGCCTCCTGATGGGCCTGCTTCTTTTTTTATTCTTCACTCTCATCACTGCATTGGTCACATGATTGCAGCCTTCCCAAATATGTGGATTATACATGAATTACTGGCTCATGATCGACGAGGATATTGTGAATTTTGGTGCATTTTGTAGGAAAACATACAAACAGCGTATGAGAACAGCCTGAGGAAGTAGTATTTCTTGATGTAGCATAGAACCCCATAAAGCAGTTCATATGATATCTTACAAAAATGCATGTGTTTGTTTGTATGAACAAACGAATTAGCACCCCACGAATGGCATTATGTACTTAGCATAAAGTTACGTATGTTACATTTAGGTATGTAATGTTATATTGTTTGGGTTTAGACAAAGAAACACTGATGGCATTTAGACAACTAAACTTACATCATTTAGGTTTAAGAAATGAAACATGGTGAAGATAAACCTCAAAATAACTAGAAAGTCACTTGGTTTCACAAGACTCAAAACACTGGTCCCCTGGGATAAAGTCCTGTGTTTGTTTGACCCATCCACCATCCAACCAGCATCCTTATGCGGCCTTTCAATTTTTATACTTCTTCTTTATTCATTCCTGTCAGTGCATAGGTCACATGATGATAGCCTTCCAGATCATGTGGTTTATACCTGATTACTGGCTCATGATAAAGTGGGTTATATACCAATTCTGGGGCATTACTTTGTTCAGGTATACCTACAGTGCATGAGAACAGCTTGATGAAGAGAGTCAAAGTTTAAAGGTTGGGGCAGTGGATGTGCATGATGTGCATGAAGCCTTCATGCAGGAGACTGGAGTTTGCACCCTGTCACAAAGCAGTTAATATTTGCTGAATCTGATCGTCTGAATGGATGAGGAAATGCATGTGAGTATGAGAAAAGTTTTGTCATGTTTGCAGGTTATCCATGTCAGTCATCCATGTGTTTTGAGTTGTAGCTGTTAGCTACCTGTTGTTATCATTAACTGCTTAAGTCTTCAATTGCCAAGCAGCCTGAAAAAACATTACCACCATCTCCTGGACTGGAATTAAATTAGCTCTGATTTGAATGTAACCCTGGAAAAAAGGAAATGATTGCAATCAGATTTGAAATCTGGCCAATGAAGGATATAAAGCTGGTATAAAAAGGCCTTTATAAGCCTGACTTCATTCCCTAGCCATATTTGCCAAGGCCATTAACTTTGCCTAGCCTTGACCATACTAAACATGTTCTCATCCCAGCTCCCCAAATATTGCTGCTTCATGTCTAAGTATGATGCACAGGGTAAACTGTTGTTGTTGACATTCCAGGATGGCGTGTTAATTAATGGTCATTACTTGCATTGTGTCTTTCCAAAATACACCTTCATTTTTATAGGAAATGTACAGTTTCTGCTCGTTTGATGCATGTAGTCCTTTTCAAAATACACTTTAAATGTTGGTAAAACACCTTGTTTTTATGTTTATTTCCTTGCACAAAAGCATGTGGTAAGGTTTGGGAAAAAAAACATCATGGTTTGGCTTTCACATGGGAAGTGAACAGCAGGCTCCCGGTTGAAGGTCCAGGGTTTGTTGGAATCATCCACCTCCCCTCGCACCTGCCCTATAGGGACTTCCCAGCTTTTTATGTTATGTTGTTGCCAGCGGCATTACAAGCTGATACCACACAGCAGCATATCATATCATTGCAAAAGGTGCCTTTGTGTGATGGTATCTGATGCTGAAATCACTATCAAAGCAGCAGCATTTGATAAGTTCGGAATGAGAGCATGCTAACTGCCATGAGCCAACATTGTGGAAAGAAATTATTATCCATGTCAAAAGAAAACAACAACACATTGTCACAGGACATAATCAGCATCACCCGGTATCAACGTTCTGTCTGGTGATAGGTTGGAGTCATAGGTCAGGCTCTAGGCATGTAATGTGTGAATTATCATGGTGCAGATGCAAATGCATCTTGTTAACATTGTAATTGAATTCTAAAAATAAAAAAATAGGTTTTCAGCTATATGACAACTGTAGAGAATGACTGGTGAATGATCAGTGGTCACAATACATGTTATAGTTCATAAACTGTTGAGCCAAGTGTTCAAACTATAGGAGTCAATTTACTTGCTAGGGGATGTTAACAATGGATAGGAAACTAAGGAATGATTTATAAAGCAATGAAATTGTGTGGGCTGAGTATTAGTCTAAATATAGTTGGCAGCGTCTGTGCAGAATGTAAGAATAGAGATGGTGTGTGTGGGTTTAATTAGAACTGTGAGCAGGTACAAGGGAGGGTGTTTCGGGGATACCGGAATTTATGGTTGATCCTGCTGGAGGTGCTGAAGGCTGAATTCAATTAAACATCTGCGATGGGAGGTGCCCATTTTATAACCCCAGTGGTATACCTGTTGTCAGATCCCCCATCCCACTGTTCCCTTTATATCCAAGCTATGTTTCTCTTCTGGGAGAGCTGTGGCGGATACTGTGAATTTGTAAATGTTAACATGTGTGTAAGATGGTGTTCTGAATCCCAACTTGTAGTTTGTGAGGATATGGCGTCTGTAATTTCAGCTACAGCTGCATGTGGAAGCATCATATCATAATTTTAAACTTTAAATTTGTCATTTAGATGATGAATAACATTAATTAGTAATAATTATTATTAGAGGTTTTGCAAACCCAACAATGTTCAGAGTAGCTTATTAGACGTAAAGCTGAGTAATGTGGGTGATGATGCTGCTAAATGATTCACATGGATTGCAGTTTGAGTGGAGCCTTTCAAACTGCGGATATCGATTTGCATAAGTAGTAAATGTTTTGATTCCTGCACACAACACATACAGTATAGTGGAAGGATTAAATTCTGCCACGTACTGTATTGAGGTATTGTACAAAACTAAAGCTAACAGGGTTGTCTGGGTCTTTGGGGCTTGCTATAAGTAGAGTCATAGGTTAAGCCTGTGCAGGGCTTAAAGAAACCTATTTCTCTTATCTTCCCTGGTCATGAACCATGAGCAATAACATTATCAAGGGTCTGTTGTTACAGGGTTGGGGTAGAGAGGAGCAGAATTACAGGCAGTGAGGAGATTTTAAACACTACACGTCTCGGGGATGTGTCCAATCGTGCCTCTAATCTGGCCATTGTGCTGGGCCTTATCAGCCGTCAGCGCTTTGAATAGAACAAAGAATAGTATCGGCCGATCCATAAATCATAACTTCAAACACAGTGGTAGGTCACTGTTTTATGTGCCCTCCTGGATTCAGCTTTAGCCTGCAGATTCTGCTGGCTCTTGTTGCTCTCACAAAATGCTTTATTGTCTAATAGGAAATGTGAAAATGTGCCTGGACGTATAACAATATCAAATGTTTGGGGGTGTTTTCTTAATCAGATGTTATCAGGTAATGCTATTCACTGAGGATTTACTATCTGCTCTTTTGTGAAGGGTTGTTCGTGATTGTTCAGTAAATGCCCACTCCAATGACTTATTGATTTGACTTGTGTGTGTGTCTTTACATAGTATGTGGTTTGTGCATTGTGTCTTCATGTGTTTATTCAGTGGTCTTTAATTTAAACCTACATGCATGATTTTAAAAACAGTAGTCAACAGCTTCCTTGGCTCCAGGGCCATAATCACCTATAAAAGATTGTGAGGACCAATTTTCATATGCTGCTTTCTGTGACCCTACCGCTTAAAGGGGTAGAATTCCCCCAAGGAGAAATTTTTAAAAACTTAACAGCCAAACTGACCATTCCACAGTTGAAACAAAAAAAGATCAGGGGTTCTCAAAGTTATATGACTGAGTGGCTTTTTAGGGAGCCAGCACATGAGTGAGGGCCACATAAGAGAAGAGCACATACTGACTTTTTTGTGACATATATATATAGCCTACATATCATATTACATTCTAGTCTTCCACTTTTGTAATACATTTGACTGTACACAGTACAGTGTTTAACATTGACTGTACCCACACAGAGAGGTCAAGCAACAGCTTCTGCTGGGGACAAACCACATGCAGAACTGCAGTAATATAAGAACCCCTTGTAATAATAATGGCATTTTGTTAAATTCGTAATAACAGTGTGATAACATCTGCTAAGCTGAGCATAGAACTGTAGGAAAAAATGTATATCACAGTGGGCTCTAGGATGGGCTCCAGCCCTCCAACAACCCCTAACAAGATAAGCCATTATGGAAAATGAATGAATGAATATACATATACTACATCATCTTCTCCACTTACCCAGCTTGAAACTCAAATAAGTTAATATGCAGAAAATGAATCGTTGTATTTCCATTGAGGTCAAACTATTGTTTTGACACTGTTCCATTTAAACTTACTTTTGCATTTAGAGGAAGGCATGAATTGGTCCAGGTTCAATTTAACCACCATTTCACCATAACATCAAACTGATGTGTGAGCACTTCATACAGTATATACACAGTAGATATTGACATATTGTACATATTGTACAGATTGACATCACAATTAATTAACTTTCCACCTCTAATTAAAAATAGTTTCAGGTTTATATAATATGCCTTTAAAAAAATACCACAATTGTATTCATACTGAGAAAAAATATAATTTATAACAACACACAACACAATCACAGTGATGAAGTGATATGTTAAACAGACATACTTAACATTTTCTCATACTATATATAGTGATAACAAATTGCATAAATGCTGTACAGCACGCTTCATTCCTGTTTCCTTCAATCTATACATCAGTCATGGGTTAGACTTTGACATGGCTGTCAATTCATTTCCAGATTGCTGTTTCCCTCCCTGTGAAGCCTTTTTATTCCTGTCTGCACACTCTCATACACAATTTATTTATAAATCAAACTAGCATGTTGATGGAACATTCAAATATGAATCATCCTGGCCTCGTTTTTTTCGCTTCAAGAATTATAATAACAGTCATTATCTACTGTGGTCAAAATAAAGCCACAGAAAGTAGCGCTGCCTAATAGCTGATATTGTTATTTAACACTCAAAACAAGCTTTTTGTGCTAAATATCAAAGAGACAAGGTCCATTTACTTCTGACGACACCTAATGTAAATGTGTATTGTTGCCTGCGACACACTTAACTCATTGAGTTATAAGAAAATGACATAAGTAGCTACTTCAGATTTTAATTTCACCACTTACTTTACAAATCCATAATTGTGGATTTTGTGAACCATAAGACGGTGGACACCTTATTGTCATAGGCACACAATGAAATTATGTTTGATAACTTTCAGTGACCAGCAGCATCAGACAACAAAATAAAAACAAAATAAGAAGATATAATAAATAACAGAAAGGTACTGCAGAACAAGTTATAATAAAGTGGTGGAGTGCATCCGAAGCAGTTGGGGGGTGGGTGGTAATATTTACAGTCCTCAGTCCTCAATAGCTATGGGAGGGTGGGGGTGTGATGGAGGCTACCGCTCAGGGGAAAAAGCTGTTCTTCAGTCTGTTTGTTCAGACTTTGATGGCTCAGTATCTCTTCCCCGATGGCAATCAGTCATATCCTTATCATGTCCAAATTCATTTCTCACCCAGGGATCTGTAGTTTCACAAAATAAGCTTAAAGCTGCACTAATCAATATTGTACGTATAAACAGTGGGTGAAACGACCGTGTAATATGAAAGATGTTGCAGGAAGTAACAAACCCACAAATTATAGTCACCTGACTCAGCAGTTCCCCTCAGCTCCACAGGGTGTTTTAGCATCTTTCAGCTCATTGTTTCGGTTTTTAATCTTACTGCTCTCATCAAGCCTAATTTAACCAAAAGAACCTAACCAAAAGTGTCTGGAAGCTAAAGAACCAAGTACTTTCTAAGGATTTGGTGTAGACCAAAACAGAGCTCAACGAAGAGTAAGTATTGGACTTACATCCATCACATGGACACAAACGCAACTCAAAATGAATGATAATGTTGCTCCATGTCTGCTTGATGTGTAAATAGGTAACTGTTATCTTACATATTTGCTAAAACAACTTCATAAGGTAGAATTATGAGTAGCCCACTGCTTTAACTTAAGGCCCTTCTCATCAGATTGAAAGATCTGGGGGGAAAGTATGTGGATTGAGTAAATTACCGCTACCCGCTACAGAAGTCAAGTTTTTAGTGTTGTTTGTGTGTTTGTTTCTTCATGTGTCTGTGTTTCAGCAGGATTACAGAAAAACTATCAGCCCAGTTTAAATTACACCTCTGCAATAACACCATCCAATCACTGTGGGGTGGGACAGAGTTATCAGCATAGCTAACAGCGCAAACAGAGCTGACAACGGCCACAGTGCGAGTGCTGCTAACAGTGTTAATGGGGTCACAATCACTGGGGCCACCTAGGACAAAACACCAGAGGATACCAACCTGCCAGTGTGGGTCAGGACGGCATCATCAGCTATAGCTTTGGCAGAGGTCAGTGCTCTCAAAATGCCAAGTGATTTATTTTTTTTTCTTTTGTCTCTACAAAGAGACCTGGTTATTCAGCTCCCTGTATTCTAACATTATTCTACTTCCTCTGTGTTGGTGCAGATTTGTCTTTAACTTCTAAGCGTCTCAGTGTCAAGTTAAATATAAACTGGGTTACATAAGGATATAGAGGATAAAGCCACTTTGGTTTCTATCTGCCTGTATTTTGCTGCATTTACCACTCTGTCGGTTTTGGCTTCTTCTGCAGATCACCAGCAAAACAAGGTAAGCGTGATGATACACTTCAAGCACTACATTACTGGGGTCAGACTTTCCCCTTTGGCATGTAGCTCATCATGACTTTGCTTATATTTATATGTTTTGTTCAACTGACTGTTGTTGTGGCATTTGCACACATAGCCGATAGTGTTTGGCATGTAAATACCTTGTCCAGGTTTCCACAGTATCCCAGTTTCTATTAGAGCACTCCAGCTAGCATTTTGGGTTTTTTAAAGACTGAAACAAGGGCTAATGGAGGTTTCTCAAACCAGGATTTGTTGTTTACATTAGCAAATACATAACCAGGATACTCAAAAGCCTCAACCACAGGTGAAAGAAGTCAAAGAGCAACACATCATGAATTGACACTGCATTACAAAGTAATACATTTCCTCCAGTAGGGTTCATTAAAGATTCTTGTCTCAACAGGTGCAAAGAGACGAGGCCAGGACTGACCAAGAAGACAGATAGACCTAATATCTTAAAATGAGAAATGGCCTGGCTGAGATGAAATAGAGTTAAAATAATTTAATAATAAATGTTGACACAATTAAATGATAAATAAATAAATAAATACATTTTAGAAGAATGTTGAGGGCTTTTGAGATAACAATACATTCCCAGAGGCAAACTAAAAGGCTTTTCTCTTTGTCCTCCTTTGTTGGGTCATCACAGCATGCATGAATGTGTCTAATGAAGTGAGTGTGTGTAAGTGTGTGTATTTGTGTGTGAGTATTATCTGCCCAACTTCTTGACTGACATGTGAATGTCCAGTGAGAAATCATATTTCTGTGTTACCGAGAACAGACAAGGTGATAAAATCTCTATTCCTGTCAGGTATGCACCAGTGAATTGTTCATCAGTTCACCACCTATTTCCCTATGAGGTTTCTTTTTTTCCCATTTTCCTTCTTTACTCAAAGCTGGGTTTGAAAGAGAGGCTTTGGTGTAAGCAGAGAGGCCACAGGGGAGCAAATCCCAGCGGACACTCAGAAAAAGAACAGCTTCAAAAGGGCCTGCAATACCACGGTGAATTGTATAAGGGAGAAAAATGCAATGATTAAAAGTGAAATGTTTGTTTGAAGATAATGTTATTTTGGAAAACCTCTCTTAAGAGGATTTCTAACTTGAAAAAGAGACAAGAGGAAGAAATAGAGTGAATGTGGGAGAGAGACTTGGAACTAATTCCCACAGTTATGTATACGTGTTCAAAATTGGTAACATAGCATATGAGCTGTGTTGCTATTCACCCAAATGTTTGCCACAATCTCCGGCTCTGAGCTCCATGCTCAGTACATAGAAAGTGGATGCATGATTGAAGTGAGACTATCCCAGATTTCTAATATGATGCCTGAAGGGAAAACGCGGGTTAAAGAGAGCAGATACGAGAGGCCACAGGATCTGACTCTGAATGGATACAAGACATCTATTTAGCCTGCGCTACCATTAGCAGGTGTACATTAGTATTCAGCGGAGGGGCTGCGATGAGGCTGACTGCATGGGTCAAGTCAGCACCACATCTGGGCTGGGTCGGCTCTGTTTTAACCCAAAGATCTTTATGTAAAATTGTAGGGACGAGACAAAGTGCATAAACTGTCATGTGGCGGGGGAAGATGATCACGGAGACATGCTTCCATCTGAATTATCTTGAATATGGATAAACGGTGGGAGCATTTTGTCTGGATCTATAAAAGGTACTTGGTGCAAAACTCTCCAAAATTTACTTGTCTGATGAAAATTCTACAACAGTTTAAATTTCACTTTCTTAACTGTGAACAGTGTGATATTAAAAGGAGAAATCATCTTTATAGGGGGCTGAGGATAGACCTCTCTTTTCATATGTATGACTTAACAGAATCATGTCATGGAGAAGGTTTTCAGATAAATACAGACAATATGGTTGCATCCTGTAAAACTATTTTGTCATGTTCTGTCTCAGCACTTGCAGTCCATATAGATCTCAACATGAGGAAACTTGAAGCACCTGGCCTTCATCACAAGTTCAAGTTATATTCATACATTAATGGGCAATGTATTGAAAAGGTTTTCAAATTCTCTTGGTCAAACTCGAGCATACATGTGGACTCATTAGAAACTGTTTTATGCTGAAAAAAGTTGTAGTATTCTATGATCTTCTCACATTAAAGTTATTGTGTACAAGCTGTTCATCATGATTCTTGATATAATTGTGCAGTTAATATTTTGGATAGGAATCCAATAAGATGCCACCACTGCCATATTCTTAAAAAGAATCTAAACATACTTGGTTTTGATCGTTAAATTAAATTTCCTTACTCACCCATACATGCCTGAAATAAGCAGGCTCCTAAAATACTCAGTGGCCTGGTGGTATCTTTCAGGGTCTCTGACTCAGTCTCTGGATACAGTAAGGCTGTGCCATAATTATAATACATACTCAGGGGGACACCCCCCAATAAAAGGCAACCATGCACAACTGTACAAAATAATCACCTAGCAAATGTAATCATAAGCATATCATAAATGAACATAGCAAATTGCCATTGCATTATAATTATTACTAATGAAGCTCTGGTGAAAGTGAAGTCAGGAAGGCACACTTTTCATGCTCAGGCTGTAAGTTTCTGTCTCACTCTGCCATTCACTCCTTGCACACATGCTCACTCACTATCTCTGAGTCATCAGCTGTTCTACTCTGTCAGCCTATTAACACACGGCTCCTCATTTTGAACATGGTTCCTTCTCAGCCATAATTCTTTCTTTCTCAACACCTAGTCTTCATGGATTCATCAGCCTCATCTGCCTCAGCAGCCAGCAGCCTCAGAGTCAGCAGCCGCCGCCACCACCACCACCAGTGTCTGGACTCCATGGGGGGATTTATCTTGCTGCCACTCTGATGTCCCTCAATCACAAAATATCTCCCTCTAGTGTCCATGTGCCAAAGCTGTCTGTTAAATCTTATTCAGCAAAAATTATCTGTTAAATGTACACTCATATTCTTAATAAATGTTATGTTTGCTTCATTCTCCTGTCTCTCCCGATTGAACTGGTTTTAGCTTTATGATGTACTGCAGTTCTTTGTGTGGTTTGCGCAAGTGCTGTTGCCTTACCCCAGCAGAAGCTGTTGCTTATGCTTCTGTTGCTGAACTGCTGTGGGTAGGTAGAATCAATGTCAAACACAGTGATGCTCATTCAGTTTTTGTAAAGTGTTAGTTTTTTTAATAATGTCATAAAAAGACATCATAGTATCTAAAAAAAGCCATAAAATGGCATAAAAATCATAGTATAGTATTTCATTAAAAATGTCAGTATAATATCATAAAAATGTCATAGGATGGTATGTCATGAAAAAGTCAGTGTACGCACATTTCCTGCACTGCCCTTAACAATATGCAGACTCCCTGAAATGGCTTTCAGTCATCAAAACTTTGAGGAACCTAAGATATTTCAAATAAAATGCTCTACAGTGGTGAATTTAGCTGTTGCATTTCGTAAAAGTTTATCCTGCGGGGAATTCCCCTCACACCTCCATGGATGGTTATGTTGTAGAAGGTGT
>JAPZEB010000001.1:4939253-4981406 GCA_029783705.1 Chaetodon striatus
TGTCTGCTGCATCTGTCTAGGTTATATTATAATTATGACACGACAGCAGGGAAGGATTTTCAACAAAATACACAACCAAAGATCTGGATCAAAACTGGCGTTGAATTTGTCAAAATCATACATAATTGTCAAGAAGCATTTTTAAGTAAATCTGTATTCTGCCTTTGCGCCTGTGCCTCATCTGTCCAAAGCTGTCTTCTGGAAATCATATTCATAAAGTCTGACAGAAACTTATTGCTATACATTTCTTTGATATTAACATAATGCAGAAACATTTTAATAAACGTATGTGCCAGTCACAATATTTATTTTTCAAAAAATATCAGTAAAATGGTCAATGACAAATGAATTTGAGTGGATTCACAACACAACAAGATGTATTTACTTCATTAGTCCAAGCATAGGACTGCAGTGTTAAAGTACACCCATCATCTACCCTGACGACATCCCTATGTGAGGTATAAATACACTTCCCATAGTAGAGAAAAAAATTGCCTGTGACAGAGTCTCGCATTCAGGTCAGGTACCTGCGAGTACCCAGCGGGTGATGGTATTTAATCTTAATGTTATTTCTGAGTTTGATTCTGAGTAAAAAAAAGAACATGCGGACTGCGTCCTGGGTATTGGATGATAAATAAATCAAAATAAGATCAGAAAAATAATAACATAATTTAATGTTTTAACATTTTAATCCTCTGACTGCTGACTGTGTGTGTCAGCTCTGTCTTTAGTGCCAGCTAGAATATGAGAGTGGCTCTAATCAGGTGTGTTAGTAACAGGCATGTAAACTGAGAAGATGTTCTGCACGGTAACATGAGAATAAATAAAAAATATTCACTTAAATTGTATTTTCTGAATTACCTATGTTTTAGTTTCACATGTATAAAGTGTCCCCACATTATCACTTAAAATATGCAGCCTAACCAAATTGTTTAAACAGTGAATGACAATTATGGGATTTGGGGTTTTGGTTGGGCGGAGGATCTTGTGTCCACAGGTCAGATCAGGTTTCAGAACTACTTGGTCATATGTGCTGGTTGCAGGGCAGCTGGGATATTGCAATGAATATTATCCATTATCCAGCAATTTTGTTTCCTTGAGACCCTTCTCGACAAATCAAATAAGCAGGATAATGCTGTAACTTCTTGGCTTTGTTTGTCAACTTGTACAAGCCAGTCTATTCCTGCTATCTAGCTATGTTCTCAAACCTCAGTCAATATGAAGCATGATGAAAGAAAATCTACCATGTTCAACACTATCTGTTTAAAGCCTGCAAACGTATCACAATCACAATTAGCAAGGTGACAGTAATTAGTAACAAGTAGCACTAAGATCAGCCACATGCATTGCTGTGTGACACTGAATACAGTTTTCTGGGGACAATTTTGATTGTATACCTGAAATATGAATTCATGGTCTAGTGTGGTGTGTAGGATTTATTGGCATCTAGGTGAACACTTATTACTATCGACTGCTGGCCCTAGCTCTATCAATCTTCTCATCTTAATCTTGGCAAGAAAGCACACAGGCATATATCCTAACATAGGCATATATTCTTTATTCATCAAATTTCTCCTTTAAGCGTCTGTTTTGTAGGATTTAGCGGCATCTAGCAGTGAGGTTGCATACTGCAACCAGCTGAAACTTCTCTGTGCAAAGAGTGTAGGAGATCTATTGTGGCTGACACAAAAACTTGAATGGCCCTATCTAGAGCCAGTGTCTGATTTGTTCATACTGGGCTACTGTACAACAACATGGTGGACTCCATGGAAGAAGACCCCCTCCACAAGTGCCTATAAAAGGCTCATTCTAAGGTAATCAAAAAACACATGAAACCAATTGACAACATAGTAATGGATGTTTATTACATTTCTGCTGAAATATCCCTCTAAATCCTACACCATGAACCTTTAAGACAATATTAATGTTTCATTTTAATCTAGTTATAGTCTGCCATAATTGGCAAAGATCAAATTGTGTCACATCTAAATTGATGTATTAAATCGATTGCAGATTTATTCAGTTGGCATGGAACTGCTGCTCACTGTATCATTACAAGCTGACTGGATTGCTTCTCCATTAGATCATGGACCATGTGATCTTGACATATATCATACATACACACCTCTACACCCAAAAAAACACTTTCTGTCATGGGTTTGCCATCACGCAATGTAATGGAGAATGGTGGGCTCATTTTTCCTGTACTTGTCCTCAAGTATTTTTTCATCTCCATAATCATTTTTCTTACCAACCAAAGGCAATATTGTAGATTTTAGCTTCATGGACAAAGTTTTGCATACTGTGCTATTAAATTTCAGTGGGCTATCTCAAGACAGCCTGATGATTTGCAAATCTGCACATATTTCAAATCAGATGTGTCTTGACATAGAGTGCTGAGGCCAGACCTGCCTTTTTATATCCACCAAATTCTCCATGTCTGTGAGGCTGTAGCACTGTCTGAAAAGTCCAGGTAACAAATCACAAAGAGCCTCTTGGGAGTACGCCCATTGACTTTTTGAGGCGTCTCACTGATATAACCTTGACATTAATGGGAGGTTTTCACATTCTCAATTCTTATGGGGCTCACCATAATCTGTTATAGAGGGGGCTGAGTTCCCTCCTGGGCCCTTCTGAAGTTTGAACCCTCGCAATAACCTTGTCTGGATGGGTTAGAAGGATGTAGCAGTCCATCCCTCTCACTCTCCTCTCAATGTTTACCAAACCCTCTCCACCCATCACAGAGCCCACATTTGCTGGCCCTCCAGAGAGCAACACACCAATTACTCCATGTGTATCTTGATTGAATAATAGGACTTTTAATTGTCTTGTCTTTCACAATTATGTCAAAGCCGTAACCTTTAATTAAGTGTCTGCCAATTATTTTATTCCCTTTTTTGTTTGAGTGGATGAACGTAATTACTGTCACCTTGCAAAGTATGAGAAGTAATTAATCCTTTTTGATTTTACCAAATCCCATTTTTTTGGTCATTAGTTGGCCTTTTAATCCTCGAAAGATTATGAAGCTGGTTAATTATAGAAAATGGAAGTAGCTACTTGTTGTTTGTGCTGCATCAGCATAGTTTTTTTTCCTAAGCATAGTTTTTTTTTCTTAAAAACCATGTACCACTCATAATAGAAAAAAAAATCCTTTGCTCTCTCTCACAATGGACGTGATGCTGCAATTTCAGACTTTTCTGCAGGGTCTCTTGACCTATCAGCCTTAGTTATACAGTCATCATACAACATTAAAAGCACGAATATACTGTAAAATTGTCTTATTGATTGTTTCATTGCTGTTCTGTTGGTAGGGCATCAGTTTACTTCCTGTCAGCTATTTCAATCAAAAAAACCTACCAACAGGAAATACGAAGGGACCCAGTTCAAAAACATTCTATTAGCCTAAGTGAAGTCATTTAAAGGAGCTCTATATAATGTCCAGAGCATTAATATAGCGGCTAACTACTATTAGCTATGTAAAGATATAGTGGAGCAGTGACGTTCTGGGCAGAGGATGAAGTCATGCTACCTCTGTGTGTGTTGTGACCCAACATTTTCTGTTCTTTATTGTGATAGAAGTTGCACCCCTTCCCCCCACTCCAAGTTAACACCATTAGCTCTGTCAGCACTGTAGTAGTTGTGGGTGCTGTTCATGCTGTTTGCACCATTAGCTGCTTGTGCCAGGTCAGCCTCCTCCATGTTGAGAGCAGTGTGCAGACAACCTCTGAAACATAGATACTCTCTGGATATCATACAGAGCTCAGCTAAAACTTGAAGGGGCACTCCATCAATTTTTCACAGGCAGTTTACTTGTCATAAGGAGTTGTACTCTGCAGTGAAAACAGATGTATAATGTCTTTGAAAAATAACTCTGATAGATGATAGGGGTCATCCTGGATTTAGCTTGAAAATACAGATTTGCTACAGACAGCCTGCGCTATGAACTGGCAGACATGGGACCAAGTCATTGTTTTGCAAGTCACCAGTAAGTCTCAAGTCTTTGCACTCAGGTCTCAAGTCAGAGTCAAGTCAAGTCAGTGAGTTTAATTAAGTCATAGTGTGCTCTTAACCAAATGTCAACCCATTTTAAAGCAGAATAATGATATTAAATTTACAAAAAAAAGAGAACATTTTTCAAAATGAGATCTGCAGAATTGTTGTTGACTTGCTGGGAATTAATGTTAATTTTTGTGGATTCAGGAAATAAAGGAAAATGAATTGATTCTTGATTTTGTTTTAAATAACATAATTTCTAATCTTTGAGCTTGGGCGTAAGTATGTGACTCGAGTCTATACTTCTGCAGACTGGAGATGTGGTGTTAAAAAAGGCAAGAAAGAAAGAAATACACTATCCTGTTGCATTATGGAAAATGTAGGAATCAGTGTTTTTTTTGTTTTTTTTTTTAACCTGTTTCACATTGGGGACAAAAAAATGGATTTTTTTTGGCTTCAGCTGCTTTGATTTTTATTGATATTTTTTAAAAATGTGTCTCCTCCGAGACAGAGGCCCCCAACTTTATGGGTGTGCAGTATTAAATTGCTGAAGGACATCTTTCAGCTTCTAATAAACAACAGCAAGCAAGTTGTCCATTCCATGGAGTCAGGCATGCATAGTATCTGATGTCAAAGACATGCCAGGAAAATCATCCTCAAAGAAGCAGAAATAGAATATAGCAACGGACAGTGAAGTGCTTGGGCACATGGGCTGCATGCTGGACTGGGTGCAGTGTGTGTCCTCTTTCAAAACCATTTATCAGACAAGGCCAGGTGGGTTGTGGACCCAGAATGTGGGCCATTGTTGTAGGCCATAGAAAACCTTGGATGTCTGGGGGATCCCACCCCCCAGCCCAGGAGCTCTGTGTGGCTGCTATGCGAAGGCTCCAGCCCAGACCCAAACATGCATATTGTGCAGGTCTGAAAGGACACTATAATCCATCCCCATATGTGCCAGCACCCCCCTCTAACCTCTATTCATCCCTCGCTGTGTTCGCATCTCTCCAGAGTGCCTTTAACACTGCGCAATGCCATGCTGCTTCACACAAGTTAAAATGTGATGGAGAGCTGTCATTGTCCTTCTCTGTGGTCAAAACATGTGCTTCCCAACATGCAGCCGGTTTGTTATCTCATCCAGAGAGCGCACAGGCCACTGCAAATCAGTCTCTTTCTCTCAGTGGGTACGGAGGGCGCTGCTTTTTTTTTATCATTTCACATGTGTGCTGCTTGCAAAAATAGAATACAAGCAGGGAGGATCACAGTGGCCTATACAGTCGTTGACATTGAGATTCAGGTCCTGCCGCCCAACCAACAGTTGGCTGTTCCCCCATAAAATGGAAGTAGTATTTATGTTGTTTTTAGCCCCCCTGTTTTTTCCTCATTTGCTCTCCTCCCTGTCACTTCAGCCGCCTGGCTTTCTCTGTGATGAATCTCAATTATGCCAAGGTCACCTTTCATTGCGGTGATCTCTCTGCTGCTTTATTGGAACTGGCAGTACTTCCACACTATCATGGCCATGCTTATTGACAGCCACTTCCTCCTCCAAAACAAAACCGGCAAAAACAAAAACAAAAAAGAAAAAAAAATGTGGGAAAAGTTGCATCTCCTCTAATTTTGGCGGGCAGAATTGGCATGTCTACTCCAGGCTCTGCCTAATGGTCTGTAATCATTCTCTCTTTGTGCTATCCAGAAAGTGGGTGGAGGTGTTTGAGGGGCAGCTTATTCATATGTTCGTTTTACCACTGTAATTGGTTTCACATAAATATGATGCTAAATAGTTCTGTTGAATACACGCTGTGAAGAGACTCCTCTCAATCGTCTCTGTGGAAATATCCAGTTATTAAAATTGTTACAATGTGCCTAGGCAGTACCTTGGATTTGGAATAAGGTATATACTGTAACTAATTTTCACCTTTTCATCAGCCGTCTTTATGGAACCACTGAACACTTATCAAATTTATGTTGAAGGGCTTCTACTGTTTTCAACAGTAACCATGACGACTGTATGATGGCACTTGCGAGGTCACATGTCCTTATCTTGAATGAGGGAAATGAATGACATAGAGAGGCACGGGCTAATTTGTTTGTGCATAAACAAGACTTGGAGTGTGTGTGTGGGTAGAGGCATTGCGATGACATCCACCATTCACATTTGATGAGGATGCTAGCACATGTAATTGTTGTTTCAATGTGGCATCTGTTGCTAAGGGGAAGCGGGATGTGTGGGGTGGGGGCTCGCAGGAAGATAGTTAGCCTCACAATTGACAGTGACACGTTGATGAGCGCGAGTGCTGAGCGTGTTAGCTCAGCCAACTGGCCTTTGATGGTTCTCTGATATAACTCGTTAAACAAGCACTGGACCGTTTACCTCTGTGATGTATCTCATTTGTCCGTTCTCCACCACCCACACATCCTCGCAAAGCTGTCTTTCTTCAAAGGCGTCAGATCTTAATAGAGCTACAAATATAAAGCTGTGTAGTCGTATTTCCTTCATGACTTGGCCATTCTTGGCATACTTGGATCTCTTAAGAAACTCTTAAAATATGAACATTCACTTTACATGAACAGATTTTTTTTTTCTTTTTTTTTAAGTAAACACGACACTTCTAATAGCAATGTGCTGCGCTTAATTTGCTGAGAGAGTCTATGATCACTCATTTCTCGCACCAAACTGCACTCAATACATTCACAGAGTCGAAAAATGAACGCCATGAAACCCGGTGCCCATGTGGTGGACACTGATGCCATCTCTGGTCATTCCAGTTTAATATCTGTCTTAAAGTCACAGGTCTTAAAGTCACACAGAGCTAATGGAGGCTGTGGAATAGCATTCAGTGTGTTCTATTGGGCCAATATAATAGCCTGGAATTGAACTTCATATTGGCCAGCTGGGACTGAGGAAAGGATTAAGTTCTCTGTATTTTCCTCCATCCAATAGTGGTTCATGATTTCAAAGAAAAAGCCTTATGCGTGATGTGGATTGATGCGGGCACTGTGATAGCGAAACAGTGGAAATGTTTCACATCCTCATCAATGTCACCAAGTTCAACTTCATTTTCATGGTTGTCTTTCCTTAATTTTTTTTTTTTTATCACTGGGGAATGCTGAGCTGCTTGAGTCAGACACTTTTCACATTCAAGTGGTTGCACTTATTCCAAAAGAAACAGCTGCTGTATGCCTAAACCTGAAAAAAAGGGAACATTGCCGTAAATGCCACAATGAAGAGATGGAATTGCCATTTATTGTCAGACAACTGATTTCAGGTTTCATTATACAGTGCAAACCCTTGCAGGGAAAAGAGAATGAATGGACTCACCTTCAAACATGCCACCGACTCTCTAAATGCCAAATACGCCCAAACCTCTCATGTCTAGATGAATGGCAAGCTCTAGGCAGAGTGAGTTTGCGTCTCCTGTCTTTCCCCCATAAAAAAGTCAGATACCCCATGAGAGACGGAGTCTGCCAGACTGATCACAGAGCTGCTGCTTTATCCAGAGAAAAACTGGGCTCTAAGAAGTTTGTGACAAAGTAGTTGTGGTATTTTATGATGTGGGTTCAGCTCACCTCCCCGAGGATTACCTACCCCTAAGAGTGGTATAGAGTTCCATATGCCAAAGCTTTCCATATGGAAGACTTTCTTTGTCTTCTTTTTGCTATATTTGGAGGAGCAGAGTGAGGTAAGTTCAGATTTAAAGACATGTCAATGCCTCTGTTTCTGTTTGGTTTTCTTCTAGCAGTTCTTATCAAGTGGTAAGAAAGAAAAAGTCCCAGTCTCGAATTAAATTATGTATAGTGTTGATATTGTTCGGTTTATTAGAGGAGCATCCACAGAGAAAAAAGTATGTTTAATATATTTGGACTTGACAGGACGTGGCTTCTTTGTCATATTTATGCCACAGTGACAGACAAGCAAGTAACTGTAATCAAATGGCAGGTGAACCGAATCAAAGGACGACAGTGTTTGTGGCAGTGTGCCATCCATGTTGGTGGTAAACACACACAACATCTCGAGAAAGCGAACAAGCGGGACGAGGCTCGCTGGCGAATGCTTTGATCGCCTTTCATTCGCTCTCGCCTCTCATCTCTTTGGGCTTTTGGGGAAATGCACTGTTTAATCCGCCGTATGTCGCAGAAGTTTATACAAGGTACTCCACAGAGTTTGGGGCCTCGCATTAGGAGAGGGGGGGGGCGGTGGAAAAAAAGCATACATTTACACGGTTGAGTGGTGTAATCTTCATGAAATACCGGTAAATAGGGAGAGGAAGCCTAGTGGAGCCGTAGATTAATGCTGCTATCAAATGGCCTGGGACAAAGAAGGGGATGGCTAATGAGCTGGAAAAGGCAGGGCTGTTCACCGCGTTAAATGATACCGTAGCACCATCTCCCCACTGGCCGCCGCACTGCCATGTTCACACATTCTGATGTCGCTAACAGCAATGTAGGACAAATATTGGAAAATGTCATTTAAGCGAGAGCTACAATGACATGTTTGATATTTTAAAGATGGCTTCATCAAAGGCAGATTTCAGCGACACAAATACAGTTCTCTAATTTGACTCTCTCCCATATGCCTGAATCCTTCCCTGCCCAATCTCTGAGAGGTCATTTACTTCTTTTTCATCCCAAAAATTGCTTTCGCATTTGGTCTGTTCTCTCTCCCTCGCTCTCTCCCTGTCCCTTTATCTCTTCTTCCCTTTAAGTCCATTTCACTTTCTATCACTCCGTCTCTCTCTCCCTCTCTCTCTCTCTCTCTCTCTCTCTCTCTCTCTCTTTCTCTAGTTCCCATAGCCATGATATCATGAAAAACAGCGTTCTCTCTCTTGTCTATCTCCTTCCTGTGGTATCATCTCAAGCATGCTTGTAACCTCCCATGACTGTCGCCTAGGTGACAGGAAGAGCGAGATGAACTCTTGGGCTTAGATAAATTTCTTGGTCTGGCCTGCGGAGGCTGTATCAATTTTTGATGTTCTACTGCCTCACAGACACTTTTGCAGGCATTGTTTCATGTTTTATTTAGGCTTGTGTTAGAGCTAGGTTAAAGTTTCAGCAGACTACCGGCCCGAAAGTGTCTGGCGGCATGGAGGAAATATCACATTGGGGGCAATAGTGTCCTTTTATCAAGGGGTCAGAGAAAGAGGGGGAGAGGATATAAGGTGAAAATTATGTCTCGCATGCTCTCAAATCTGCCTGTGGTCTCACAGTGATGCTGCTGTTTGCCAAAATGTCACACATATTTAACTAACATTACCAAGCAGCCTTGACTCTGGCTCACAATTAGAGAAATGGAGAAAAACCTGCAACATTTTTCCTCAAAAAGGCGTCAAAAAGAATGCTGGGAAATATCTCTATATTCTGAATGCAGTCAAACACACAAGCGTGCTCTAACCTCTTCAGGCATCGACATATTTATCTTACTTGAGCCAAGTGACAGTTGTCTCCACAGCCATTTCATTTTACACGCCGCCACGAAAAAGAGGAAGAAAAAAAAACTTGAATTAATCAAATGTGGAGGGTAGGCGAAGGGATGGGGGATGTGGGTGTGCGTTGGGGGTGCAAGGGGGGGGGCGCTTTATATCCCCCAGTGATGCTGTGAATCAGAAGGGGTGGGTAAATAAATAAATGTGTTATGTATGACCAAGCGCACAGACAGGGCTCTGGGGCTACTAGCTGGTCCAGCCGCGATGCACTCAGACAAGTGAATAAATCAGCACACAATTAGGGCTTGTGATTTCATTTATGGTACCTACGAGCGCTCCGGTGGCAGATTCTGGCAGATGTCATTTCTAGCCAATTGATTTTGCTGCTGTCCCGAGGCCCGAGCAGTCATGGCCCCTCTATCCGGATTACAAATGGATGGCAAACACGAGCCAAATGGCTGTCCAGGCAATTTCTGCATGATAGGAGTAGAATAATGTAAGAGACCTCACTGGCACTGGAGGACACACACGAGTGGAGGCGCTGCCTAGGCTCGAAATATACTGTAAACACACGCATGTAAGAACACAAGCAATTGTTTGTGAAATTTATGTGCAACATATTTACCACATAAAAATGCATTTTCAGTCAAACATTAGTCGTGAATTCTTTGAAGGTGCATCCTGTGTGCCTTTTTTATGGTTAATCATCTTCTGTTCAGCATCCAGTCGTCAGTGGTGGATGCGCTCTCAAATATCCTTCAGCAAGAGCAGTAAAATTGTTTCTAAGCTACCATGAAATCCGTAAATGTCTTGGGTTTATGCATCTGTGATGTTTTCACTTACAGTCATGTAACAAAAAAAAAACTCTGCAGTGCAATCACGACACGCTGAACATTTGTCATCTCAATCATCCAAAGAGAGCGCTTGACCGCTCGCAATGCAAATTGACAATGTCATTTCAAAGCTGAAGTGAATGAAGACCATGCCCCTGGTCTGAAGCAGTTCATCAATCTGCCAACTGCATCCTTTCTCTGCTTGCTGGCTCCATTTTGTTTTGCCCTTAAGTTTCAATTTACCTCTTCCTTTGCATGGAGAAGACTCCCTGTCAGTATACATCCTGCACTCTACCTGACAACAAAATTTCACTTATAACAGCAGAGATATGATGAGGATCTCTCCTGTGGGTAAGGGTTTAGAGGTTTAGTGTTTTAGTGTATTTTTTAACGAGGACAACGCAGTTTTAATTTTTTCAAATTAGGTAGGTTGCCAGCTGTGCCATAAAAGGAAAATCGATGTGTTTAAATTTGAGGGCATGCAATAAAAACAAATGTATTTTTTACTAGTAATAGGTAACCTTGGATATAGCGCAGTGGATACAGGAATAAATGACATGTTGTGACACATAGTTTGGAACAACAGCTCTCCGTCCTCCCCTCCATCTTCTAATTATACTACATCCACCGGCTTTATTAATAAATGAAAGATATGCATGACATGGCCTCGGCGATCCGTCTGAGAGGAGGCACTTTATTAGAAACTCACACATAAACAACCCAAACCCATTCCCACTGTTTTATTCTGTGTCTCTGTCTCAAAGATACAACCATAAATTGCCTCTAACAAGGTCAAAGCCTAATGTTACCAACAGACAAGGGACACACAGTATAAATAGAAGTTACCTGAATGTAACTCCAGCTCTATGCATAGCCCACTGTTAAAGCCAGGTTATTTAAGGCTAATTAAATGAGGGTGGGACATGATCTTTGACCCACTGGGAGCTGTGGGGTATGATACATGCGCAATGGACCTGAAGCTGCGACGTCGGAGGGTTACAGCACATGGCGCTATGAATGAAGAGATGGCATCCTCTCAAGCATTCTTTGGGTATGCTCTTTAGTCTCCTTGGGTGCACTCAGCCTGACATAACTTTGTAAGGTACACTCAAACGGATGACCGCAAATATACAATTAAATGTTTTTATGTTAAGTTTTTTATTAGAGATCTTTTCAGTAATCACTGTATTTCTCAACCATATCCTTCTAAATATATATCTGACTGTGGATGCCTCTGCTAGAATTAATTGGTCATCCCTATGTTTTATCATAGCCTGCCAGCTTTTGTGCCTTTTGGAAAATGCAGACCAGATTTTACTGTGAATGTTGTACCCCACTGATATGACTCCTTGGGGTTATTTTAGAGAGAGCTACAACTGGTCCGCTGTACAATTAAGATGGATGACAAGACAACTTCCCAAAAAAGACGCCAACTCATCTTGATTGCCCCCTGGTGGCTGGCTGGTATAGATAACAAACCACCACCCCCTTCATATTAGCAGTTTGGACAGGCTGTTCTTACACACTGTTTGTGCCTTTTCCTACAAAAAGTAATGCACTAAGCCAGTAATTAATGCATAACCCATGTAAATGAAAAGGCTTTGGTCAAGTGATTGATGCGCTGATGAGGAGACCAGCATTCAGAACCATGTGAAACTAAGTGAATGTGATGTTATTCTGAGGAAAGTTATCGTGATGTTTCTTTTCCCTAAATCTACCTATGTGTGATATTAACACTACTTTGAGTTGAGATGGGACATGGGCCGTATCAAAAGATAAAACTATACATAAAATAAATTTTTCCCAAAGATGGTTTCTTTAACTGTAGGTAGTTCTTATAACACTGATGTATCTTCAAATGTTCATTTTTCTGAGAACTTTGGTTGTAACTAGTTATTTGATTCTGTGAAACTGGGGTTTAATGTAATGTTGGACAGCTGTGCATTCCAGTTGGTGTGCTTATTATCAATAGCACTGCTTGCAACCAATTGGATGGTGGGAACTTGATACAGCAGAGATTGCTACTGTGCATACCCCGGCTTCAAACTACATCACCAGTGCAAGGGATCCGAGATATACTGGCTTTGTTTTTGTACAGTGGGAGGAAGTGGAGATGCATTTGTCTGTCTGTATTTACAATCATTGGTTTGTACAAATGATTATTGTTTATAGGTATTCCAAATAGTTACACAAGAAAGTGAGAATCTCTTGCACTCGGTTGTATAAAAAGTGCCACCTCCACACACCTGGCCAATCAATGAACAAAGTGGATGTCAATGTTAGATTGTCGACATCAGAAAGGTGTAGGGGCAGGGGGTTTCTGGGGCCAGTCAACCATCCAGCAAGCAGTTCTGATAGAGTATACTGCTGCCTTTATACTGCTATTGGTTTTGCTGGAAGGGGCTCCACTTCTTCACCCTGAGACAGATCAATGCACTCACCTATTGGTCATTAAGTCATGAACAGCTTTAGGCACCAGACTTTGATTCCCCCCTTATTCACATCAACTGAATGAAAAGAGAAGAAACTGCCCCCATTCCAGGGCGGTTCCTTTCAGGGGTGACCCTTAGCTGAATTATATTTGACAGAAAAGAGAAAATGGAGATGGAGAGGCAAGGGAAAGACAGACACCCAACTCTGCTTTCCCCTTACCAACTCCACTTAAGTGAAGGAAAAAAAGGTCACCCCATCTAAGATGTGGTCCCTCTTAGTGAGTCACAGAAGTGCAGCCTATTCTTCTTCAGCTCCTTCAGCAGTGGATGGCCCAGTCCGTCACACTTGTGGCAGGCACAGATACAACACACTTGCATCCCCTAAAGTTGACAGCAAGACATCCATCCTCACGCATCTGGTCCTGGAAGAGGTATTTTGCTCTTCCCAATGTTTCTTCCATGTTTTCCCCCCGATAAAGTTTTGTATCCATTTTTTTTATTTTTATTTTTTCTAAATTTCTTGTATCCAAACTCAGGGACTGAAGATAAGTGGTTTTATAGGTATAGCTGATTGTAAAGCCATCTGAGTGTCTTTCTTTCTTTTTTGGCATTTTGTGCTTTGTGCAAGCTTGGTTTGCTGATGGCTGACATGTTCAAGGAAGCACTTCATGAAATGAAAGCAAGGTTGACACTGCCTGTATGACCTCCTCAGGTAAGCGTAGCAGAGGTCAAACAGACAGCCATCATGCTATCCTTTTTGGGCGGGACAGGCAGCCAACCATGGCTGACCAGGGATGGCTGAAGGAGGGAGGTGGACGCTGACACAGTCTTTGGAGTAATAGTAGGAATTTTGACAGGAAGAGGAACAAATTCCCTCTTGACGTAGTACAAAAGGGGCAGCTTCCGCAGACTTGCATCTTAGCCTGCTGTTAGGGGTCAGGAGGTTGTTGCATGGGTAGCTGTAAAAGAGTATGGCAGGATATTTCTGGTAAATTTGATGGTCATCTTTCCTGTTGTACTCATCTAATGTGTTGCTCTTTCAAAAGCTGGTTGTGCTTCTCTAACTGCAAGGGGGCTGGAAGGACCAGACCGCCATCTTCCTGCAACAAAGAAAATGTTGGATGTGGCAGGAGTCAGCCTTCAGAGATGCCAACAGAGGAAGCAGAACCAAGTAAAGCTGCCCTGAACCAACACATACAGGAGGGGTAGAAGATGGAATAGGTCTTTTCCATAATGATTTCTTGCAGTGACACTGAAAGGTGACTATCGTTCTCACTGAAGAGTGCTTGACAAGAATGTCATGACTGAAGTCAGCTACCTGAAAGTGAAAGGGACAGATGTCAGATGAAGATGGTGGGCTGGCTATTCATTTGTAAGGCAGCAAAGGCTGAAGAAAAACAGAGTATAAGACAAGTTATATCACTATCTGTGTTTCCACAAACATACTTTTTATGCACATGTTTTAAGTATCACTTTAGAAAAGCTGTATAGCAAAAATCAATAAAACCTGCTTATATGCACACAAAGGTTTTCCTGCTCACTCGAGCAAACATTTTACTCACGTGACTGAGCAGCGATTTATGCTGCTGGTGTCTTCCCATTCATTAGAATCATTGCATATATTTGTCTTCATCTCCGGACAGCATGATACATGGCTAATACTGGCTAACATGAAAGAACAATTAAAACTTGCCCAACTGGAGGAAATTCTTGGAGCGCTCTTTCTTTTTCTGTCTTGTACAGTATATGGATTAGATGGCCAAGGTGATTTGGTTTTTTTTTTCCGGTTTACAACCTATACTACTTCTACTCTGTCTACCTGTAGTTTACAGTAGATGGAACACAGACAGCATAGCCGATGCTGCCAACTTCTAATAAAACAATGCTTTCTGGAGGCTAGTTTATTTTCTCCAAACTAGTCGATTAAAACAAATTCACATTAGTTGACAATTGAATGGAAACACGGCTACAGACATTTCTGTTGTATAGCTGAAACCCATGTAGATCACAATTGCAGTGATAATCTGCAAAAATACTTGGGACAGAATCATATTAATGTAGTTGCTGTTAAAATAATTTGCTTATAGTAATCAAGTCATTTGCTTACTGTGTTGATTTGGAGTCTTTTCATACATGACAACATATGTAAAAAAATAAATAAATAAATAAACACAGTAATTTTATTTATTTATTAATTTATTTAATGCCACCAAGCCAGTGATATCTGAGGCCAGAGGCATTATCTTTCGTCTATCCATCCGTCCCATCCTGGTGAATGTGATATCTCAAAAATGCCTCAAGAGAATTTCTTCAAATTTGGCACAAATGTCCACTTGGACTCAACAATGGACTGATTAGTTTTTGGTTGTCAAGGGTCAAAGGTCAAATTTGCTGTGACCTTGCATCCATCTCATTATCATGCATGCGACAGAATTTCTTAAAATTTGGCACAAATGTCCACTTGGATTCAATGATGGACTAATTAGATTTCAGTGGTCAAAGGTCAAGGTCACTGTGACCTCTTCTGTCTCATTCTTGTGAATGTGATATCTTAAGAACCCCTTGAGGCAATTTCTTCAAATTTGGCACAAATGTTCACTTGGATTAAACAGTGAACCGATTGTGGTGGTCAAAGGTCAGGGTCAGTGTGATCTTGCATCTGTCTTATTCCTATGAACATGATATCTCTAGAATACCTTAAGGGGATTTCTTTAAATTTGACACAAAAGTCCACTCGGACTAAGGAATAAACTGATTAGAATTTTGTGGTTGGATGTCAAAGGTCAAGGTTAGTACAGTATGACCTCACAAAATGTGTTTTTGGCCATAACTCAGAAATTCGTATGCTTATCATGCCAAAATTTCACACAAATGTCTAATAGGATAAAACAATAAAGTGATGACATTTCAGACCCAAAAGGACAAATGTCAGCTTCACTGTGACATCATAATATTCTGCATAAACTACTTGGCCTCACGGTAGCCCACCTTCTTCCAGCTGGCTATCTGAGGCTGGTGCTGCATGTACATTGAAGTCATGACAGGGAAAAGAAAGTCATTTTTTCTCACTGAAAAATGTAGTCCCTTTGAAGCAAATGACAAACTGCCAAAAACTGGCCAATATTATGCAGCAGCAAAACTTGGTGTTCCTCAGGCTTCCTGGTGTAATCTACTTAAACAGCAACAAAAAGCCATGGCTGCTGGAGACAGAAAACTAACAGGCACAGGGAAAACACCAAGCCACTCTTGTAAAGTGGATTGATGATGCACAGTCACGTAATGCCCCTCATTGTCTTATATCCATGTAATAAATATACAAATGTCAATTAGATGGTAATCTGCATAGGACACAAAGAAAACAAAAAAAAAATTCAATTGTAATAATCATCCATTTATAGTATCAATCTGACTTGGACATATGTGATCAGTGTAAGAGGTTGCTGCTGTATTTATATTCCGAGCAAAGTTTCCTCTACTTAATTTCATCCAATAACAAAGGAACAATTCAAACTTGATTCAATCTATTTTCATTATTTGTCTCTACAGTCAAAATAATTAGTGTAATTAGTTCTTAGACAGCAGAGCCATCTGACCAAATCAATGCCACAAAGGACTTACTGTGAAGTTCCACAATATTGTAAATCCACTTTTAATTCCATGGATGGATTACTGCGTTAATAATATATATCCTTGTTATTGTTTCAAGTATATTTGAGCAGCAGGGAGTATTGGGAGATTCTCAGTGTGGGATGTGTTCATCATCAACATCAAATGCTTTTTCCCTTTCTTAATTTTAAAAACATAATTTGCAGTGCTTTTTTCCCTGAAAGTGCTTCAGGCAAAGTTGTTGAAACAGCATTTCTTAAGGTATCTATTAGAAGTTGGGGATAAAAGAAGCTGTGATCTCCAGATACAGCAAAGAAGCCTCATAGTGGGCAGTTTATTTTTGAAAACCTCAAATTAGCACTAACGTTTACTAGATAGTCTTCATGTTGTCATCTTCCCACAAGTATTTTCTTCTAACTTTAGGCAGATCAAGACCTTCATTGACCTGGAGCATTAAATCACAAATGACCCTTCCACTGTATAACAATGTGTCTTTTGTGGTCCTTTTGAGTAGATATTAAGCTACAGTTGATAACATCTATGAAAATAACGTGTCATATTTGCAACAATTGTCATTAAATTCTGAAAAAGATCCAAGACAGATAGTCTGTGGATCTTCTAATCCCCACTCAGAGAAAAAAAAAGGGTGGGCGTGGAGCCTACGGCAACACTAAACCCCCAAGCTTGCCTGAGCAGGACTAAATGCACAAACCCATTATTTTTAAATATGCGATGGAGAGAGACTCTCACTGCAGCCTGTCTTACTTTGTTCTGAAATTGTTGGCGTGCAGCCTCGTTCTGTGGAATGAGATGGAATGAAATGAGGCGCAGACTTCCATCACGTGTCACTGGTAACGACGAAATACAGTGAGTGCTGGACAGAGCAGTGTGACATCAACCCCGCCCACATTTAAGAGTACGGTTTGCAGTGGAAATCCTAGGGTCTAGGTACTATGTCTGAAGCATTACTCCTGGTTCCAAAGGTACCATATTGAAAGTGTTTGGTGGAAACTGAGTTTTATAGAAGTTGCCAACTGTAGCTTTAATGGTAGACCACATCATACACAACGCACTAAGCTTGAGATGTGTCAGAGCTTGATATTTCTTTTTACTGGCTGTGGCAAATATTGTGCTGTCATGTGTCATTCAACCATTTAACCATTGTGACACCCCTTTTACTTCTTGTGTGGGTGGTCCTTTTCATTTCTATGACTGGGGCAGGCAGTGGTCCATCAGTATGATTGCTATCACCTATGCTGGCTGCTCTTCGAGTATAAAAAGTGCTGGATTCAGTCAGTCTCTCTTCCTCTCTCTGTGTCTCCTGTCTTCCACCCTGTTTGCTTTTGCTGTGTTTAGTTGGTCTTCAGGTTTATCTCCCTTTTTCTCATGTAAAATAAGCATATTTTTAGTTACAACTGTGTGGTCTCCCCTCTTTTACCCAGCCTTTAGCGGCTTTGTAACAAAGGCATACATGTGTTCCTTTAGTTATGAACCATATCTAAGTTTTCACAGTATGTGTTTAATATTCGTTTTCATGTCTGCAGGAAAGTGAAGGAAGGTAACAGTCTGCTCAGTACTGCTAACTTTTATATGACCTATTTTCCATCATGTACCATATGAGTATTTGCAGGTTAATCTGAAATATCTATATTGCATACAACAAAAATACACAACAAAAAGAGTTTTGATAAGTCTGGCACTTAAATTGCAGTTAAGGCAGCAAAAAGACAATTTCACACAGGCTGCACTAAATCATGGCGTCACCACATGAATGGAGGGCAATTCACTTACAATTGTTCTGCAATTTGAGCAAAAGTCCACCATGTTATGATCTTTTTTTTTCTTCCTTTTTTCATGAGAAGAATTACTTTTGTACACTTTGGACATAAATAACAAAGACCAGCATGGAAAAGTATTCATAGTGTGTTGACTCTCTTGTCTGACACAACTGCTTCTCTCTATTTTCAGCTGAATTCTGGAGAAAAAGGCAATTGAACTAAAAGCAGCCGGGCTTTGGTTAGCTCTGCATCGACTTCCAGCAAGACTCCTTTAAAGCCATGTTTTTTTCTCAGCAGAGCCCTTTTTAAACACCGTGCCTGTGAAGACTGATACTCAGGAAGAAAAAGCTAAATGGAAATGAAAACAACAGGCTTCTGGAAACAGTATGCCCCACATACAAGAGAGAAATAACGGCATAAAGCAGTGACATTGATAACGTAGAGATAATGTGTCCTGCTGAGTATGGATCTAGAGAGAGAGAGAGAGAGAGAGAGGGAGAAGAGAAAGGGAGGGAGAGAGCAAATCAGAGGGGGATATTAAAAAAAATGGGGTTCTAGGTTTAATGATGTACACGGGGAAGCCTTAGTGGTTAGTTGCACTAGGGAGTGACATTTACAGCAGGGGGAATGAGCAGATGAAGTTAACCACCGCCCACTGGGGTTCTGTCCACAGCAGGGAGATGAAGCGATGAGGTTTCCTGGCGGATGGGTCAAGAACACAGAGTGAATATGCTTGGGGTGGGTGCAGAGGTGTCCATCGGTGCAGTGACTTTTTATCCATGTATCTGATACACTATTTTTTAAAAGGCTTTGTAGTTGTATCACCCATCTCCTTAAAAACTATGCCGTGAGACATTATGGAGGTTGACTGGCATACTGGTATAACAGGGAGCATAAAACAAAAAATGTTGTATTAAAAAAGGTTGCAAGTAAGTTTTACCATTGAGGTATGGTGAGACACAATAAATCCTCTTGTCCTAGCCATCTCTGTAGTTTTTTACGACTCAATTCAAACCTTAGGTCTGTACTTCAATCAGATCTGAGTATCTCTAATTATGTATCACACATAAATCTGAATCAATCTATGATTTGTGATGTGCAAGATTTTGCAAGAAGAGGGTAAATGAAAAAGCAAAAGTCAGAAGTTGGAAGTGAGGCTGAGACTTGATAATGCAGCATGAGAGAGAAACTGGATCACAATTCATTCTGTATCTGATCATTAAGGACACACTGAAATGAAGTGTGACAAGGAGTTGCTGTTAGCTAGCTAACAAGGCCATCTATTTTAACAAAGCTATCCAAGTTGATGTTGACAAGTAACTACAAGCTGCTATACAACATTTGATAATAAAAAGCAGATAGAGGCTTCAAATCTCCATGTGTTTTTGTGTAGGGTGTTTGGGTTTTAAAACACTGTCCTTCAAAACCAAATTCAACCTTAAAAATTTAGGCTAAGGCCCAGTTAACTTGTTAATTCCAAACTAAGTACCTTGGCTAGTTGCTAGGTTAGTAAAAATGCCATAAAATGATATATTGCTTATGTTAGGTGTTGGCATGGATGTACAAAGAGACCTGGATACAGCATTGGTGGTGTGACGCCATTCATTTCCATGAAAGTTCCTCAGTGGTGCATGAAGCCAGAAGCATTCAACTGCTGCATATAAAATGATCCAGATGGTGCATCATTGGCCCACACAGTGGGCGCACTGGAGACTTCAGCTAGCCGGGCCGGCTACTTGTGGCTCAGTGCTCAACACATTCTCACTCCGACTTCGTCACACGTCCAAGTTTGGTCATGAACCTTCCAAGTCCAGGTATGACATGAGAGGTATCCTGGGTGTGTTGGTTGTTGACGTTCTGGGACGCTGTGTCAAGTTATGCCTGTTACATTCATTGTCTCCTTTCAAAATAAAATACACAAAATAAACATGGTCTGGCTCTATAATCTCACAGGACGCAAACACTGCTTTCCCGTGTGAAAGTCAGTGTTTGTTGGGCCCATCCCGCACCCCTCCGGCCCGCCCTACTTGGATTTTGCCGTCTTAACTTTCGTCCTTGTCCCGCCACATTTCCTCCTGACTATAACTATAACTCTGTCCAGCAGCATGTCATGCCAAAGTTAAAGGTTGGCTTTTTTTCATCTGATGCCACAAGTCACTGCACAAGCACTACATCAGTCTACAGAAAAAATCTTTTTGGATCCAGTGGCATCATGTAACTGACCCCGAGGTTGTAATTCTACTGTTTGGTCTCCACAAAAATTAGCTTCAAAGCCCTGCACACTTTCAGGGGGCCTGGTTAGATGAGCACCCATTGTGGTTGCATACCAGAACATGAATGGCAAATTACTAATCTGAGACAACACATTAGGGTTTGAACAGCACAGACAGCTCTCATGCCAAGGAAAGTCCTGCTGAGGGAAAATTAATTGTGAGATGATGATTAAAGGTACAGTAATGCAGAAATATTATGAAATTACAAATGTATTTCTTCAACTGTATGCATTTTATTTATTTAGATACTGAAATCAAACAGAGTCAGACATGGTCTTAGATATATAGGAGTGCACAATTTAAGTATTGTGAAATTAACTTGCACTACAAAATGCACTTAACATAATACTTGAGACAACATAATAATTGAACAGCATAATTCTGTTGGACTGCTGGTAGCTTGTACTTACTTAATTAAGAAGAGATGCTACGGTATATTGTAGGCATTTATCAAAAATCATGAGCTGATTGCATAATTTATTTATATATTTTTAATTTGTAAACATATTATAAGCCTTTCCCAACACAACAGTTGATGTGTATGAATGGAGTTTTTTTTTTTTTGTTTTTTTTTTTCCAAAAAGAGATACCATGCAAAGTGGTATTTGTTCTCATTATTATTGTTTATATTTGTTGATATATTTATAACACCAACTGTCTTTTAGTTACCCCTCACTTACTGTGTCAAAATCAACTGGTGTAAATGACAAGAACAAGACATCATGTACAGCTGTGCCATTGTCATTGCAGCAGCAGGAGTTAAAATTGGCTGATTTATTTACTAATCACATTGTCAGTTGTTGGTTTAATGTGCGGTATGGCCTGTGTGGGAAAAATGACAAATAAAGTGGGTCGTCTGGGTCACCATAATTTGAACATTTGCTTGCTAACAAATAGACATTAGTTAAACATAAAATCAGTCAAGTGCACTAATGTTTAAATGAGCAGGCTGTCAAAATCAGCTCATGTCAACATCATGTACTGTGTTATGTTCCCAACGGAGGGAAGTTGTAGGTTTAGAAACGCAATCAGAGGCTAGCAGCTACTGTTGCCTAATCACTGAGGTCCTCTGGGTGTTACATCACCTGCAAGCCCTCTACGGCTCCTGTTTTAAAGGCTTCAACAAAACCTGTGATGATGCATTCCTTGCGGGGCATGGCTGTGCACTCTTTCAAGACCGCTGAGGCTACAAAATCTGCAGGTTTATTGAATATGTGACCAGAAAACAGATGGATTCTTTGACCTTCAAAGCAAAATCAACTCCACAATGATGAACTGGTTGTACAGCATCGACCCAAAATGTTCACGTTGTCCTTCCTGAAAATAGTCTCAACAATATGTGTGGACAAGGGCATGTTGTTTCAGCGGCACTGCAAGGTCTACTCAACTGCTCACAACAAAACTCCAACATTGATTCTACAAGCTGTGGCGGTCAAAACCCCTGTCGAATCATGGCGGGTGGCTCAAAGCTCGCCCATTAGACTCACGCTAAGACAGTGTACCATCTCCTAAGCAAGCTCTGGCTGATTTGTTAAGACAGAATTAGATCTCAAACAGAGTGGGAATAAATATGATTCTGTTCCCAGCAAGACCCCGATTGGTGCCTATGTGATGCTGCAACCTTTTAATGGAAGCTTATCAGCTATAGCCAATGCCCTGCAAGGATTCTGTGTAATACTGCTGTTTGCTCACAATCGGCATTGTGTTTAATAAATGTGGCTGAATATTAACTAATCTTTTGATCTCACTTTCATTAGGCCACCCCAAGTGAAGTGGATTCTTCTCGACAAATTAAGCCCCCCTCCGTCCCCGCCCACAGGCCCGCATCTTACACTCATGAGGGAAATGAGCAAGGACACAAATGCTCTTATTTAAAGATAACTGGTAAACTGCTTTAATTAGGCCTTGTTTTCAAAGCACCCAACTTTTCTTTTGGGAGGGATGTTATTATGTTCTCTCTCTATACTGGTTGCCAGGCTGCTTATTCAACTCCATTTACACAAACACTGCATACACACTTCAACAGAGCAGTTTTTTTTTTTGTTGTTTTTTTTTCACTGTGCCAGATTTACTCCTGTAGTATTTTAGAACGTGTCACGTCGGACAGGATTGCTCCCGCCGTTGGGAGTACTATTTCATTCAGTGATGACATGTGCCCAATTATTAGGTCCTCCACACAACCTCAAATGCTTCCCAGCCCACCTATGTCTCATCATAAACAAGCTACAGTGCCAATACTTACAGGATGATCAATGATTTTTCCCGAAAGGCCAATAACGCGCCACATTGTTAGTTACATTTTGATTACTGAGGCACTGTGCTGAAGTGTGTGTATTGCCTCTGTGTCAAATATATCTTCTGACACACAGTCTATATTGTATACTGACTGTGCTGTATGAGAAGTCAGTCTGTCAGTTCTGATCTTGTTATATCAACAGCTCTCTCAGGCATACATGAAACATGTAGAATTTGATTAGTCAATAACATACTGGCGATTCCAGTGTTGCAGCTATACAGCATTATATTTTCTATCAAAGCTATATAAGGACACATTTAGGTCATAACTAATCAACTTTTATTCTCCTGCCTCATTATACTATACCCTTAGCTCATAAACAAAGGACTGAATACATGCTCACCTGTTCACTCCCCCCATTAGGTCCGCATAATGCCTACTAATTATGTTTGCTCATCTATAAGCCTTAATTATGCTGGGAGCTGATAATTAGCTGGGCTAGAATAGGTGCATATGTTTCTTCGCTATCAACCTGGCGGTAATAATGGCTATTCTCATCTCTAAGGAGACCCCAGGATTTTCCATGTAAGAACATTTTTAAGTGCATTAGCACTTAAAGTAACAACATTGCTGTTTTTTTTTTTACCAGTGTGAAGAGTGTATTATAGGACCACAGCAGGATAATAATGGGATGCCAGTGCAGTAGCATACCCATGTACTATGCCACTATTCCAAGATTATTTGGCAGGGTTAGTAGCCTTAGAAATCTTATCCTCTGTATATCTTTTGACTAAGATTGATGGATCTTGGTGAAAACATATGTGCAGGAGTTTGGTGAAATAAAAGATATCAACATTTGTTTGTCAATAGAAACTGTGGGAGCTGAGGGTGAAGAATAGAGGGTTACTGATATATATACTTGACCAAAACTGCATACATTTAAAATATGAATATGGAATGCCATGTTGTATATAATTTATCTAGGAAACAAAGATAATCACATGCCCAGTTGAGATCTGGTATTTTACCACTCAGTGTTGAAAGTGGATGGATGTCGTACTGGAAGAAGAAAAGTGGATTGTGTCACCTTAAGACCTTAAAGAAAATGAGTTTCATTTTGTTTCCTTTTGTCCTTTCTCACAGGGAATATCACAATGCTCTGTGTATGTGTCAGTGTACTTGTTTACACATGGCCAATGTACAAAAACTGAGTTGCCTGTTCACATATAAAATATTTAAATTAGCTAGTTATTCTGAGGGAAGCCTGAGGAAGGAGGAAAAAGGGCCTCTTTCAGGATAAACATATCAGGCTTACAGTGTGTCCTTTTCTTCTGCTTTAGGCTACAATTTATTTGATGTTTTGCACATGCATGTGTATTTTTGTGGGGGGGGTTTTTTTTGGTCTTGGTTTTTGGTTCATATATAGGGGTGTCTTGTTATCCCATTCGCAATGAGTTGAATGTTTACCATGACATCAAACTATAATATTATTAAGATAAGGGTAAGACTAAGATTACGGATAATATAAAAGGAAAACTGCTCTGCAATGCGAACTAAACTCTGGTCTGATTTGTTACTCACATGATTACCACACCCTTATCACCTTCCTCACTTTACTTCCTACATAGGCAATGAGCAGTGACATAGTATGTAAGTTATGAAGTGCGGAACTGTACAGTATGGATTCTGGATATGAATGCATACATAGCTGGAAGACTGTTTGCATCCCGCACTCCTGCCAATGATCAGTGTTCATCGTAAACATGTCGGTGAAGATTCTCAGTCATCCAGGTCATGGTAATCATAAGTGCTATACTGTAGGCAGCTAGACTTGCTTAGGTTTCTTGAAGACATTTCGCCTCTCATCCAAGAAGCTTCTTCAGTTCTAACTGACTGGTGTGGGGTCACAGGCTTTAAACTCTGTGTGGGTGTGAACCCTTACAGAATCTTTGAGGTCACATGTGAGCTCTGAGTTTCAGACCCGTGGTCTACTAAATGTCATTTCACATCTTGGCCAAAGAAGAAAGATGGTTTGAAAGAGGTGTGAAAGAAGCCATCTTAATTTAACTGGAACAACTATCGTTAAACAGAGGAGGTGGCCTACACCACCATTTATCACCCACTTACAATGCAGTCTTTGGATCCCTTCCCAGACGACCTAACACCCATTCTATTCACCCATCTAACCCTAACAACACACAAAATGGCCAAGTGGGTCAACAACTCACATGTGACCTTAACGACTCTGAAAGTCAGGGCTCACATGTGACCTAAACAACCCTGTAAACGTTCACACCCACACAGGGTTTAAATCCTGTGACTCAGCACCAGTCAGTTAGCACTGATGAAGCCTCTTGGATGAGAGGCAAAATGTCTTAAAGAAACTCAAGCAAGTCCAGTTGCCTACGATAAAGCATTTGTTGTTGATTTTAAACAAGTCAGTTACTTAAACTTAACCATCACTGGGACACATAGCCACCCATTAGCATAACTATGTGATACACAGCTGAAACATATTGTAACATTGTGGTTAATATTGTGAACAGGGGCACACCGTCAGGAGAGACAAACCAGGCAAATGTCTGGCCCCTCAAATTTGGGGAAAAGGAAACGACTACTATAAACTCCTTAAGATTTCTCACTAAGGCAAAGTGAGGACCCTTCCAGCTACTGTATGGCAGCAGTGAGGACAGTCAGCAAGACACCTGTAACTGTCATACATACACATTACGTGTCAGCATCAGTGTAAGCCTCAGTGGGCTTCTTTGCTTCAGGCCCCTCCCCGAGTCTGAGATCGCCACTGGTTGTGAAACGTTTGCAGTTAGGTGTCAGCAACTACTTTCTTAGGGTTAGAAAGGAAAAGAAGATGTGTTATGTAATATAATGTGATGTAAATACACATGACTGACATCAGCGCGTAACTTTGCATTTAAACATCACTGACTTTTTTTTCACAAGAGTCATGAACCGTGATCTAGTAGATGAAAGTCCGGTTTTGTTTGACCCATCCACCTCTTCTTACTTCCACCATACACGGGCTCTCTTGCTCTTTATACTACATGAGTTGCTCTCAGCATCAAGTATTGCCACGGATGGATTTACACTGGAGTTGCTTGTTTACCGGTGCGTCTCATAAAGACGCTAAAGGGTGCCATTGGTGCCAATATCACTAGCTGAGAGGCATGACAAAGCTGCAGTATTTGATGTCCTAGGAATGAGAACAGGTGGGCAATTTTTAAAGGTAATAACAAAAACACATATTCAAACTACTTCTGAGACAGTAAGGAGAAAAAGTTTTCTTTGCTACTTTTTCAGCACGACTCAGGGAGATATTCTTTTTATGCTGCGCTGTACATTACTGGCCTGTATTGTTTTGCAATTTGCTTTACCATAAGGAGCTCCCGTCTCCTTTGAGGGCCAGTGCATAAAGAAAATCACTCAGAGGCCCTCATAAGTATGAGCTGAATGAATAGCTTCAATAAGTGTGCTTTCTTGATTAGGTATAAGGTGCTGTGCTGGGGGAGAGCTAAATATTCAGGTCTATGCTCCTTGAGGTTCCTGCTCTTCCTCTGGGAAGCCACAGCTGAGTGAAATGACGCAGATTCTTGAGCGGCTGCACATTCACACACTTTTCCAGACCATCTATAATGCATTGACGGATTAAAATTGAAGGCACACTTGAGGACCTACTTGAGTGAGTGTGCATGCACGTACACATGTGCACACACTGACACACATACACACACTTTTCTGCACACACATGCAAAGAAACACATCTCACCTCCACCACCTGCCCCCAACGACACACACTCAAATGTCTCTCCCTCAATCTGACCAACATTGACACCATCATATATGCAGCGCACAGTCTACATAGTGGCATTTCCCCTGCTCCCTTGCTGCTCAGGGCTTCCTGGCAGAGAGGAGGGTGGTCCAGGGTCAGCACCCCTGGGATAGGCAGGGTTGCTGGCCAAAGCTCAGTGGCTTAGATGGAGGTCATTATGGAGAGATAAGGGTGAGGTTGGGGGGACTGGGAGGGACGGACATAGTTAAAGGAGAAGGGTACACAGCAGAAATGCCAGCAGACAACACTGGAAAATAAAATGACAACAAATGTCATCCAGGGGCGACCCGATCTGTTTCCCTCTGCTGTTAAAAGGTATACTATGCAGGATTGTTGGTTACTTTTTGTAAACAAGCTCACCAGCAAAAGTGGAAGTAAAAGCCAAGCCCAGATTTATTCTCATTTGGCATTTCAACTCACTTTATTGTGTTTTCAGCTCTGTGTCTCTTGGAAACGCGTTGCTTATGGTCTGGCTTTTTAACAAAGTCCCAACCTCACCTTATAGTCAGTGTGTGTGTGTGTGTGTGTGTGTGTGTGTGTGTGTGTGTGTGTTGGGGGGGTGGAGGGGTCACACTTTACAAAAGTAAAGCAAAGCATTACAGTAATTTATTTCTTTTAGCAGTAACACTGTAATATAACACATTACTAATAAGATGTCAGGTAATGGTATTACATTTACTTTGTCATAATTATTATTACTACTATATTATTACTTTTACAGTGTTAAATTAAGTGTTTCTCATTTTAATTTTTTCATCTATTGAGACTGCCCCACCTTCGTCCAGGGTGCCACCAGCAAAAAATATCCCCTGTCATTACAGGCCACACTACAGAAGGGTGATGGTGATCAACACATCTGGGTGATGCCTACAACGTCTACACCATATCCTGTTCTGCTGATGCATGATAAGGCTGCTTGAAGTAGCAGGGATAAGGACATGGGCTCCATTTTTTTCCCTCATCCCAGTGATCAGCACATCTAGTTGATGCCATTAGCATGCTGGATGGGTGTTAATTCATATCTCATACAACAATGGAGCAAGGCAGGGACTTCATCCTTTATACTTGTGCGGTAGACCCTACACCACAGCCCATGCATGTGGCCTACGCTGCTGTGAGCATTCATACTTGTGCCATGGTGTGTCTGTGTCACTTTGTAGTTACACCTCCAAAACACTAGTCAGTGTCAGTGTTTCTGTAAAGAATAGTTGATCAAAAACACGCATAAAACATGGATTAATAATTCAATTCATCAATAATTTGAAAAACAAGAACACAAATTGGCTTCACTTTAACTCCCAGCATTCACAGACAAAACACTTGTCTTTTGCTGGACACATTTTCCCCATAAATACAACATGCTAATGTTTTTAGCACAAGCCTATGGCATTTTACATTGTATAACTTAGCCTAGCGGATAGTGACTTTTTCCTCTACTCATATGAAGCCAGGGACAACAGCAACATTTAACAAAGGTAACATTACAAAATTCAGCTCCATTACAACTCACAAGGTTCACTGACAAAACATCTGTCTTATACTTAACACGTTTTCCAAACAAATATAACATGCTAACATTATTAGCACAAACCTCGGACATTTTACATTGTATAAAATGCCATAATAATAATAACTATTACTATTACTATTATTATTATTATTATTATTATTATTTATAATTTAATATATTTTTCTGACAGTAACATAAAAGTAGTGCAACCACTAACACATTGCTGTTGAAGTAGTTAAAGAAACTTTCACTTTCATATAAAGGTATGTTATGTATTGCATTTTTAAGGTAACTTGCCAAACACTGTCGCTTGGGGGGGTTCAAGCCCATAAATGTCCCACACAGAAAAATAAAAATAAAATAAGAAAACAGGGGAGGGCAGAGTCTCTGCAGATAAATACACCGCCACACACTGAATGGGTCATAAGTGATGATTTAAGAAGATTACTTCTGTATGAAAACAGAATATAGGAAAACCCTGCATTGTACACTATATCCTTAACTGCCAACAGTGGAGCTACTGTAAAAAATACTGCATTGTATTGTGTGCACTCCCATAAAGCAGTCAAGTCAAACAAGTCAAGGTCATATGAACTAATTAAATAACCCAAAATAACTCAGCAAGACTTGATTATGTTGTTGTTTTTTAGTGCAAGGCTTCCCCTATTAGACTCTTTCTCTCACTCTCTTTTTTCACAGGGCTTAAGCCAAAGTTACTTAAGCAGAAAACTCAGGTTCTTCGGCTCTGCCCGTAGAGATTTAACTCAAACTATGAAATTATTGCCTCCAGTGCAGCCCTGCCTCTGAGAAATGTTTGTTGAACTAACTATTTGCTTCATATTGTCCCTTTTACTGTAGCTGCATCTGACAATGATGCTGTTGCACATCGTGTTACTTGGGGTAAAACTGTGTGCTAATTAACTAACATGTAAAAATATACATCATATTTTATTGTGTGTGGTAAACTGGAGACCCTGGGGCTGAGTAGATGGAAAATGGCTTCATGTTTACTTTCCTTTTTGCTAATGTGTTGAGCCAGCTGTCCAGGTGGCCATTTTTTGAATCCTCTCCTGTAAGTGATGTGCAAAATTAGCATACATGAGACAGACGAGTTTGATTTTGCTTTTGCTTCTTTTTTTACATGTCCTAAAGGGAGGACCCTTGCCATAAATTGTGAAAAGCTCTTTACCAGATTGCGCCAGCAAAAGCGCTCATCCTCATTTACACCTCATTTACACCTCATTTGTACACTGCCAAGAAACAGTGACAGTTTTCGTTTTTTTCTTTTTCTTTTTTGGAGTGTTTGTGTGGATTCTTGAAATGAACTAATCGTGAATAATTTCATTGTCTCTGTTCCTCATACACACACAGTAACGTGCACTGTGTCCACAAGAGACAAAGACTCTGTATTTACTGAAGAACAGAATATGAGTTAACATACTGAGCTTCAGAAAGGCAGAATCAAGCTGTTTTTGCTGGGTTTTATATGTATTTATATATATGTTATGTTTCGTTTCATTGCTCACATTTTTTGGGAGCCCTGATGAACCGCAAGATGTTACCATACACTAATGGGGTGATCCTACACATTCTAACTTTCAACTTGTCAGCACTTACCAACACTTTGTTAGTGGTCCTACATGTTTAAATATGCTGCACTAGGTACCTTTCATTCATTAGCTTTCGCTCAGGGACAGTCAATTTATGCTCATTACATGAATTGAGTCTTTCCATTTTCATGTGAAATGTAGTTTCTGCTTGTTAAATACAGTCTCTTGTCAAAATAAACTGATAACATAATAAAATAAATAAATTTATTTATTTTATTATGTTAGTTTACTTCCATAGGTTTAAAGCACATGGTTTCCTTCCATAGTTTTAAAGCACATGGTTAGGGTTAGAAAAAACATAATGGTTTGGCTTAGAATAAGTACGTTAACATAATATAATGTAACATTACATCACAGATGTCGCTACTGTAGTATGCTACACACAGAAGCACACTATTTTGTTATTAAAATAACTCAACTGACTTTTAGTGTCTCACAGGACACAAACAGTGGTCTCCTGAGTGAAAGACCTGAGTTTGTTCGTTTGACCCATGGAAGTATAAAGACACCTGGATTCAGCATTGGAAATGTTGCTCAGTGGCGCATGAGGGCAAGATGATTTAACCCTTGCCTATAAAATTACTCAGATGATCAGCGCTGCTTCCACATCATTGGGCCCATAGAGCAGGCGTACTAGAGACTTCTGCCAGCTTGAATGTGGATAAATTAATTGTATCTTGTGGCTCTTCTACACTTTCCAGACGGAATGGATCAAATACTGATAGTGAAACAAGTCATTTCATGGGGATTGTGATGCTTAAAAAATGTAGCTTCTGATGTACAGACATGTCTTTCACAATTTAAGTCTATGGGGGAAAAGTCTTTATGGGCCCAATGACATCACATGACAGACTTGGAGGTTTTAATTTAGAATTTTGACATTTTCTGGAGGCCTGGTTTGACCCATCCACCTTATACAGACTTCTCACTTTTTATACTATGGTAGTTACCCAGAGTGTCAAAATATGCCACAGCTAAAGGGTGCCTCTGTGCATCACTGTCTAATGCCAAGGGCCCCTGACGGTATTTGACGAGTTGATACCGGGTTGGGTGCTGTGCTCACAATCTGATGAAACATTGATACTTTTTCCTGTCTGTTGTCTGCATTGGGGAGCAACACCTAGATGTGATACCATTTCCACACCAGCATTTGGTGAAGTATTTTCTAAAAGCTGTGCCTTAGTATTTAGTTTTGCACACAGCAACGATGGCAGAAAAATCCAAAGCATTGCAGCTCTTTTAATGTCTAATAATAATAAGCGGTACTTATTTTGATGAGACTAGAAATAAATAAAAAGCAAGATGTCACAATAAAAAGCGGATATAAGAGAAGATTACTAAAGTGTGCTTGTGTGTTTTTATCTCTGTGCTGTAAGGAGCTTTTTATATTGCATATTTTATTTAACAGTGTGGTAGTATTATTATTTCTTTTTCTCTAACTGTTTACTGTGCAATTTTATTGCATGTTTTTGTTATTTCTAATTTCCATGTATTTTTAGTTGGGCATATATTTGAGTGCCCCTTTCTGACAGTTGACTTGGGAACTACACCTTTTAATTATTTACAATCACACTTGCATGAGATTACTTTGTACTGATAGACAGTGTGTTTGAGTTAATCACTGTAGAACATGTGGCATTATGGACCAATGGCACATACTGAAATTCTGATTTGGATCCATTTAAGTCTTGTGCAGAGAGTTGTTGCCACTCAGAGGGCAGAGTCATCGCCATAGCATCCTTTTAACATTTTATGTTGGAGAGAATGTACTCAGCAGCAAAATCTAGGGAATGGTTTTTAAGCAGAGACAAGTGGATGCTGGGTACAATCCAAAACAAAAAACTTTAAATGTTTGCTCATGCCATACAGCAAGAGATCATCTCTGAAACTCAACAATGTTCTTTCTTTGGACTCATAGCTGATGGAACAACAGACATTACTGAATGTGAGCAATACCCATGCTGTTTATGTTTTTTTATTCAAATTTGACAGCACAGAACATGTTAGTGGATTTTACAATGTGTGTGACTCATCAGCAAAAACATTGTTTGTATGTATCAAGGACATTTTTCTCAGTTTAAACTTTTGAATGTCTGCAAGGATATTGTGTTGACGGTACATCAGACATGTCTGGATGTTTCACTGATGTCAGAGCAAAACTAAAAGCGGAGTGTCCAGGATTTCTTAATGTCCTTTGTAAAGGCAGCATATTGGGGTTTGTTCTGCAAGAGGTACTGAGGGAAGGGAGAATCATAAAAAACAACACTTAGTTCCAGTCAGTTTTTGGCTCTTAAGAGGTGGTGTGCAAATGCCCAACTGAATGGTGCTTCCACACTGCTGCCATTTACAAGTCATTGCTGCATACATGACACTTCTCTAGACTGTAAAAGCTCTGGATCAATATATAATGATAAGGTGTGAGATTTGGTTCAAGAGTTAAGGATTCTGTAAGAAAGCAAAAACAAACTAGGACATTTTTTGGCTTAGACTCTTTTCGGGCCTTCCATGAGAGTGGCCCCGAGTCTGCAAAGCAAAACCTGCACTGTTCCAGCAGCCTTGGAGTGCATCCAAGTCCGATTTGGTAAAGCAGTTCCTGGACAAAAGCAACACCTGTGTTACCTGCATGAGTTTTGAGATGCCCTCTCATTACAGGAGGAGCAGAACCCCAGCTTGCCTCAGCCGCACTACAGAACCTGAACCTGTGCTGTCTGACTGACAAGAGACGCAGTGGAGGCGTCAATTCTTAGATGTCAGGGACTTAGTTATAACAGAGCTAAGTCAAAGGTTTGACTGAAAGGGAATGAGAGTGATGCCAAAAGACAAAGCATTCTCATCAATGCTGCCAATCAAAACTTGTCAGGACTGAGCAAAGTTCAACTTCCAAAAAAGATGGACAGATGATGCCTACAAATGCAGCTGACTTCACAAGAGGTTGCTGAATTTCTTTCAGTGTGAACTCCAAAAGCCAGAGGGCTATGTAAAGAGGGTGATACATTTGTTGAACTTTGTCCACCATATCAGCTGTGCCATCAGAAAGATCGTTATCCTCCCTCAGACGAAGACTTGGCTGCAAAGTACCATGAGCCAGAAAAGGCCACATTCTGGATGACTGGATATACCATTCCTTGTTAGTGGCTTCATCAGCGATACACCTGAACCAAATGTCATGTTTTGTGCTGTGTAAGTCCAGGTAAGATATGGTTTTTATTAATAAACTGCCTGATACCAGTGCTGTCACCCATTTAGCCCAGTGTTCTGTCTCGGTTTAGTCGCTTTGTGTGTGACTACAATGTCTACCTTTACCCGATTGCTTTGCTTTAAGTCAGCTCACGAACTACATGTAATTCGTTAATTTTTGTTGTGAAAAGTCAACTTGATGTCATCTGAGCCTGATGTGGAATTATACACTACAGGCACAAGGACAACTGTTGCTTTGTTTGTGTTAGCTGCAGGATTTCTTTTATTCTTATTTAGATTTATGAAATTATCCATTGCTATTTTCACTTGCTATTCTGGCAAACCTCAGATTTCTGGAGTGAGGACATAATTAGTTTAAACACTAATTTGAATGACACTGGGACACACTGCCTACTTCTACCTGTGTGTGACTGCTACCTTGTTGGACTGCTGCATCTTGCATGCATGGGGTATCCATGTAAATAGCGTGGTTTCTACTGCAGTGCTGCCAGCTAAAATACTGCCTTTCACCTCCTTTAACTTAAATCAATAAGTACCTCTGATTCTGACTATTATATATGTAATTATAGCATATGTGGGGTTTCTGCTATAACTTCTGGTAACGGAGCTTCAAATGTAAACCATGAAGGCATCTTATCATGCAGTGACTTTTGTGCTTCACGTATGCGTGACTTACTGTGGCCAGCATAGTGGTCGTTGCTATAATGCTGATGAACATCACCTTCGAGTCAGTATGATACAAGCATGAAAAGCATGAAAAGTAAAGGCTTTTTGTAAAACAAGAAGCTGTAACAAAAAGTTGGCACAAACATTGAGAGCAGGCAGGCCAGCACCATGGATGTATTTAGAGACCTGGATACAACAGTGGAGGCGGGCCCTGTTCATTCCCAATAAAGTTTCTCAGTGGCAGATGAAGCCAAAAACGCTCAGTTTCTGTGGTATGGGGCCCATAGAGCATGTACACAAGAGACTTATGGCCACTGAGCATAGCCAAGTGTGGCAGAGCAGCCAACTTCCAGTTGACTTTCAGTTCAGTGGTCCGTTTACTTAAATGGGGATAAAATGATTTAATCATGCAGCTCCTCTAGACTTTCAAAATGTTATCAGACCTAATGGATCAATTTTCCTTTTTTTCATTTTGTGGGGGTTGTGATGCACAAATAAATGCATCCACTTATTTACAGACATCTCTTTCCCTATGTAAGTACATGAAAAAAAATTGTCCCCATCACATCACATGACAGACCCGGTTACTGTAATTCCACTTTTGGCCACTAAGTAAAATTGGCTTCAAAGGGGGGGCAGCATGCTTATGTTTATGAAACAGTAAGCTAATGTCAATGTAACTTTATCAAAGCCTATGTGAATGTGCATTAGTACTATTATTGTAACACTGCACAATGTGATTTTGCTATGTAGGACATGCTCCTGGATCAACATCCCACATCACTGACATTAATGTCACTCTCATTTGGCTATGTTTTGCAGTTGTTAGATTATTGGTTTAAATAAATGAAGGATTGATCTAGTCAGCGTGTTGTGTTGTCATAGATGTCCACCATTATTATTACTATGTTAATGTTTTCTGAGATTTTAGCTGGTTGTCTCAAGCTAAACCCAGACAGTGAAAAGTGTTTTAGCAAACAAATGAGTGATTACACCTTCAAGTTATAGTATTATCGCAGAGAAATACAGACATTTCATGTGTGAACTCTTACAGTCCTTCGGTGATTGCACAATGGGCAACTTTAAGTCAAGTTCAAAATAAAGATTTGCAGTTGAAACTTGCAACTACTTGCAATGCGTCGATCTGCGATGTTTTTAAAGCATGTTAGTTTAGACCATAAACTATATAAAAAAAAGATGAATGACATGACATCACTCTGCAAGTTTTTTTAGCGAGTTTATTTTACAGCTAAAAATAATTCATTGCGCCTTAAAATACAAATAAGGATAGTGATAGTTACAGGCTTGATACAGTTGCATTTCTAGTGGTCATGAAACAACAAAAAAACAAAAGCAAAACAACTTAAACTCCAAATGAACCATTTTCATGATAAATAGGCCACAATAATTTAAATAATCAGCGCTGATAATTCAGTCAGTTAATAGTCTGTGTGTGCTTATGTGTGTGTGTGACATTCGCACATACAGCAGTAGCAACCCACCATCCAACACCGACACGCCGTGAGAATGGAGACTGACAGTATGTCAACGGTCTCAGGGACGTAAACTAGATGGACATAGCAGGGAAAGGGGGCTGTCGTCAGAGAATTCCACAGCAAGTGAACATGTTGTCTGCAGACTGACTTGGCCAGCAGACTTCACTACAAGGCGACTGGCTGTTGGAACAGGTGACGTAGCTTATGTTCCAAAACCCGCCACTTGGGACTTCGACCTGCTGAGTCACAAGTGACTCCATCATCCATTCATACCACTGCAAATTTTCTCTGCAACGTTCAAAACGTTTCCTCTCGTCCAATCTCTGGGCTTTAGAAAGCTCAGAAGCTGTACAAATTTAACACACAAATAACAGATAATAACAAATAACGCTATCATTTTACTAAACAAAAATTAGACCCAGGGTTTTTTGCTCACTAAAATTCATAGTCTAATGACTTAAATGAATCAGCAAAAGTATCAAATCAAAATAATCAGAATCAGGTGGAAATAAAAAATGATAACTGTATGCTGTTGAACTGAACTTTTAGGTGTTAACTAAATTTTAGGTGTCTGTATACCTTATCACATATTGCCTATCCCTGCAGAGCAAACAGACCTTTCTGAACTGCACCACCTACACAGCCAACACCCCCCTCACACACACACACACACACACACACACACACACCATCACTCATCCAAAGATCCCCTTAAGCCACCACACACCACCGAGCCTCAACCCTTCTCCACCCCAAACAACAAACAATAAACCAACTTTACCAAAATCCTCTGTTTTTGAGCATGTGTGCCAGGCAAGAATACGCAAGACCTCCTATCTTTGTTGACGTGTTAACTTAAAGTCAGGGCGTCTTTGATCAGCGGGATCACATCTCAGAGGGGAATGTGATTAAAAGTGACATTCTGAATGCCAAAGAACCCCGGCAGCAGGGCGGATTTTCCACGCAGTGTGAAGTCGTAAGCTCATAAAAGACATACACCAGTGATTCAAACCATGTAGCCCGGGCCCACTATTATAATACAGAACTCTCTCTCTCTCTCTCTCTCCCCCCTTCCCTTTGCCTTTACCTCTTTGACAGCCACACTAGCCCTGTTTGATATCCCTCCGCTGTGTTCTGCAGCTCTGCAGATTCCCTTGTCTCATTTGCATTCCCTTAAAGCACACTTCCATTAAAGTCTCTCCCTGTTTTTTTTGTCTCTCCTCTCTTTCCTTCTGTTTCTTCAAATAGGTCTTTTTTTTTCCCTGGGTTGCTGTTTTGGAAGGAGCCTTATTCCCTGTTGACTACACAGCCTATCCCCGCTCTCCCTGAGTCAGTAATCAAACACATTGGCCCTAATACACAGGCCATTACAAGAGCTCTGATGTTCCATCTGCACACAGTCGGCACAATGGTGTCATTATATAAACAGCCCTGCTGCTGCAGCCAGCGAGATACTACCACACCAGAGCTCCGGCCTTAACTGACCTACCCCAGTAAATGGAGAAGTGTTGGGATGATCTGACCTGAATGTGCCTGTGCAGTCGCCGCTATCTTAACAACATTATCCATCCTGAATGAATGCTCCAGTGTTAACATCACAGTTCTCACTATGACCGAGACCGTGTGGGCTGTTCAGCGTCAATGCAAATGTAATAGAATCAGGTTGTTGTGAAGGAATAATATCTAATGCTATTATGGTGTCTTTGCTAGCGATAGCCTCACCAAAAAGGATTAGGGAGATTAGCGATAGGCCCAACTGGAAGATAACAATGAACGGGGTTTATACGAGCTGCTATTTTATTTTTTTTTTTTGCTGTGACATTGATTCGATCTTGTTGTGGCATCTGTTAAGTGTACAGAGGTGCACTAGTACAATTTGGAGAAAATTATGTTATTTTTTAACTTTAGAGTTTGAGGACATTAAATACTAGCAGGGCAGAGTTCCTGTTGTTTTGAATGTCATAGATAATGGTGTCAGATTGTACCAGCCGTTGCCCTTGATGTCACTTTTAGCGCAGTGATTGAAGCAAACTCTTCCTCGTAATCAGAGTTTATCTGATTCCATGCGCTCAGTTAATGGGTGCTTTTGACACACACACAGTGTGGAAGTGGAAGTGTGTCCAAATCATCACTTTGGCTAATTTGAATAATCATTGAATTAAATTCGACTGTCATACCTCAGCATCCTGGAAGGCAGGTTTGACAGTAAAAACACAGCCTCCCACTCAGCAAAGCCCGATCACAGATGGTGATGGTAATGATATTTCATGGTATGTCTGTTACGTTTCCAAAAGAAAAGTAGGATAATTATATTCACTTTGGCGAGTGATTAGTTTTATGGAGGTGAAGGAGTAATTAATGAATTCTATCTCATCCTCATTTATTGTTACACTTCCTTGTATTGCTCCCACTTGCCCAACTCAAGAGAGTACAAAAGAGTATCGAGTGTGACAAAGCTTCGGCTCCGATGACTCAGAGGGAGAATTACTTAGAGGCCCCCAGGCGAAGCATACGTTTTTGTCGTTCTCTGCAGTCTCATCAAACTCTAATACTACATGGCTAGCCTTCACTGAGTCTAGTGATACTTTCCTCTGAAATAAAGTGCCTGTCTCAGACCTGACTGAAACCAACTCCCAACAGCCCTGAATAAAAGAAAAGTACTTGTTTTCAGTTTATTCCAATTTAAGTGGATGTTGGAAGTTTATTTGAAGTGAATTTTTACTTGATTACAAATATTTAATGCAGCAGTTTGCATCACTTTCTGATTTGTAAGTGAGATGTGATTGCCATTCAGTTTTACACGCTCGACTGTGTCGGTTGCTAGGAGGCAATCATTTCCTTCATAGCGGGAGCTTTGCTACTGAACCAACTATTTGTTGTTGAAGCATCTGAGGCATAAACATCAATCCTAATAGCATGGGAAATGCTGGTGCTTCATCTTCGGATGCAAAGACTTCTCTTTGCATGAAGCAACAGACCGTCAGAAGTTATGACTGTCAAATCTTTAAATCAATCACGAGTGTTTTTCTAACCAAATAAATTTGTGTGTTTGTGTTTTCCGGCTTCCCGCTTTGCTCCCCGTTGGCCTGCATGATTTTCACTTGTTCATACAACATACCTCATCTTCAGATATATTGAAATGCTAATTAAGAGCTTTATGTATGAAGCGAGCATCTTTGGCAAGCTCTCAATAGAAGATGTACTTTTAAAGCTGCAGTGTTAGTCCAATCAGCTGTGTGGATCTTTTGCCTCCTGACCACGGGCTGCCCGGTCACACACACATACACACACACAGGCACGCTTATCATACTTGTCTCTCCCACCTTGATATCAGATTCCCCTCGGAGAGGGAAAAAACAGGAGAGAAAGCCTGAAGCTGTAGCAGCTCTGAGAGTTGCACCAGCTTTGCTAATTATGCAGCAAAAACTGTCGACGTAAACTCTTTGTTCTCGCTCCTTTTGATTCTGGTCGGGTAATGTTCCTAAATGCCTCTTTCCTCTGTACAGAAGTGATTTGCGTGATGGGCTAAACATGAATGGTTCCCGTGACAGACACACGCAGCCTATAACAGTACCCCCCACCCCGTATAAAAAGGACTTGTGACACCCTGTTCTCGATGAGCGTGTCTGCTAAAGCAAACAGATCCTAATGATCATGGTGATTATCGTAATGATCCAATAGAAGTGGATAATGAGGTTATTTGCTTTGGATCAAGGCAGCCTGTAAATTAATAGCTGAAGAAACAGAGGGTAGCATCCCAAACAAGATGACGGAGCTGTGCACTTAAGTGTAACTCCGCCATAACTTCAGTGAGATGGGCGCACGTCTGTCTTTGAGTTGATACATCTGACTGTCATTGGCCCTGCCTCCCACTGTCTCCCTTGCTCGCCCTCGTCACCTTTCCACCAGTGCACTGAAATTGCTGTCCGTTCTCCCATTTTGTGGGCTCCGGTCTCATAGGGATATGATGTTCCGCTCTATTAGAAGAGAAACAGTGATGATAATAATGGTGGATGTGATCAGTGCAAAAGGTCAGCCTCTGGCCTCGGGCGCGTAACATCCTCCAAGTAGGGAGAGCGTGGAGGGCGAAGACACCCATCTCACACCCTCCAAAGACTCCTAACCTTCCTCCACCCAGAGGCAGACTGACTCAGAGACACAGGCAGAAGAAATGCTTTCTCCTTTGACATTACTTCCTGCTTTCTTACTATTCCTTTACTGTTCTCACTTGGCTATTTTCAGCCGTCTCTCCTCCCACTCTCTCTTATTTATTCTCGTTATACAGAAAGTCATCCTTCCCTCACTTCGTTTGTTCCTTACTTCCTTTGCTCCTTCTGTTCCTTGTTTATTAGTTAGTCAGGCTGCGTGATGCTTCCTGTCTTTTTTTTTGCTCCATCGTTCTGTCATTCCTTTGTTCTGCCCCTCCTTTGTTTCTTCTTTGCCTTCATTTTGGCCATAACTGCATTCTTCTTTCCCGTCTGTTCTCCCTTCCCTCCACATTGAAATGGAGTGTTGTGTAATGCTAGCTTTCTTTTTTGTCACAAAATAAAATCAATTTATCCACCCTGCACTTTCCTCTCCCTCCCTCCCTCCCTCCCTCAATCCCCAACCTGCCCTCCCTTCCTCCTTCCCTCCCTGCCTGCACTCTTTCTCCGGCCCTCCTCATCTTCTGAGACCACAGGAGAGCTATTGTTGAAAAGTACAGACAGAAGCACAGTCAAAAGAAACAAGAGGAAAGACAGATTTTTCTTATTAAAACCACAAAAGTTGTAGGAAAAAAACGACAGCCTGTCACTGCACAGGAGGGGATCACTTTTTGACCATTAATAATACAGAGAGAGAGGAAAGGCCGTGAGAGAGTGGTGCCGCCAAGGCTTCTACAGTACCACATCACATGTCTATTGCTATTTGTTTACTGCTTTTCTACTCTTTCTTTGTCTCTCCTGCCCTCCCTCTGAGCGTGTCCTTTTCTCTCAGCTTCTGGTCATAGAGGGTGGTCGCAAACAAACTCAAATTAAGGCACAGGCTGCAGTAGTGCAGAGGTTGTGTGTGTTTGTGTGTAGTGATAGAAATAAACGCTGGTGTAAATAACAGCTGCTGTGGATGTGCTTTGTACTCTATGTTCTGCTTGCGTTCTCTTTCACTCTTTGCTGTTTGCCCTCCCTTTCTCTCCCGCTCTTGCTCGTACTCTACGACATCCAACATACTAATCCACACAGCGACACCCAGGCAGGTCGGTGGCTGCGGGCCGGGCGTTGCCACTGGGGAGGAGGGTAAATATCAGAGAAGGTCAGAAAGAGGAGGGGCTGAAGAGGTGGAGGGGAAGCCAAATCAGTGATGATGAAGAGAGGGGGTGAAGCCACCCAGTCACTCAGGAGCTGCCATCTTGGCTGCCAGGAGACGAGAGCTTGGCCATGACTGCATGTTGATGTGTGTGTCATTGAGCAAGATGACAAAAATGCAAGGACTTTTTTTTTTTTTTTTTATATTTCCAAATGTCTTTCTTCATTTTGAATTAGAGTTTGAAAATCAAGATTAGTGTTTGATTTAAAAATTCAGCACTTATTGTTCTAGAACAATGAACTCCCGCACACCGTCTGCTACACTTGCAATAATAGAAACTTTATTGGGAACAAGAACATTTTGATTCGGAGACGTTCATCAGGTCTATCTTTCGTTTTTTTCTTTTTGAGCACTTATTTTCACTAGCGTTCACTTTGAATTTTTGCCTCAGTATTTTTTTTTAGATTATATTATTATATATATTTTATATTATTATATGAGTGAAGGTTCATAGTATCACAGTTCTCAAGGGTATTTTGGTATGTTGAGGAGATAGTGGCATATTGAGCACATAAACCTACATGGAGATGTGTTTTAGACGCCCATAGAGTCCACTCCTGAGGGCCCGGGCCCCATAATTTCCAGTGTAGTCCAGAAAAGAGTCCCAAATGTAGTCCTAAAGCCAGAAGCTTACAGCTTCTAAGGGTATAAGTTACCTGTATAGTACTCGAATATGAAACCGTAGGGACAGTATGTGGAATCCACTGAAGGAGAACACACCTCCTTGCACTAAAAAGCAAAGCACCTTACGCAGCTTCAGTAAAGAGGGGCTAAGGTTTAGTGCCACTAACTGTATCCCAAGAATGCAAAACATAGGTCAAAGGGTTATTTTTTTCTTAAAAATGATATTAATTTCTGTACACACTTTGACCCAGATGGCAGGGGAAGAAGAAGAGGGCAGTGATAGATACAATGAAAATACAAACCTTCAGAAATATTACACTTATCGCAGTATTTTGAAAGCGAAGGATTAGATTTGTTTCAGTGGGGCAATCTGGAGTCTATATATAACCTTAAATTGCACCTCCCTAGCTTTGTTGGCGAATAAACAACCTGAAGAGCCCGACCACATACCGTCCCACTTAACCAGTCTCAATAGCTTCTCCGAAATCAGCTTCCCAAAGAGATATGATTCAACCCACATATTCATTATTTGGGATTGACAGGGCCCATAAAATCTGGTGGTAAGTTTGTTGGTGTCAGGATTTTAAATTACCTTTTCCACTGTTAAAATGGGAACCCGTTGGGGTGTAACTTCATAGCAGAAGGCTTAAGTATTTTTAGAGTTAGATTTTGATTTTGACATTGTCTGCTCTAAATGCTTAATTCAGCTTTTGTAAGCTTTATCACTTTATATTGCTGAAACATTATAAGAAATGGAAAGTTCTAGATGTCGTGGAAACTTTGGCTCCGAAACGATGTGTAGGCTTGTCAACCTGACACAGATTCATAGAGTTTGGAGCTGCGAAATAGTCAGACGGGCTGAAGTGGTAACTGTAGGTTAGCTGAAAATGCAAGGGCTCAGACTTAGGATATGAATAGAGTCAAGTCAGCAGCGCTGTAAGTAGCCGAAGCTCAGTGTTTGAGAGCTTAAAGCTACAGTAGGCAACTTTTACAAATATAACTATCACAAATGCTGAAAGTGTCACTATATTCACACAGTGGTGCATGAGACTGATACTCTATGGAAAAAAAAAAGTGATCTTCTATGGCTCCAGCTTTTGGCTCAGCTTTTTTCAACATGGCGGCTCGGTCACAAGCCTCAACAGTACACTGAAATAAGTTGCTGAAAAATATAGGCAAGAAGTAGGCAATGCAATAACAGAATCTTGATACATATTTGATCAGTTTTACAGTGTGACTGAAATTCACAAGCAGTGATTGACATGATTGACAGCTGCGTTACAGGATCCTCGGC
>JAPZEB010000001.1:4986184-4997646 GCA_029783705.1 Chaetodon striatus
CGCTTTATTAAAAAAAAAAAAAAAAAAAAAAAGCTTTTTAGCGCACTATCCCCGTGGCTTCTGGTTTTGTTGTTTGTTGGTCTTGAACAGTGGTCTGCAGCGAGGCAGATGTCTCACCAAGGTTGTCACTGCACACTATTCCCTCCACCTTTACATGACAAAGTCAGTGTACATACTATTTCACTATACGTAGAAATATTGATATTATACGTGTGAAATGAAAAGTGTTTATAAAAAGTATGTATAAAAGTATTTGTGTTTTGTAGAAATGTACAATGCCAACATTTTACTTTTGGCTGCATCTGATATTGGCTGCCTACCATGCATGATTGAGTTTTAACTTGGCTGAAAAAAAATATGTAAAGAAGTAAGTTTGTTTATATCCATTTCACTGTTGGAAGCACATTTGTCCATGGGAACTGTGTCCTGTATATTTGTGGAAGTCAGCATGGGTTCTCCATTAATCTCTTCACAATGCAGTCAGAAGATTAGAGTGAGGATCCGTGTAATGACTTCTGTAAAGAGACATTTCTTGTTGGCAAGCAAGGTATTTGATTTGATTACTGGAAATTAGAGTTAACAACTCACATGATACCCTAATGAGCTCACATGTGATCGCAACGTCTCTGCAAGGGTTTACACCCACACAGGGTTTAAATCCTGCGACTCCCAACCAGTCAGTTAGAACTGAAGAAGATTCTTGGATGAGAGGCAAAATGTCTCCAAGTAACCCCAGCAAGTCCAGTTGCTTATGATAGAACTTAAGATATTATTAAGTAACAATATGAAACATAATGGAATAAACACCATGACTAACCAATTGCCAATTAGCACTAAACACAAAGAACAGCTGAAGCTGATGGAAATGGAAATGGAAATGTTGGACATAAGCCAAAGTATTAGACCAAAAAAAAAAAAATTTCACCTAATGGTGGCGCTACATAAAAGGATAAAGTTTAACCAAAGTTATTACAATTAATTTTCAGAGGGCCAACAATCAGTACGTCTACATGCAGCTTGAGAAAATCACATGTTTGGTTTAGTCCAACTGACACTGGACTTTTAAATGCATGTAAACAGATGAGTCAGACTGAAATTGGACTATCCGTAGCTCGACTAACACACCTAGATAATTTGATTGAAAATCGAACTGCATGTATCCACTTGGTCCGAATGGAGTAGTACTTGGCGTTCTGCGCATGCACCACTTTTTCTTTTGCGGCCTTTCATCCAGAAGAAGAAGGAGATGACGTAGCAGCAGTTCACTCCCCGCAAAACAAACACCATGGCGACCGATGAGCAGAAGACGCACATCTGGACGGATGAGGAAACTACATTTATGCTCAAGCTAAAGGAGCTAAATATATTGAAGTTTATGGTGATTGATTAGCCGAGCTATGAGCTTAGCTCAACTACTGCGTGTAAATGTACTGAATGTCTGAATCAAATTTCAGGCAATCCATCAGACCATTGTGGAGACATTTCACTCAAAACCACTAATGTCAACCTCATGTCTGCACTTCAGATACTTTAAGGGGATCACCAAAATCAGTAGGCTTTGCCCTCTGGGGACCATGAATTTCTGTACAGCGTTTTACAGCAATTCATTTAATATTTGTTGAGATGTTACAGTCTCAACCAAAGTTGAGGACCAGCTGACGGACATTGCCATCCTTAATGCCGTGCTACTAGCTAAAGCATTGTGAAAACTAACTGTAGGATATTTCCCAACCAGTGGTATTCCATCAGTGATTTCTTACTCTGCAGAAAAGAATACATACAGCAACTTTATGCCTTAGGATAATATTCACTAACTAAAAACTAAATCCCAACCAAGATAAACAATATGAAATGTGAAAATATTTGGAAAAATCTGACTGAGGTCAGGCAATGATTACAAAAATGTAGTGTAATAAACACGTGAAAGGGAGTAGCATGACAGAATCAGATGATGGGAATGTTCCTCCTGTTTCCACACAGTTAAACTGTGTTAAATATAGTTGTGTAATTCTTGCAGAATGTTGTTTTGTTGTTGCTACATCTCTCTGATAGTATGTATAATTAATTGATGTCATGTCGTTGAAAATATTGCCTTTGCACATGTTTTTAGATGTATTTGGACAGCCTTAAGAGGCAACTGAAGTCCTGTTTCAGAGAATCATTTCCAAAGCCGTGCAGGGTTCACACTTCATTAATGCATTTATAGTCCATATTCATAGGCTTTGTGCTGCAGAAGATGGCTTTCTCTACAAATGAAAGGTTATAATTGTATTTCGGAAGAACTGTTAACACCAAAAATATTTCCAGGCTCACTGCTTTGCAGCAGATAATATTGCATAACATTATGTTAAAATGATGGCTAATTAATTTCCACACACTGCTGGCCTCACGGCTTAAGCAGTGGAGCGCTGGGCAGAGCAACTGCATAACACCACAAACAACAGACTCACATTTAGCTATAAAGTTGAATTAACACCTCTCTGACACAGTCGCAACAATAAATGACTATTAATAGCTTCATAAAGGTAGCATTTATTGCAGCGTGTGTGTAACATTTTATTGTAAACATGCTGCTTTTATTGTGTCCAGCCTTTAAATGCGAGCTTGTGCGTGAATTATCTCACCTGTTTTATAGCAACAGTAAGTCCTTGGACATGTTTTGCTCAAACTGTAGAACCGTCTCAGAATTGTTTGTTCCTGTCAGGCTCTGTGAGCGTTTCAATGTATCAGTTAGTTACTCTGTAAATCTGCTCTTTATTTGACCGAGAACATTCTGCTTACACATTCAGCAAACTCAATCCACCAGTTATCTGCATTCGGGTCCTATCCTGAGTGTTAGGCTTTTTTTTTTCAGCTGTGCAGAGAATCATAATGTGCGATGATCCTTTGACAGTAAAACCATTTATTTTATGTGATCTGTAAAGTAAGTTTCTCTCTTTTTCCCAGTGAAGCTCTGACTCACCTGTCAGTCATCATAGAAAGAGCATTGTTGTGTACAACGGAGCATTACAATAGTCTCAACAACTTTAAAATATGCCCAGCAGATGGGGATGAAATGGGCAGTAAAAACTGTAATGTCTATTTGTCAGGTGGTCCGCCATTTCGGTCCAGACTGAAAAATTTCAACTATTGGCTCAACACATTTTGACTACCAACTCATCAAATATCGATACTTTATGAGTCGCCTTAAATGTCAAACTATGATGCTGTAGGTACCCCTCCTGTGCTGGTTTTGGATGTTCAGGGACAGTTTTGGTTACAGTTTGGGTTTGTCATCTTACAGAAATTACATGCTTTGTGTCTTTTTCAAAATAAACATACTTTTTCATGGGAAATGTACAGTTTCTGCTTCAAAATGCTTGCAGTCTCTTTTCAAAATAAGCTTTAAACATTGGCAAAAAAAAAAACATCACAACAAAAGCACATGATTAGGTTTGGCTAAAATTAGTATGTTTGTTACTAATGTAATGCAACGTCACTTGATATACACCACTAGCATACCATGGTACACATGTTGGCACACTATGTTTTGTATAACTTCATTTAATTTGGGTTTCACACGGGGCATTAACAGCGGACCCTGGGGTGAAAGACTGAAGTTTGTGTCAACCATTCACCTTCACTCACACCCAGTCTTTTTTGTTCTTTATGCCACTGCATGTTCATAATATCAAAAAATGCCACCACCCAGTGTGTCTCATACAGCTGCAAAAGAGTGCATCTGTACCTGACATCAATGGCCACTGACCAAGCATTGGCATTTGACTGAGTTCGGAGTTGCGCCAGGTTAATTGGCTTAATTTGCACAACATTTTTTAACATTCTGACACCTGAAATTCAAGCTCCCCAGATGATGAATCCTACTGACTTTGTTGGTCTCATGACGTTTTCTCTAGTGATAATGAGGTTAACATTTTGGAAATAAAGTGAAATATCTCAAAAACATTTGGATGGATTGCTATGACATAAGGTAGAAATATTCATGTTCCGCACAGGATGGTTTGTAATAACGTTGATAATTCTATTTGGCTAATGAACAAACACCTGCAAAACTAATAAAATTTCCATCAGCCTCAGTTATACTTGGTGTTAAGTGCCAGTTAGCGAATGTTAGCATGCTAATATGGTGAACATAAACATAAACAGCAGCATGTTAGCTCTGTCATTGTGAGAGTGTGTGTACAAATGTTAGCATTTAGCTCGAAGTACAATACCAAGATAATTACATCTTCATAGAGCCCCTAACACATCAGTAGTTGTTTACCATCAAACTGATATTAATAAATCAAATACCTCACCCCACCTCAATGCTTAGAATGAGTTGAACACCTTCGTGCAAGGAGCCTTGTTTAGTTGTCAACCCATTTCTTGCACCTGCAAAATCAGGCACAAAACAGATATGTAAGTCAACAAAGGAGTTGAAGTAAAACAGAAGCTAATATATAATAACACAGTAGGTGATAGTTTTTTACTGGCGAACACATCAGCCAGACTGAGCTAACAGAATTGCCTGTCCCTGTATTATTACACTGCTGCTAACAAGTAGAGTTAAATCGTAAGTAACCTTGACATGCTTGACTTTTTTTTCTTTCTTTTATGTTTTCACTGTACCTCACATTTTTCTGAAATATAAAGAAATAAGTAAGCAACATTAAATGACGTGGTCACTATATTTCTCTAACAGTTCCACATTGAGGCTTTGGGTCACACTTGTTCAACTCTATTGTGTCATTGCACTTTAATTAAAGCAACAAGTGTTCCCTGTCATGTGAATAACATCACTGAGTTGAAAATATTTTGTACTGGCCTTCAAATCAACTTTAGTAATAATTAGTATAAAATACTTCGTCTGGCTGCCCCAGTATTATAAAGCCTATTTGAGGGCAATCTTTGTCTGCAAAGGTCACTGCAGCTTTAACTAAACAGAAAAAGGGTTTTTCTGTCTTTTACACATAAACAAGGAAAGTTCTCTAGTTGTTTCTCTTTGTGTTCACTGTGCAGAAAGTCTGCCATGTGCTTGAATTATCTCCTCTCCTATTTGGCCTAAGACAAAATCCAAAAATATACGACCACATCAGGGCTATTTCTGCTGGTTACCTGGGCCTGTTACAATTGATTTTACAATTTTATTGAGTACCCTGGCTATATCACAGAACTTTTAATCCTCGACAAAGCAGAGCCCTAAGCTCAGATCTTTTTTGCATCTCCAACGTCTAGACTAAAATCAAAAGGTCATTAGGGGTTTTCCCTCAGGGCCCATGTAATGGCGTTCCAGCCATTACAGAACAAGGAGGAGATCAGTAAGGAGATCAAGCAACTCAGATCAGTACCTTTTTAGAGGGTCAATAAGTACAATTGCCACTACCCCATACGAAAAAACTACCTTATAGTATATCTCAAGGGTTTTTGATCAATATGTCTCAAGCAGTTATTTGACCAGGTGCTGGAAGTTCTGCCTTTTAGCAGATCAGCAGTGGCACACTTCAGCAATGACGAAGCAGCGCTATTATTGTAGCATTTATTTTGGTAATAATCATTCCCTCTGTGCTAGAAGTTTTTGTTGCATTGTGTCTGCTCTAATTAGTTATCTTACACTTCAGTGCAGTGAAACTTCATCATGCAGTTTGTGTTAATGTGTGGGTTGACCCTGTGTGACCCTGGGTACTATATAAAAAGAATAGATATACATATATATACACAGTATGGACGGTCTAGTTTGCCTGTCAAGATATTATATAATCCAGTGATTTATTGCTCTTTATTTATCATGTTTGAAAAGCATAGCCATAAAGAGAATACATGAATCGAAAACAACATCAAGGAGCAAAGTCTTTATAAAATGTCTTAAGAAAAGACGGTGACAGTCCTGATTCAGTATTGATCAGCACAGATGTAGTCAGTGTAAAAACTGAGGCCGATTGCTGATGTGTTTTATTTGGACTGTAACAACTAAGTTAATGAAATAAAACTAGCCGCCTAACATATTAATGAATGAATTAAAATTGTCAATACACAAATTAAATGATCTTTCATTATTTTGTTACAAATCCACGAATAAATAAGTAAGTCTTCTTTTCTCATTATTTCTGAGGAAAACTCAAACACAGAACAAAGTCTAGTCATATTATCTTCATTGGCTGTTTGGTTACCGATGTGCTGTATTTAATGCTTAGCCCTAGCATATTGCTAAGGCTACCAACCTAATGTATGCTAAATGGTTTCTAGATGATTCATGTTGGTTTTCCATACATGTACCTACAGCGTTTTTCTCTCTGGCACAACTCTCCTCTTAACAGTTCACTTTTATGTTAACATTTGATTGCCACTAATTGCATTATGGTGACGGACAATTTGATAGCCCCTTTGACTGGCAAGGTGATTTCCATGATTTGATCTGAAGGCACTGATGTTGTTGACAGTATGCAACAGGAATGAATTCCCCCACATAATTAAAAACATCCAGTTTTACTATGTTTCTTCCATTTCAGCCCATACAGTTCATCAGTGGTTCAACAACACTGTTTTAAACCAAGCTGAACAAATAAATGTATTTATAGTTGTGGCCCTCATTACAATTAAAGCTACCTGTATAATGACATGTTCTCACTCCCAACTTGTCACATATCACTGCATGGCCAGTGGACTTTCACATCTACATATGACACGCTAGGTATCCTTGGTGCATCTATTGTTGATGTTTTGGGAGGCTGTGTCAATTTACGCCTGTAACATGCATTGTGTCTCTTTTTGTGTCTTTGGTTTTTAAAGGACATACACAGTTTCTGTTCCTGCTTCTGCTCTACAACATCGATAAAACACATCGTATTTATGTTTATTTCCTTGCACAGCAAAAGCATGTAGATAGGTTTAGGCAACAAAAGTACATGGTTAGGTTAAGAAAACATAATGGTTTGGCTCTACATTCATACAGGAAGCAAACACCAGGCTCCTGGGTGAAAGTCCAGTGTTTGTGGGACCCATTCACCTGTGCTCTCGCCTGCCCTGTAGGGACTTTTTAGCTTCTTAAATTACGTTGTTGTCTGGCGGTGTTTCATAATGATATTGTCTGGTGGTAATATAAACCAGCGCTGCCAGGTGCCATATCATACCACTGCAAAAGGCTATATTTTTTGGCTATATGATGTGGAAGTGGTATTTGACAACTTAAGAATGAGAACTGGTTGGGTATAACTGCTGCATTGAAAACTTAATTATTTTGCCTATTATTTTTTTAAAAGTCCTTCTAAGTCTGTTGTATGAGGGTACCCTTTTACTGAGAAACTGCTATTACTCAATATTCTGGGACAAATTATAAATATGGCAGATAATAGTAACATATGAAGTAGGAGAAGTCACTGGAGTATTCCATTAAGCTGTACTTGTAGCTTAAGTCACAGCAGTGTATTAGAAAAAGTGACAGTGGTAAAATCAGTACTTTTGAACTAGTGAGACTGGTGGAAATGCTTTGTCGAAATTAAAGAGTCAGTGTCGCTGTATCTCAGACAGTAATTGTAGTGAAATTGTATGAATTGGTTAATTGTTACACCCTATTAACGCACTAACATCAACAATTTCTACACTGCCAAAAATGTCTGTGTCCCAGTACATCAGCGGTTTCAGTGGTTCAAAGTGGTTGACATTACCATCCATGGAGCCATGCCACTAACACTGCTAAAAATAAGGCAAAGAAATCAGTTCAAAGAGGAGGAATGTAGAAGAAATAGAATAACTGACACACTTAATAAACACTGCAATGTGCAGTATTTACATAATAGCTAAAAAAAAAAGCTAGTCTTTAGTCTAATTTTCAGGTTGACATAGTATGGCTTAAAGGCAGAATGAGTAGGATTTGTCTGCGGTCTGTAAACACAATATTCTAAGTTGGCCCCTCTTCTCCAGCTCAATGACACCAGAAGCACATAACTGACCACAGTTCCCAGAATACAGCCCAGTCTTGGAATGATCTTCGTCCTATTGGCATTTCGGCTCACTACATTTGTGTTTTCTTTGCATGATGTTCGCCCTTTTCGTCGCGTCCTTTTTGATGCGCGCTTACAATATGACACCTGGTCTTTACCTTTTAATAGAGTCCAGGCCCAAACCCTGCATGCTGTGGCTGGGTGGTTACATACCCAGTGCCCAGAGGCTGGTGCCCAAACACAGGAAAATAAAAAGAAAAGAGAAACTACAGGCAGAGTCTCTGCAGATACAGAAACTGCCACACTCTTCTATTGGGTCATAATGGATGATTGAGAGGGGTTATTTTTGAGTCTAAATATTGTTTTTTTTTTTTTTGTTTTGTTTTGTTTTCTTGTTTTTTGTTTTTCAGGAACATCTTCCTCATTTTCCCTTTAAATGCTAATTCTGTCTCTGTTATGCCAGTTTTTATGGGTCATCGAAGAAGGATGATAGACACAGATTATCTCACGTAATGTCCTGTTAACTTCCTTTTTACTACTCATTTTCATCATTACAATTAGTCTTTTACAAGGCTTTTAGCCAGCACACATTTTAGTCACTGTTTTTGAGAGCCAAATGACTGTGGTTTATTGTAGGTCATTAGTACTTGTTTGTATTACGGGATGACATTTTTCGACAGTGGGTAGAGAGCCGTGGAGACAGCATTTCCTGTCAGCCCGCAGCACTTCTTACACTGACTCAAGGCTATGATGAAAGGTCAGTGGTGGGCTGACAAAGGCAAGGGTGAGAGGAGGGAAAACACACGAATCAAGCGTTACAGACCGTAGGCTGTGTGACCACACATAGATTTAATAACAGTCCACCAGGCACAAAGGCAGCGTGGCCGTGGGGGAGAGGAAGGAAGTAAAAAAAGACATAAACACACTCACACACGCTCATGGTTATTTATCATACAGAGAGGCCCAAAACATCCTAAATCGTGTTATTTTAGTCCCCAAAAACCTCTCCGCTTCATCTGCTGCTGGGCTATGATGTTGATGCGAACAAATTAAAGGAGAAATGTGTGACTTCTTTAGTGCATCTATTTATTTTTTATGTTTAGTGTGTTCCTAGGCCGCATCACACAGAGATTGTCTATCAAAATAAAACTAAATCAAACAGGCAACTATGACAAAACTGTATGGTTCTGATTAGTTTTATTCCAACAGATTAGACATTTCAAACATGTAACCTTTTCCAAAATTTTTGTGTTTACAGCAGTAATTAAAAAGCTTTCATGAACTGAATCAATGTGATGCAATACCAAGATGATTTTTTTGGAAAATGTTGCAGATCATTACTTAAAGCTGCAACAAACACTCTGACACATATATCTGCTTTTTAAAAAATCCATTTATCTATTTCAATATTTGAGGAAATGACACCAGTGATTGCTCGATTTGCAAATATGCACTCATCCAAGCGGCGTGAGGGGTGTTCATTATTCAGAAAAAGTCATTAATCTCGCCTTACACCGAAAAAGGTATTCACATCAGAAATGAACATTACACTGAATATTTATTAGTACTGGATTTAGCATCTTCATTTATTTTCTGACTTCAGAGGATTTCTCTCACGATTCAATGAATTTTGTTTTTGTTATTCACTGTTTTACACCGATAAGTTGTTGTGTCAGGGTTACATTTCTACTGTTTCCTGCCCCCTCCATTCTTCCTCTTTTTATTGCATTTGATCTCTCTTGTTGTTCTTCACACTAATTTCTCAGACACTTCACACAGAACAGACAGCATTCTGTTTGTGAATCCACTATCATGAGTGCACATTGATTGCCAAAAATGCTGTAAATGACTTTCAACTTCCATGAATACGCTAAATGCTATTATGAAAAGCAGAATGTCTTTCATCAAATTGCTAAATTACTCGCAAATGTCAGGAACCAATCATAGATGCGGGGAAGGCGTAAATGTGGTAGCTCAGGAGCCAAAGCGTATTACAAATGCTGCTGTTATTGAGTTTGACAGGTTCTAATAAGAATCATATCTTCCTGTTGTTTTCAGACAGCGAAAAAGAAAGTATTTTCCCCACGATCGGAATGAGAGCTTTGAGGAGCGAGCTGCATCTTCTCTTTCATTTGCTTTCCTCTTCAAAGCAGCTGAACACTTGTGACACACTCCAATAAGAGCTACACATTCGCGAAACCTCTTGCCACAGACGCTTTCATGCTATTACCTAGCGTTGCTGAGACATCGGAGGCAGAGCTGGGTTAACCCTGCTTTCGACGAGACTCTGAGCACCTCCTCCCTGCCTCCTTTTCTTTGTCACTTCATCATGCCACGCTCCCCTTTTCTCTTTTCCATTATGAGAAGGAAATAACATATTTTGTTGAAAGGCATATGGGCTTTAAATGATATATTATTTAAATGCTAAGCATCCAGTGCTGGAAAGTAATAAAGAATATTTACTGAACTGCTGTACTTAAGTAAAATTTTTATTTTTATTTCATGCTACTTTAGACTTTTACTCCAGCACATGTCAGAGGAAAACATTCTTAGTTTTACTCTTTCACATTTACCTGACTTAAATTTTATACAAAAATATATAAATATGATGCATTGTAAAACATTAAACCAGTGGTTTGAAATCTGTTTGCAGGGGTTGGGGGACCTTAAGCAAGACAGGCAAATGCCATGGGGCCCCAGGGCCTTTAATTGCTATACACATACTGAGATGTTTACATATAATACATATAAAATGTTCTTAATTTAGCTTGCATATATGTAAATACTCTGCAAAATACCCTCAAAGCATTTGTGTCTATGTCTGTAAATAACTAAGTCAATTAGTAAGCAGCATTTTAATATAGCTGGTCATGGTGGAGCCTGCTTTAACTTTATATATTGTTGGATTGGTTATTTAAGAACATTGCATTTTCTTGTATTAGGCTAATGGATGTAAATCCTTAATCTATATACTGTAATAGCTGGTAAGTGCAGTTGTGATAAATATAGAGTCAATATATAGAGTAATTATTTCCCTCTTAAGGAGTAGATCTGTAAAGAGGCACACTAAAGAAATACTAGATTGATCTCTGAACACTGGAAAAGTTCAATTGCTTGACTTTCCACCACTGGCTGGCTGGTCCAGCTTGCAGCCACAAACATTATCAATTAGGTAAAGAATGATAGCAAGGCACATGGGAGGCCCCACACCTGGGTCTGCCCAGGGTCCCAAAAGTACCAAATCCACCACTACCTATGTGGCTTGTGGCCCCTTGCCAAATGCAATTTGCATGTATAGTTGTGGCCCCTTGTTGTTAGCAGTACCGCCAGGTGGCATCCCCTGGGGCTGGAAAAAAAAACGGCCAATGTGGAAGTGCCAAAAACTGCAGTTCCTCCAATGGCCACTTGAGAAGAGTAAGTCAGTCCCTATAGACACCCAAGTTAAAATGTCCAACGTTACAGCAGAAGGAAAGACATTTACAGCTTGACACAAAAACAGTTTTAGTCTCTTTAGCTAATTTCCATGTTCATAACAACATTATG